>JAQFVV010012429.1:3506271-4106271 GCA_028023455.1 Epiperipatus broadwayi | reverse complement strand
ATACCTAAATGCAATTATATTGGTAAATCTTAAACATTTTGGAATGAGAAAGTGAATATATTAAATTATTTACTTTACTTAAACTTTTTTTTATATCCAATAATACTTGTGAAAATATTGAAATTTACTACATGTTAATATTAGATGTCATACTTAATGTAAATAATCAAGAAATTTTACTAGCGTAATGTCAAGCTATAATTCTAAGAAAATAATCAATCCCCCCCCCCCCCCACATATGCACTATACTATAATATTCAATTAGCATTGTTAAATATGAGTAAATTTTTAGTCCAAGATGCTTAAGATTTTCCTATATAATTGCATTTAGACATTAAGATAGGAGGGCTATTCTTTTCAAAGTCTTTATCTTGTAACTTGGATCAAAAGTTTATTCTTATTTAACATTGCTAATTGAATATTACAATATGGAACATGTGGAGGGTTGATTATCTTATCCTTAGAATTAAAGTTTGATACTTTGCTAGTAAAATTTCTTGATTATTTACAAAATCTATTATAATTAGAAGGGATTTGAACTCAAGCTTTCAAGCTCCCTACAATTATCCATTCCATCTTAAACGAATGATCTCTAATATACATATTTCGTGCTGAACAAGCACTCGTGAGTTGGTCCAGATCTTTATCTCCCACTTATGTATATATAATCAGTGCCCAGTTAATAATTTTTAGAAGTTGCATTATATGATTTTAGATCTAAAACTGAAGATATCATAATTTAGGTTATCTTTATATTTATATATGTTATTTTCATTTTCAAATAAGCCCAATATCTAAAGTAAAAGAATGTACAAATTAGTTTCATTTATTTTTGTTCTTTATTTTTTGAATATGCACCCATATATTTACATAATGAAATATACACACTTGTATTACTGCTAACTTTGTATGTATCTTCATTATATAAGTGCAACTGTTTTTTATTTTATTTTATATGATGCAGATAAAAATTTGAAATGTTAGTGTAAAATATATTAAAAAGTTAACAAATTGGCAAGCTAATATTTGATCATATACCCTTTAATTGGTTAACTCCAAGCTAATTTCAGACAGAGCTTAGCATATATATATATATTTGAAAAGAAGAAAAAAATATTTAAAATCCATTTTTGTTTATTCACATTAAGTAGTATAAACATTAAAATGGCAATAATGTGTTGCATCTATATTATATATATGTTATGATAATTAAAACATTATGAGAACAGATGCAGTAAGTACAATATAAAATGTTTTTAATAACTGTATGAACAAATGAATTTTATTTTAATTAAAACTTTATTTTATTAGGTATAGTGGTAAATTTAAATTAAACTTAATGTTACTTTTACAAACAATTCTTTAAAATTCTGTATGATAATATAAATATGTTTGGGAAAATTAAATGAGTTTTTTCCTTTTAATTTTTAAAAGAAAATGCAATCATTATATTTTATAGGAATTATTTTTTAATAACTCCAATGGCCAACTTAATTTTAAAAATAAAAACATAGTGATTCATAATCTCATTTGAAAATATGTGATACATGCTGAATAGATATGTATATATTTTTTAAAAAATAAAAATGTATAATTTATAATCCATATGTATAATTTTTTTTCTAATTATCATTTATTATAAAAAAATAATAATTATAGTCTCATTCTAACTTCTAAATCATGGTAACTTATGTTACAGTAATTTTTTATTGTTGCAAGCATTTGGATTCACAATATGCATTATGAATAAAATTCTAACAGTATGTTTATTGTGACTGATTAATTTGTGTATAATAAAGTGTCATGTCTCAAGGTTGAAAATTTTATTCCATTTCGTCTTCATCATTAAAATTGAATATACTATTTTAATTCAATTTATATCTTCTATTCTATCTTTTTTAGTTGATACAAATTATCTAAATAAGTAAAATCGAATTCATTTTTCTGTTTTACTTTACAATATCCCTAGCTAGCACTTCTCAAATTACATGTCATGATACCTGGGGTGACATAATAATTAGCTAGAAGCTTTGTGAATGATGCACTAGTTTATATAGATTTTTTTGGTTAAATATTAATATGATTATTAAGAATATTTTTTTTTTATTATTAGATATTTGCTAGTATCTGTTTTTGCATTATTAGTAGTAAATAATTTTAAAAATATTTGGGACAGTTTTAGTGGGAATGCAATACATGATGGTTCTTGACTGCATTTGTAGGATTCTGATGCTATTAATATGTTTTTGTGCATTATTTGAGCTTATATATTTAGATGTTCAAAGAGCTTTTTTTTCTGTATACACACACTCATAGCTAGTAATGTTTGAAGCATGCTGTCAATCAATTCTTGAGCAAAAGTATTTTTAATCAGAAATTTACTGATGCCACTTTTTATTCAGTAATATATAATTGTTTGATAAATATATTTATAATCAAAACATTGTTTATTTGAAAGCTAGTTTTGGAGATAAAATATCTGTTTGTTGTTTATAGTTGAATGCAAAAAATTGCTGTCATGGTTTTAAATCTGTTAAAAATCAAATAGTCTTCTTTTGTCAGAAGAAATTATTTTTATTTTCATTGGAAATTAATGGGTATCACAATAAAGTAAAAGGCAGAACAAACAAAAGTTTGGGCTGCATTAAATTTTATGGATGATTATTTTATTTTGAAAATTTATTGCATAAAAAAAAATTAAGTTTGGGAGTTCTTTAGAAACAAAGTAGATATGAAGTTAAATTGTAACATGTGCTATATGGTTTGCTTGACAAAGTGTATATTTCTATGATGTAAGAAGTTGGTCTGACTTCTGGGCTGATGGGTGGTTATGATATGATTGAAAATGTGATATGGCTTGTTGGAATCTGAATTATTTACTTATTATTTAATGTCATAAGATGTTTTAAATTTAATAAGAGTATATGATGTGATGCATTATGGCTTCTTCTTTCTCGGAGTCAGGAATCTCTCAGCCACTATGCCCAGAGTGCTAACCCCCTTATCTTTCATTTCCATTCCATACCCCAAGTTTTCCCCATATTGTTCTTTATCCTGCTCCATCTCATTTCCACAACATTATCTTTGTCCACTCTGTGGCCTTTATATCTAAATCCCCTTTACCTTTTTCCAAAGCCAGCATAAAGATCAAAACCCCACTTACTGTGTAATCACTTTGTTTATATTTATTCTCTGACAACTTCATTATTTGTACCCTTTCTTCTTATAAGCATTTACATTCAATTAACAGATGTCTAATATTCTCCATGTCTTCCTTGCAGACTTAATCATCCACATTTCTCCATTTATGTGTATATTCCCTTGTTGCTAACAATCCTGTTTGAGCCTTAAACAGTAAACTACTTTCCTTGCTATTATTATAAGTTAACTCACACCCAATCTTCTGTTTACTTCTATATGTATTTAAACTCTTTTTACTCTCCATACTAATTCTCCATCTCTCCAACTTCCTATCATGCCACTATAACACTCAACAATTCCCTTAACATAATCATGCCACCTTTTGTATAAACACACTGACATAAAATCTTTATCCAAATCTTCTATATACCATACTACCTTTCTCACTCATCTTGTTGCCAGTGCTTTACTCATAACTCAATTAAATACTATTTTGGCTATTCTTTTATTATCCATAAATTGCAATCTACTGAACATTTTCATTTTGTTTTTTGCATCTCTCATATAAAAACTTGACCATCTCGTTTCTCCATGAATTGGCTTTTTTTGTCGTTCCCACATTTGGATCTAATGCATGTCTTCCTTTTACTATTTTAAATTTTTTCTAAGTAATTACCATCTTTTTACTAACATATAACACATCATTACCATAAGTTAACCCTGCTCATACAATTTGCTTCTTTTATCATTTTTTTCTCCCATTCTTCCAAGAAATTTCTGTGATTACTTAAGATGATTCCCAAATAGTTATACTTATTTGCCACATTTAACTTTATATCAGCCAATAAAAGTTCTTTTTCTTCTCTTTCCGCAGCATTTATCATCATTACTTTTGATTTTACTTCTCTAAATTTAATCCCCATCTCTTTACCCACCCTTGTGCATGTCTTCAGCGTAACTTCCATATCTTTTCTATTTTCTGTGCACAAGAAGATATTAGCAAATAAAAAACTTGATAATATATACAATCCTTTGCTATCTATTAATAGTATATTTACCCCTATTTCTAGTTTTTCTATTACTCTTTCTATTTCTCTCAAATATAACAAAAACAAAATTGGTAACATAAGGCATCCTTGCCTTAATCCCACCCCACTTTTAACTCTCATCATCATCAACCATTATCAATCCACTGCAGGATGTGGGTCTCTCCAAGTTCAATCCATCTTCTCCAATCTTTAGCTTCTCTTCTCCACATCACCCCTGCACACTTTCTTATTTCATCCATCTATCTCACACGTGGTCTCTTTCTGGGTCTTCTACAATCTCTTGGAATCCAGTTTAAGATTTCAATTGTCAATCTATTATCATCTCTTCTAGCAATATATCCAGCCCAACTCCACTTCAATCTTTTAATTTTTTCAATGAGGTCAGTAACACCTGTTTGTTCTCTTACCCACTCTTACCCATACATTGGGTTTTCGATCTTTTCTTGTTACTCTCAACATGCATGTCTCCATACTTCCTTGAGTGGTCTGGAGTCTTTGTATTGCTCTTCTATTAAGTGTCAAAGTCTCAGATTTATAAGTAAGAACTGGTAAAACACATTTGTTAAAAACCTTCCTTTTCAAACACATAGGCATGTTTCCTTTTAGTATCAAGTTATTTCTACCAAAAGCACTCCAACCAAGTTTAATTCTATGATTAATTTTGTCCATTATGTTTCCATCTGTATTAATAATCTAACCAAGGTATTTGTAACTGTTAACTTCTTCTAATTCATCATAATCAATCTTTATTTTCACATTTTGAGCAAATTGATTAAACATTACTTTAGTCTTTTTAACATTTATCTTTAGTCCTACTTTTCTACTTTCATCTGATAACTCCTGCAACATTTCCTGCAGCTCTGAAGCATTATTTGCAAAAACAGCTATATCATCTGCAAAATCTAAATGACTTAAATAATCTCCATTTACTTTCACTCCTTTAGTTTCCCATTTTAATCCACAAAATACTTCTTGCAACACTGCTGTAAAAAGTTTTTGAGATATGGAGTCACCTTGTCTTAGACCTTTCTCAATGTTGACTTTCCCAGTATCATTATGTAATCTAACTGATGCTGTTGCATTTTTATAAATATTCTTTAAAATATGACAATATTCTGGATCTATACCTTGATGATCCAATGCTTTAATCACTGAAGAAATGTTTATAGAATCAAATGCCTTTTCGTAATCTACAAATCCAAAACATAATGGCAACTCATATTCATTTGTCCTTTCTATAACTTCTCTCAATACCTGGATATAATCTACTGTACTAAAACCACTTTTAAATCCAGCTTGTTCCCTTGGTTGGTGGAAATCCAATGTTCTTTGTAGATGAGTTGTAGTAATTATCTTGGTAAAAATTTTGTATAAAACTGATAAAATGCTGATAGGTCTGTAATTTCTAATATCTTCTTTATCACCTGTTTTAAATATGAATATTATTACTGCATTCTTCCAATCATCCAGTACATCTTTAACATTTAGACATTTGGTATATAACTTTGCTAAAAAAAAATTCTATTTCTTCACCTGCTTCTTTTAATATATCAATTATAATTCCATCATTCATTTAATTGCATATTTCACTTCTTCATTTAAAATTCTGGGCAATTCAGATGTAATAGAAATAGGAGGTACTTGTTCCTTATTACTATATAATTCTAATTGATTCTATATTTCCTAATTGATATGTATAGTAATTATTTTCATACAATCTCTTAATAAATTCCATTAAAGCTCCATTCATTCCCAAATTTACTAAATTTACCCATAATCTATTTCTATTTACTCTATCATATGTCTTCTCTTTATCTATAAAGACTGCATATAACTGTCTACCTGTATACCTACTCTTCATCTATAAGTTGTGTGATTATGAATAAACCATCTCCTATATCCCTATCCATTCTAAAAAACCCTTGCATTTTCTCCCACTATATTATTTTCTTTCATCCATTTGGCTACTATATATACAAAAACTTTATATAACACTAACGTTACTGCTATCGTTTTATAATTGTTTAACTTGCTATGATCCTTACTCTTTCCTTTAAATAATAGCCTTACTCTTGTATTATTCCAGCTATCTAAATAATAGCTTTACTCTTGCATTATTTCAGCTATCTGGAAATTCTCTCTTCTATGCTATCTTATTAAAACAGGCTAATAGATTTAATTTTGTCCAATTTTTTAAATTCATTACCATTTCTGCTGCCCATCCATCTAAACCTCTTGCTTTCCCTGCCTCATTCAATTCATTTTCTGTAAACTTAATATTTCCATTATTATATGCTTTTATGTGTGTTATCACTCTGTCCTTCACATCTAAGATCATTTTTATATCCATTACATACTTATTTAAAATCATCTCTAATTCTTCTCTAGACTATACTTTTTTCCTTCGTCATCTAATAATACAATTTTTCTTCCAACATTCCTTTTAATATATTTTGAAAATTTTTTACTCCCATCTCTATTTTAGGTAACTTTTTTTAAAAAAATATTTTTTTTATTTAATATTAACATCTTTTTCACTTTCTTTGTGTTTAGGAGCTCATTTATATTCTCTGCATGCTTTTTTCCTCTCTTTTACACTTTTACTAATTCTCACTTTTTTATTACTTTTATTCTTCTAAAAATTCTCACCTAAAACCCTATTGCCATTTTTTCTACTTTACCACACCAGTCCTTATGTTTATCACCAACATACTTTTGCATGACTTCTTCTTCTTTTATTTTATATTATTCTAACTTTTTCTTATCATTCATTCTCTATTCACATACTATTTTCTATCACATTACTAACCCTTTCTATTATAAAGAAATTATGATCACTTATATTCTCTTCATTATTAAACATTTTAATTTTTCTGTACTTTATTCATTCCCTTTTTCTCTACAAATACATAATCTATTGTGTGAAATATATTATTTATAACTATAAATATTTGAAAACCAGGCACTCTTCACAAACCAGGGAGCTTTAATTATAAGTATAGGGGATTTGGACTCAGATTTTCAAGCACCCCCCAACTATCCACACTATCTCATAGAACTGATACACATGACCACACGCGTGTAGAAAAGATAAATAGTCACCAATATACATATTTCATGCTAAACCAGTACTCATCAGTTGGTCCAGATTATCATCTCCCACACCTATATATAATCAGTGCTCAGTTTATATTAAGATAGCAAATCTTCATACTTTAATGGACAGGCTTCAATCCACTCCAACTTTCCAGCCATCAATATCATTGAAAATCTGATGATGAAAACTCAAATCCCATGCTGATGCTAATATTATTGTCATGCTTGATGATGAAAACTCAATCCCATGTTGATGTTAGTATTATTGCCATGGCATGGCAATAATATTAGCATCTGCATAGGATTTGAGTTTTTATCATGATGATTTTCAATGATATGGATGGCTGAAAAGTTGGAGGTTGGAGTGGATTGAAGCCTGTCCATTAAAGTATGAAAATTTGCTATCTTAAACTGAGCACTGATTATAAATGTGTGTGGGAGATGATAATCTGGACCAACTGATAAGTGCTGTTTTAGCACAAAATATGTATATTGGTGGTTATTTATCTTTTCTACATGTGTGGTCATGTGTATCAGTTGTATGAGATAGTGTGGATAGTTGGAGGGTGCTTGAAAATCTGAGTCCAAATCCCCTATACTTATTTCTAACTGTGTGTATTGTCCCTCATAAATATTTGATAAATTTCCAATGATCAAATTTAAACTCTCTATACAGTAGCAAGCCTTTGTAATCAATGGATGCAGGAAGATTTGTGCCTAAAATCCCTATCTAGTTCTTACTCATCCAACATTTCCAGACTAGTTTCTAGCTTGTGGTTTTCATCAATGAAGAGTCTTGGATTTGAGAGCATTGCAGCTAGATCTTACGAACTAATGCAGCCCTCCAGAAGCCACCTTACCTACTTGGTTAACTATAAAGCTAGAAGATCCCAAGATGGAAATAGCATAATGTTTCCAATCCAAGCTTATTTGCTTCTATAGTCATATAGATCTGAACTCGGTTCAGCATTTATACATTTTGGTGTCTTTGTTTTTCAAAACATCACATGATCACTATTCATGTGCTTAGACATGCTGTTAATAAGAGTACCAAATTCTCCATGCTGTAGTGCCACCAAATAACTTTGTAATCAGTGAATGCAGGAAGATTTGTGCATAGAATCCCTTTCTAGTACCTATTCATCCAACATTCCCAAACTAGTTTCTAGCTTGTAGCTTTCATCAGTGAGGAGCCTTGGATTTGACAGCACTGTCTTGGACCCCTAGATTTATAGTTAACAAAATAGACAAAATATGGTTACTGGTGGGTTACATTAGTTCCTAAGATCTATGTGTAGTGCTCTCAAATCCAGGACTTCTCAATGATGAAAGCCACTTGCTAGAAACTAGTCTGGGGATATTAGATGAGTAGACACTAAGTAGGGATTTTTTGCACCAACCTTCCTGCATCCATTGATTACAAAGGTTATATGATGTTTGATTTAATTTTTGATTTTCGCAAAAGATATGCAGGTCCATAGCCTTGTGCCATCACATCATTCACACATTAATCATTGTTTGAAATTAGTTGATTGTCCACCAAAATGTATTTGTATTATATGGTTTCTAAATAAGAATGATCCTCATTGTTTGAAATTAGTTGATTGTCCACCAAAATATATTTGTATTATATGGTTTCTAAATAAGGAATGACATGAGATTTTATTACTACAGATGGAAAATCTGAGGTATTTGAAAGAAAAGTGGCATTAACATTGTTTTCAATTTTTATGCCAGTTGTCTTTGGAATTACTTACATATGGATTAATGAAACATGAATCAAGATTTGATGGTGGAATTTTCAATTTGAATCTATTAAAATCAAAAATAAGAACTAGAATTTGAATTTACAGTATGATGTTGATGTGCTACTTTTTTTTCCATTTCAAAGAATATTTATAGAATGTATGTTTTGAATGCAATATTAGAAGACTTTGGGTTAATAATTAATGTCCAAAAAACTCATTCTTTTTTCAGCCAATGACAGGAAAAAAATTGTCAGCAACTTTTAGCCTGATAGTTATTAACTTGAGAATGCGCACCAATTTAACTACATTGGTAGTGTTATAAGTAGACAGATGAGCTTAACTATTGAGGTACAAGACAGATTCCAGTGTGCAGGTGGAAAATAACTACTACAATTAAGTTATATATAGAGCTGTGATTTTTTCTTATTGTATGGAAGTGAGATTTGTACATCTTGTCAAGGTAATATAAAGGCATTAGAAAATTTTATTTAAGGATGCTCCATAAAATTTAAAAAATACGATGGTAAGGTCATAAACCTACTCAATACATTCTTCAACTTGGTGGATATGATATTATAGAATCCACAATTGCAAAATCATGCCTTCATTGGATTGGACATGTAATGAAAGAATGTTGCAAGACTTTCTAAAAAGGGTGTTTTATGATGAACATGAATATGCTTTTCATGGGAGAGGTACATCATATCTACATTATGATGAGTATCTCAAGGATTTTCTAAAAAAGTACAATATTGATTATTTCTATTGGGAAGATATTGCAAAGAATAGAATATATTGGAGAACTTTAATTAGATATGGTATTGAAATATTTTAGAAAGAAAACTGCTGAAGAAATTAAAAGATATCATTGCAAAATGTCAAATAAACAGAAAAAAGGACCAGCATGTTCTATATGTGGACATATTTGTGATTTGCAGATTGTTTTGTATAGTAATTGAATTTTTTTTTTTTTTTGGAGTTAGCATGGCAATATTTGTTTACAAGTGGTTACTATGTGTATGTATAAGATCTTGGGTAATAATTTGTGCAAGTTGCAAATTTGAACTTTTGAAAATTGTGATAAATTTGGGTCCATCTTTTTAAATCTTACAATTTTTGAGAATATATCATAAAATGTAATTGCTAAATAATTTATTGACTATTTCCTAATTAGTGTATTTCCGTTCCCATAAAAATGTATATATATATTTTGCAGAATTGCATAGGTTGAAACTATATAAAATTAAAGTGCCTATATATATGTGTGTGTGTGTTTATTATCTTTATTTGAATTTGAATGTTTGTAGAATATGTTCATAAAATTTGCAAAGGCAATAAGTGTATTATAATTTTTGTCTTATATTAATATTTTAATAATCCAATAACAGTAGTTATAATAATATTCATTAAATAATATCTTTTATAACAATGACTATAAATAATAGTATAGATATTTAGATAAATAGACCTCTGAAATGGTTTTGTTCAAAGAGGAAAAAAGTAATTTAGAAAACTACAAATTGCAATCAAAATTATTAAATAAAAAAACATTGAAATATGGTTCATTTTACTTTCATTATTTTAAATAGCATTAATTATAATAGTCAGTAAAAAAAAAAAAAGCCTATTTGTTTGATTGTTTGTTTTTCTGATCAATATTCATTTAAAATTACTAATAATTTATATTTTGAATTTTAATTGAAATTGCTATTGTTTTTAATGTTATTATTGTAACTAATTTATTTAGATAAGTTACATATGGTCAATTTTTAATTCATCATATGCATATACATCATTTATCTCTTTTCTTTAGATCCAAAATCACTATCATAAATGCAGATTTTTATGGGTCCATCATTTTTTTTAAACTGTTTTTTTTGTTATTGTTTGTTCATATCTATGATTAACAGATCATGTCCCAAGGCAATATTTTTCCACATAAGATAGTTTTGGGTTTTTTTTTTTAAATTACATTTTTATTTTATTAAAATATCATACTTTCTCTCTCTTAATGCTTAAAATTCAGAGATAATTGTTTTATTTATTTTTTTAAATTAGAAATTATGAATTTCAACCCTAATTTTTTTGTTAAATTTTGCTACTAGTTTTTCTGAAAATGAAAATTTTTATTTTATTTGCCATTCTTGTCCTTATTAAAATGTAAGACTTATTAAGGTTCAGCGATTATTTGAAATATAAAGTTTGTCCAAAGTAAATAAATATTAATTATTTGTTTTGTTTTATTTATAAAATTAAAACAATTTTATAAATAAACTTTTATAAATAAATTAATGATTAAATAAGATTATTTATCAAAACAGCAATTTTATCAAATATTAATTATAATTATTAATTGTTTTTTTAATATATATATATAATTAGTTGGTAAAAAAATTATATATCTATTTCCTTTATGTACATTAAATACAACATTTTCCAACATTATATTTTATATAATTTCAGTTTTGACAATTCAACATTGAGATGTCAAAACCAGAAATTTTGTATATAGTACATATATTTTGCAAATAAGTGTTGAATGTTTTGAATATAATATCAGAATTATACTTTAGTAAGTTGTGCATTAATGTATATGGTATTTCAATGAATAATAAATTGATTTTTATTATTTTTATATAGCATTTATTTTCTCTGGTATCTTTGAAAATCATGGATCAAATGCTCACTATATAATCATACTGTTAGTTAATGTTATTAATTCACAATTTTATTTTGATTTTATTTATCAATACAAAATGGATTTATACTTTTAACATAAATGTAATAATTTAAAATAGGTAAAATGGCTTTGGATTATATCTTATTTCAATATATATATATAGAGTAAGTAATGATTTTGTAAGGCTCTATTATTAACAATTTAAATTATAATGTCTTATTGCAATTTCAAGTTTCATTATATAAATTCACTTATTTCTGTCTTTCAATACATATAAACTGCTTGTTTGTTTTGATATAAAATTTTTTCCTGGTTTTTTTTTTTAAGCAAATCTTACAAAATTAGTAGTTGAAATTCTTACATTTATTATATATATATATATAGTAATGCAGTTAATTATTAATTGTTAAATAGAGATTTTATCTTATTAAACTTAAATACAAAATCTTGAATAATTTAGGGTTTTTTGCTTTCTATTATTTATATATTTGTTTGCTTTTGAACAATTTATTAAGCTATTTAAAAGTGAAATGTTAGCTTTTTTTAAAAATATATATATGAGTTACTGTTGTTATCATTGATTTTTAAAATAAAGCTGATTTTAATTAATCTGTGGATTAAACTATTTATTAATTAGACAAAAATTTTAAATGAGGGATTTAATTGATCTATTAGTGTGGGTATGGTGATCCCATGGAACACATGCCAAAGGTGGCACATAAGAAAATTTTGGTAGCATATATAAATTATATTATTACTAGCCTATATTTTATTAAAAAAAATTATTAATAATTATTATTAAATTTAATTTTGTGTGGAATAAATTAACAAAAGTTGATTTTTTCCCCCCTATAACATACTGTTTTGTAGTAAATACATGTCTCCATCCATCTCTAATCCAGTATATGTTTGTATTTATATTTGTAATCAGTGCTAGCAATATGCAAAGAAGACAAGTGCATTAGTTGTAAGGATAACTGAACTATAGTTTAGACACTATGTTATGGATGCATTTTAAAGTAATTTTTATATTTATATATGTAAAGAATTTTTAAGATTATTTTTTACAAAGAAATTTTTCTCAACATTTTTTTTAGGAAAATTTTTTGCTGTTCTACTTACCATAGCCAATGTAAGTAAAAAAAAAAAAAAAGCAAAAATTATCACAATCAAATAGTATAGAATTTCAAAATTACTGGACAAATAATATGGCATGATATTATTAATAAGGCCATAAAGCAATTTGTGTTTTATGTTCTAGGATAGTAATATGAAGAACCTTGTCAGTAAAATGGCTTTATGAAACAATCTATAAATCTTTTCTTGATAAAAATAAATAAGAACTCAAGAATTTATTGCACAGACCATTAAAAATAGAAATGATCAATCAACATCCCTAATTAAATATATCAGCAATCAGTCAAATATAATTGTTGTTAGTTATATTATCTCAAATATAATTACCAAACACTGGAATATTTTGGTAATTGGCGAATATCTATAAAAACATGATTATAATATGCACTGGTTCTTCTTGGAAATAGCTAAAAATATAACTCATCAACAAAGGATAGTAAAATCTTCTAATTTTACCTGATAATACTTTTGACTTGATAGCTGTTTGGTTATATTAGATGGTTATTGTTGGGAATAATATCAAGATAAAATTAGTCAAATTATCATTATTAACAGCAATAACAAAAGAAATAGTTATTTTGCAATGCAGTTATAGATGTATTTGCTGAAAAAAAAAAAACTTTTGCCAAAATTACATCAGTAACAAACTGATGGTACTCATAGTATGATCAGATAGGAGAATGGTTTTATCAATTTATTTATCATCTGTATTTAACACGTAATTCTGAGTTTCACTGTATTATACATTTGCAAGTTTATGTGCCAAAGCTAGTTTCAAGATACTGAAAAATGACAAAATTAGTCAATTTTATATCTTCACATACTTTAAAAATAAAATTTTTCTAGAACTGTTAAGTGAGGTAAACTTATCTTACAATGGTTTACTTATGTGCAATAACGTCCATTGGTTAAATTGTGGAAAAAGTTTTTCAAAGATTTTAATAATGAAAATATCATTGAACAATACAATCAATTAATGATTTTCAAAATTAACATTTTTCATTGATTTGTGCTTCCATTTAAATGATTTAAATATTAAATTGCAAAATGTAAATAAAATTAGTGTTTAATTTAATCAAAGCATTGAATCTAAATTAAAAATTTTAATCATGACATTATCCAAATATAAAACAAACTTTTGTGTATATAGAAATTCATAAAAAGCCATACCAAAATAAATTGGCCCAAGAGTTTTGTACTACAATTTAGTCGATGATCAACTAATTTTCTTCCAGATTTAGAAGTCCAGACAATTTGAAAAACATCAAAATTTATTTTATATCCAGACACAACATCAGCAAATAAACTCAGTTTGAAAATACTGAAGCAATTGAATTTGGATGATATAGAATTGCAATAAATTGTTTTTTAATCCAGTTTTATATTTAAGCAAAAGTTAATTGTTTTGAGAAATGACTTGAAAATGATCAGATTATTATGTGTAATAAATTAAAACAAAATTCTGAAATGGAAATATAAAAACTTGAAATGCTATTCTTGTAACTTTCAGTTGTTTAAAAAATACTAGTATCAACTATATTAATTTTTTTCTCTACTTCTGCATATGAATCATTATTTTCAGAAATTAATTTTAAAAAGTCCGATTCAGAATGACTGATGAATCTAATTTGGCATGTGTTTTATTAAAAATGGCAAAATATGATCCTGAAATAAAGCATTTAGCATCTAATGTATAGCAACAAAAATCTCATTCAAAAATGTATGTTTATGACAATTTATCTTTGTAAAATTCTGTGCTAGTTTTTATCTTGGTAAAATTCTGTAATAATTAATTTTCTACTATTTTTTTTCTTTTACAAACTACTCTGCAGTCATTTATTCAATAAATATTATTTATATATTTTTGACAGGCATATTTAAAAAGATTTGTCGCCATGGTACTAGTAAATATAGAATTTTTTCCCTCTTGTAATTTTTATTATTATTTTATTTAATTAAACTTCAATTAGGGTGCATGCAGATAGTGTAATGTTTTTAACATGGATTTTCAAAAATGGCATTGGATTATTGGTGAGGTGTTTTTAAGATTATTGAGGAAAACAAATAGAAAAGTATTCCACTATATATGTTATTTTTCATGATTGTAAGTGTAAGTATTAGGACTAAAAAGGACAGAGAAGATAATTCATTTATTGTTGAATAAGAAATGATTTTATTATCTGACTAATAGGAAAGGTAAGTGAATTATGGGGGAAAGAATGAAAAGTATGTAAAAGTTTATTATTCTATTTAAAAAAAGTGATATTATTTTAAATCCTAAGAACATTAAGTTTTATAAATAGAATTGTGATCAATGAATGATAGATTATTGGTGATTAAATTGAAGGCATTTTCAAGAAAGTTAGGGATTATGATAATGAAAAACAGTTTATTTAAAGCAAGCTTACTCCACCCCAGCTAGTCAATTCATAGTTACTCTATTTAACATTCCTATTAGTGGCCAGTAAGTAGTTATCTAGCTGTTCTTGACTAGAATGTAAAACAAGAAGGAAAAAGCTGCTCTCACCAACCAATATTTGGCTAGCATGATAATATCTTCTTTACTATTTCTCTTCAGGATGATATTAGCCAGTTATATTATAATTTGTCTATATTACTTTAAATAAAAATGTTTATTGATAATCAAAACAGGTGTTTTTTTTTTTTTGTTAATATCTTATTATTGTTTTTCCTTAAGGGTGATTGAGGAA
Source organism: Epiperipatus broadwayi (assembly GCA_028023455.1). NCBI lineage: Eukaryota > Metazoa > Onychophora > Udeonychophora > Euonychophora > Peripatidae > Epiperipatus > Epiperipatus broadwayi. The sequence continues at coordinate 4,090,709 of JAQFVV010012429.1, read as the reverse complement.
ATGGAATTATAAAAATGATTATAAGCATACTGTGCACGTTTACAAAGTATTTGTGTTATTCTAAAATTAATTGTCCTTTTAATAAGTTTTAATAATTCATCACACATTCTGTCTAGACCACTTCACCGATTTTTTTTTATTTTTAATACCTAAATAAAATTAAAGTGTCGGTTATATTTACTTTTTTAGCCACTACCCCTCCCCCAATAAAAATAAGATTTTGATGGAAATTAAATATTGATGCTATTCAGGTTTGCACTTACACTACATTGTTATTCAAAGGAAAGTAATATTAGATTATCAGAAATCAGATTATATTTTTTATTATGATATCTTCATGTTTTCTTTTTTTTTTATAGCGATTTTGGATCTGTTTATATATATTCATATTTTTTAATAATGTACAATTACAAACGTTTTTAAATTCTAATAACATTCATAAATCTTAGCCAGAAGGTTTGCTATCAGCCTTGTCTGGTTCTCAGTTCACATAATGCTGTTTTCAGACAATTGCCTTGAGGAAATATCACTTACATATACTGTATATAGATAAGCAAAACAAAGTTGAATAACTTTTAGAACATTAAAAAAATAGTATTATAATAAAAGAATTATTACATAGTGTACATAATAGAAGTGAGAATATTATTTTTATTGTATATTTTTTGTTAGTAGATTATAATAAAACCACTAAACATCACATGATCACTATCTCATACAAGTACATAATTGTTATTAAACAAGACAAAACTCTCTCCATACAGTAGTGCCACCCTGTGCCAATCAGAGTAATCAATGGATGCCAGAAGGCTTGTGCATAAAATCCCTATCTAGTGCCTACTCATCCAATATTATATCCCCAGACTAGTTTCTGGCCTGTGGCCATCATCAGTGAGAAGCCTTGGATCTGAGAGCACTGCACCTAGATCTTAGGATCTAATGCAACCCTCCAGCAAACACCTTTTATCTCCATTTAACTACAAAACTATGAGAATGAAATTGAAAACACAATATTTTCAATCTAAGCTCAATAGCTTATATAGTCATATGAGTCTGAACTCAGTTCAGTACCCAATTATGTGCTAATATGAGATAGTGATCATATAATGTTTAGTGGTTTAACACCAATCCTGCCAATAGGATAGTGGTGGCTATGGTTGTTAAAGAACCAAAGCCACCAAAATGTATGGGTACTGAATTGAGTTCGGACCCATATGACTATATAAGCTATTGAGCTTAGATTGAAAATATTATTGTGTTTTCAATTTCATTCTAATAGTTTTGTAGTTAAATGGAGATAAAAGGTGGTTGCTGGAGGGTTGCCTAAGATCTAGGTGCAGTGCTCTCAGATCCAAGGCTCCTCACTGATGATGGCCACAAGCCAGAAACTAGTATGGGGATATTGGATGAGTAGGCACTAGATAGGGATTTTATGCACAAGCCTTCTGGCATCCATTGATTACTCTGATTGGCACAGGGTGGTACTACTGTATGGAGAGAGTTTTGCCTTGTTTAATAACAATTATGTGCTAGTATGAGATAGTGATCATGTGATGTTTAGTGGTTTAACACCAATCCTGCCTAATAGGATAGTGGTGGCTATGGTTGTTAAAGAGCCAAAGCGACCAAAATGTATGGGTACTGAATTGAGTTCAGACCCATATGACTATAAAGCTATTGAGCTTAGATTGAAAATATTATTGTTTTCAATTTCATTCTCATAGTTTTGTAGTTAAATGGAGATAAAAGGTGATTGCTGGAGGGTTGCATTAGATCCTAAGATCTAGGTGCAGTGCTCTCAGATCCAAGGCTCCTCACTGATGATGGCCACAAGCCAGAAACTAGTTTGGGGATATTGGATGAGTAGGCACTAGATAGGGATTTTATGCACAGGCCTTCTGGCATCCATTGATTACTCTGATTGGCACAGTGTGGCACTGCTGTATGGAGAGAGTTTTGCCTTGTTTTAGATTATAATACATAAAAAAATTTACTTTCTTTTGAAAAATGCTTTATGAACTCCCTTCTATGCTTTTTATGGGTGTGTAGAAAGCAGGTTTGCTGTTTCCATTAATTGTTATCTTCATAAGTTATGCAAATTTAAAGAAAATTTCAAAGTTTATAAATTTGATAATTTGTAATACTTTTTGTGAAATCTCGATCAAATTTCACCTTCCTATTATCTTTTACAAGGAGAATATATATATATATTATTGGCATTACCTTTGTTCTTTTTTGATCTGCTTTCTTTTTTTATTTTGAAATTTCTTATTATTAATTTGTATCCTAAAATCAGCTGCAACTTAGTCTGTTTTAAACAATTGGTCACAGCAGTACCAGTAGCAAAATATATTCACACTGAATTAAATTGAAAATTTAGTGAATTTGCAAATGTCGTCATAAGGCAGAAATTAATTAATTTTTGTAAAGGGGGGGGGTGAACTATACAAAAATTTGTTTAGTAATATTTATTGAGGCTATAACCTCGATAATATGCGTGTAAAAATGCAATAGTAGGGACCTCTACAGGTGTTTTAACCACAAGCTTACGCTATGGAAGAAAAGAGGGGAACCCTTCTTTACTTCAACCTACTTTCTATTTAAATAGATGAAGCTGAAGCGGTTAGCAAGCACAGTATATTTTGGAATGACCTAAGAAAAAGGTTGATCATCATTTTATACTTTTTATGTTAAAAATTTAAATTTTCTGTTTAAGTGCATAAATTACACATTGTAGTTCACAGAAATGGAATTTTAAGTATAATTTTTGCTTTTTAACTTGTCTAAAAGTTGATTTTAGATACATAATACTTTTGATGTCATATAAGTAACTAATGTATTTTGAAAATTGTCACACATTCTAGTATGTCACACATTACTGCTAAAGATAAATTGATTTCATTTCCTCATCACTGTTTACCATCACAGTTATTCTTTATAATTAAAGGAACTTTTAGTTAAATTTCACTATTCAAAATCTAGTATGCATATTTAATTTGTTGGATACTATAATTTTTCAAGAATTCTAATCCTTTTAACCTGTTTTAGGTCTATTCTTATTAAATAATTTTTATAAAAATAGTCTATTCAAATTTTTTTGTTTCAGTAATTAAATTTCTCCCTGAACTTGTAGTTGTTTGTATTTTTTATATATATTTACTTTCTTTTTTCTAAAAAATAATGTCAAACTGAATTAAGAAAAGTAACATAACAATTTTATCAAATGTGAATTTACAATTAAATATGAATTCATTCATGATTATAAATTCATCACAAAATTAACTTCTAAATGGCTACATTTACTGAATCTTACCCTGTCAATTTAATAATATATATTGAGCTTTATAGCTTTTATTTTGTGGACAAGTATAATGCAATTAATTTGATGCATTAAAAAAAATATGAGCCTATAGATTAATAAAGATTTGTATTATTATTCTAGCAATAAATTCCAAAGATGAGTATTCTATTCTGTTTCACTCAAGTCATCTTGACATAATCTGACATATTAATCCTCAATGAAAACTAGTATGTGATACTTCAAGAAATGTTCATGTCTTAATTTCATAGAATTTTTGAAAATTGAACTGGTATCTATCTAAGAACCATTTTAGACATCTCTGTCTTTTGAAAAAATGAAATTAGTTTCAAGCTTTGCTTGCACAATGTACATTTTGTATCATTGAAAGGGGGAGGGTAACAATATTTCATAGTACTTACAGTTTGAATTAAGTAATTTTATTTCTCCATTTTTTTTTATGATTTATGTTTATATATGTATGCAAATATTATAATACTTCTTATAAATAATACAACAATAAAAATCAAATTTATTTATTAAAATAACTGATCATTATTTTCTTAAAAGAAAGCAACCCACTGATTCCAGGTAGAATTCTAAATGAAATAATTTTATTTCTTTGTTTTTTGCAATATATGTTATATTTTTATTACTTTTTTGTACAAATATTATAATACTTTTTGCAAATAATGCATACAGTAATAATAATCAAATGTATTTAGTATAAAAATAGATTGCTCTTTTCTTAAAAGAAAGTAATCAATTGATCCCAGCTAAAAACTATATTTTTTGCACTCTATGGTTGCATACATTTCTTTTACTTTTTTTATCCAAATATCATATTTTTTGTGAGTAATACTTATAATAAATAAAATAAAATTTATTTTATTATTTATTTTATTTTATTAAATAACTGTTGACAGAAAGCAATCAATTGATTTTAGTTAGAGGCTATTCTAAACAAAAGTAACTATTTCTCCTTTTTTTTTTTTTTGCAATGTTATGTTAATATATTTTTATTTTTATACAAATATTATAAGGTCGTGTGAAAGTCTGAGTTTAAACCCCGAATATATTACATATATAAATGCAGGTTTAAGCCTGTACAATGTATTATAATACTTATAATAAATAATGCTTACAATAAAAAAAATCAAATTTGGAAGCATAATTATATCATAAAATAATAATTTTCTTAGGAGTATTATCCGATATTGGTTGTAATGTTTACCTTATAAAACTGTTTGTAACCATTGAGGATTAAGCTTACATTTCCATTCATGAGTACAAGAAATAAGTCTCTCTTATTATATTAATTTTCAAGGATCCAATACATTTTCTCTATAAAATATAATGCATATTTTAATATAAATAATCTAGAAGTTTTTTTACTAGTGCATTATTCTACATATGTATATGTATCATCATGCTTTCAGTATTAAAAATCTCTTTTAACAATTACATTTCTTTTAAACTTGTAAGAATGTTAGCAGTTCCCTAAATCATGACTTAAGGGCTCTCTCATTTAGCAATATTTTTCCTTTAAAATATTATGATTCATAAATTTTAACCCTAAAACTTCTTTAAAATCTGATTATTAGTGTCATTTAAAATATTTGAAAATTGTAAACATGAGGAACACTACTATACATACATTCAAACAATGCATGAATATTGGTTGTGTCAAATCAATTAAATAAAAATATTCTTAAAAATAAATCATATTTTGTGAAAATAATAAATAAAATGTATTTATATAGAATTGTTATTGATGGAAAGTATAATTAAATTATTGATTACAATATTGCCAGTTCATTTACTTCAGTATTGGATTCACTTATATACATGTAATGTGCAATTTATTTATATTAGTTTCAATTTTAAGTAGATTGTAAAATTTATATTACTTTTATTAAAGTCTTTTAAATGAAGTGTATTATTATATTTTAATTCATAATATAAAATTTCTAATTCTAAGAGCATCACGACTTTAAAACTGAATTCCCACTTTGATCTGAAATTTAATGTTTGGCTTCTTTAATTTTCCATATTTCATTTTAAATGCACTTGATTAAAGATTAAAAAAGTATCACTTAAATTATCTTAATTATTGCCATTTTCATTTATAGTTTTAACTAATACAATTCTAAACATATTTATGTATATTAAATTACTCCCAAATATGATTAGTATGTAATATAATCTTACAACAACAATTAAAAGTATTAATATAAACAAAAGTGAATGATTTATCTCATATGAAACAGTCTTTTCATTAGAAAAAAAATAACTTTCCTTATGTGGTAATCAAGATAAGGACAATTATCTTTTCAATGTTGGTGCTTTTTTGATCTATCAAAATTAGCTTCACTTTATCTCAAAAATGGTTTTATAGTTTGAATTCATTTTGTGTTATATAGATTTATGTAGATGAGCTGCAAGCAACTTTAAGTGATTAGAAATTTTCATTTCTTTTCTTGTAGTTATGAATTTTTATATAATAGTTTGGCCATCAGAAACACTTTTTAATGATAATTTTTGCTCTTAATTTTCATATTTGATTCTGTATTCAATTTCAAGAATTACTTTCTCATATCAAGTAAATGTCCAGGCATTGGCAAGCATCCTACACACTGATGGTTAACAGAAAAAGGAAAACAAACTCTATGTACATTGCATAATAATGGTGATAAATGGCAATTTGATTTATTTTAACATCATTTTTTGATCATTTTTATACTCTGATATCATTTTGTTTTATCTAACTCACTATTCTCTGAATCACTTTCTTCTTTTGTATTAATATACAAAAAATTTTTTTTACCATGATAATAAGTATGCTAAAATTGTTTTTAACAAAATTTGTTTTAAAGTATTACAGTAATTTGTTCATAAAGAGAATGATTAAAATAAAAGATTTGTGGTTTAAATTTTTTTTAAACATTTAAAAATCCATGATAAAGATTTTCAGTTGAATAAATTTTATTAGAACTTAAAATATTTATTTTGATTACATAAAATACTGTAAATGTTTTATTGTGTTTGTATACTATTTTACACAGACATGTTATATATAGTATTTTCCTAAAAGTATTTATATATTTAACTATTTCCATTATCTAATATTAAGTATTGAATGACAACACTCTAACCAACTGAGCTATCCTGACAAGGCAACAGTCAATAGAAATTTCATATACTTATCTATGAGGTTCCTCCTGATTTCTCCATTTTTTCCTAAGAGCAGAATTGATTAGTGGTTTCCATACATTATGTATAATCACCCTAGGTTGTCTTGTAAGATTTTTCACCATTGTCATGTGAGCAGCTTCTTTTAATTGTCTTCTTTGTATCTTTTCTTCTCTATCCAATATCCCCCCCCCCCAATTGAACATATATCCATTGGTACAGACATGGTCTACTATCTTAGACATATCTGTTTTTTTCTCTTCTAATCATCAGTTTATGCTCTTGCAATTGCTTCTTAATGATGTGACTGGTCTCACCAATATATATTCTATATTCACATGATATTTTATAGATGCAATTTTTGCTTTTCAGCATTTCAAGTTTAGGCTTTGTAGATGTTTGAATTCCTCATGGTATGGTATCTTTTTTTGTCAGGGATTAATCAAGAACATGAAATTTGAAAGAACTGACATACTAGTAAGCTTTGATGTGGAAACTGTATTCAACAATGTACCTTGTGAAGAAACATTGTATATTGTAAAAAAAGAAATTAAAATAGTGATAATAGCTCACAAACCAGAACAACACTTTCTATTGATAATATAATAGAACTATTAACATTCTGCATAACAACAACCTACTTTCAATGCAGTACAGAATTCTTCTAATGAAATCGATGAATGGCTATGGGCTCACCATTATCATCCCTGTTTAGCAATACTTACATGGAAGAACTTGAAACTACAGCTATAAATACTACTCCATATCCACCTAAAGTGTGGCTTCACTATGTTGATGATACATTTGTTGCCACATAGTAAGCACTACTACAAACTTTCTGGAATCACATCAACAACATATCCCCTTCAATTAAATTCACAATAGAGTCAGAATAAGAATAAAAATTGCCATTTTTAGATCTTGTGTTAAGTCTCCCTCATGGCAAAATCGAAACTACAATGTACAGAAAACGCACACAGACAGGAAAATACTTAGCATATATATCCAATCACACCAGAAACACAAAAATTTGGAATTATTGAACAGAGCAAAAGAGATTTATTCAGAAACCAGTGATTTGAATAAAGAAAAGATTTATATAGGACAAACTTTTATAAAAAAAAATGGTTAAGAAAATCTTAAATAGACAACAAAAAGAACCATAAACAGACAAAAACAATTGTTGCTACTATAGTGTATCCATATATACCAAAAATAGCAGACAAATTAAGTAAAATCTGCAATCAGTATAACATCAGAACAGCTTTCCAGAGTCATACCATAATATGAAAAATTCTAACATCTACAAACCTAAACTTAAAATGCTGAAAAGCAAAAACTGCATCTATGATATACCATGTGAATGTGGAAGAATGTATATTAAATAATAAGACTAGTTGTCTTATTGAAAAGTGATTGCAAGAGCACAAATTGATGGTTAAATGAGAGAAAACAGATGTGCTTAACATAGCAAACCATGTATATACCAATGAACATATGTTCCATTGGAAAAATACAAAAATATTGGATAGAGAAGAAAAGGTACAAAGAAGAAAATTAAAAAAAGGTACTCACTTGATAATGATAAATAATCCCATAAGTTAACCTAGTGTGGCTATACACAATATATAAACCACTAATCAACTCTGCTCTTATGAAAAAGTGAAAAAAACAGGTGGAACCGCATCGATAAATATATGAAATTTCTACTGACTGTTGCTTTTGGAACGTTGGCTCAGTTGGTTAGAATGTCACTTTAAAATTCAATATTCAGAAATCTAAGGATTCAAGTTTGATTTCCATGTTAGTCATGTCACTAATTAGCCAGCGACATCTGCAGAAGAGAGGAGAATAATACCTCTCAAAACTTTGTGCATATACTAATCGCATGCTATTGCTAACAGCTGAATATAATTGAAAGATTTAAATAAAGTTACATTTTTCTAAAGACATTCAATACTTAATATTATATGATGGAAATAGTTCAATATATAAATACAAATATTAAACATTACAAGCATAAAGCTAAACTAGTCAATAAATAATAAAAATTACCCCAAATCCAAAACTCAACCAGACTAACCAAGAAAATAAAATCAAAAACACAACCAATGATTTTACTGCTACAAGCAGACTTCTCAAGTGTAAAGAACTACAAAACAACACCATATTTATATTAAACATTACCCACAAATCCATTTACTTCCCATCCACCCTTAATATTAAAAGAACGTGCTTCAGGATAATAAATTTTCAATAATAAAGATTCTTTAATTCTTCTTTTTATTTCATTTCTCTCAAAGAAGACAACCTTAGGTCAGAGTAGTTTGAGTTTAAATGAAAGAATAAAGGTACATAAAAGTAGGGTTAGAAATAAATATCTTAGTTCTGCTTTGTATGTCCATGAAAAAGATACAGGCCACATTATTAATTTTGTCTTCTTTGAGAGAAATGGAATAAAAAGAAGAATTAAAGAATCTTTATTATCGAAAATTTATTATTCTGAAGCAATTAACTTTTTTAAAAGTTATTTTAATATTAAGGGTGGATGGGAAGTAAATGGATTTGTGGATTATGTTTAATGTAAATATGGTGTTTTGTAGTTCTTTACACTTGAGAAGTCTGCTTAAAGCAGTGAAACCATTGGTTGAGTTTTGGATTTGGGGTAATTTTTAAATATTAATATTCTATATAAACTTGCATACACATCAAATTTATTATTTAATTTTGACTATATCCAAAATATTAATTCTGATTAATTATGATAATTTGCTTAATCTCATTTTCTTTAAATTTTATAGCCAAATAAATTTTATCAGTTATAACTAAATTATTGTTTTGATTTCCCTTTTGTCTTTTTTAAAAAAAATATGTATAACACCTACATATACACACATCACTATGAAATTATTATATATAATGTCTACAGTCATAAAAATTAATTTCAATTTGGAGGACTATTTTCAGGTGAAGGTATATAATTTCTGACTAACATCATATGTATATAATTATTCAAGCAAGTTGGTCTGAATTCATTACATTACAGCATTTTTAAATTTCAAGCTATAATTTGATACTAAAAATGAGTAAAAAAAGTAGTTATTGGATGTGAAGTGCATTAGGTACAAAAGTTTATGTCTATCAGGTTCAAGCTCCTCAGTTAAAAGCCTTAAGTCAGAAACTAATCTGGGAATGTCATTATAATAACATTGGATATCGATGTAATAGCATTATCACCTAGTGTCCATTGATTATTCTAGCTTACATTAAGATAGTTCTGGAGTCTAGTGAAGAGATTTTCTTCTGTTAAATGTAAGCAAAGAAGTTTGGAAAGTGCTTTAAGTATATAATTATTGTTCTATTGTGAAACTTATATACTATACAAGCAAGTTAAGTTAGATTCAAGGCATAACCTGATAGTTAAAAAAAAAAAGAATAAAAAATGGCTGCAGACTGTGAAGTGCTTTAGATTCAAATACATCATAGTTAAAAACTAGGTTGAATTATGTGGATATGATATCATTACCATCCAATATATGAAGAGATTTGTTTATAGTAGACTAGAATTTTGGTTGCACGAAAATAATTTTATTATCACAATTGATGTAAGAAGCCAAGAAATGATAAAAATAGTAAACAATAAAATAAAAAACTAAGAAAAAATAAAATATTAAATAGATAACGTGGTGCATGTTGTCATTTTTGATTTTGAAATTAAATTTTAATTTTTGTAATTATTATACTTCATTATACTAAAACTTATTTAACTGCTTCACATCAGATGATTTCACATATATCTTTCTTCACTCCTCACAGTGAACTTTTTTTTTTTAAAAAAAAAAAAAAGTTTAAAATTAGAAAAAAAAAATATGTAGGACTACTCATTTTGTAATCATTATTATACTAATTCATTTACTATTAATTATTAATTTAATAATTATTATTTAAAATTTTTAGTTATATTATTTTGTATAGTTACTGTAACATTAACATTCTCCATATTAAATCATTATTATTATTATTATTATGGGTGTAGTTCACTTTGTCATCATATATTTATATTTTTTTTTTTTCAGTAAATAAATCACTATTTTTAAAACATTAAGTTTTATTACCAAGCAGTAACTTTTTATCTTATTTGGATATATTTTTTGTTTTCTTATTTTATGGATATTATAAATTTATAGCATATATTAGATTGCGTAGTTGATTTCTTTTTTTTATTATTTTTATGCATTTACGTAACCTTTGTAATTTTAATAAGCATTTAAATGTTAACAACAGCTTTCTCATCTGGAGTCATCTACTATAAGCTTGAGTAATCATTGTTTGCATTTTACATTTCAATCCTCAAATGAGTTTCTGGTTTTTGCTTTTATCAATGAAGCTTTGGATGCAAAACTGAAATTAATATATCTAGCAACTACTTTTAATTCCATTTTTATCATCCAAGCTATTAATCTCTGAATTTCAAATCAGACCTAAAATTTTAAACTCAAGTTAATCTGCTTCAATGGTAAAAATAGAATTAAAATTGGTTGTTAGATGTGCATACTATATTGCTTTGAATTCCAAGCCCATTAATAAAGTCAAAAGTTAGAAACCTGTCTGAGATAGGGATTTAAATTACATTCATCTGGTGAACACATTTTATTCAAGTTGTAGCAGATTGCACTAAAGAGCTGCTTTTTTTATATTATATATTGTATAAACTAAGAATTAAATGGTTTGTTATTATTATTTTAATATGTTACTATAAAACTAGTCTAAAATTAAAGCATATAGGTAATGTTTATCTAAAAATCCATTCAACTAGCAATTTTTTATGTAATTTTATAATAATTAAATTACTACAAAATAAATTTCTATTCATACTAATGTTAATTACTTTTATTACACTATTAAAATACTTTATTTCTAAGATGATTATTCACAATTAATATTTTATAATATAAATTTAGCAAATAAAGTGAAATATTGAAGAAATTGTACATTATTATTATTAGATAATTTCTGGTATACTGGTTATTATTAAATAATAAAAATAAATTGCATTATTCTAGCAAACTTTGAACTTTTTTATCCATGATATTAAATTATTGTAAAATTCTGTAAGAACTCCCTCCTCTTATAAATATGCAGGTTAGGATTATGGTGTTCAACAGACATGAGAGCTCAAGATTTTGCTTTCAATTCTCTTCTAAATATATATCCATCATAATTTTTTCTGTCATATTGGTTTTTGAATGTGCTTTAATCTCAAAATGACTTTCAAAGTAATTGACCATATAATATTTTTTTCAACAGAATATTTTTAAAACATATACATTTAAAAGTTAGAATGGGAAGCTAAAACTCATTACTTGAATTTACCCTTGTTCTCAATAAATTACTTTTTTATAAATTAGTATTTTTCCTCATTTGTTGGAAAATTACTTAAAGTCAATTAATATATAGAATATCTGTAATAAATGTTATGCCTTTAACTTATTGCTCTTGCACAAGCTTACAGAAATTTGAAACTTTTTTTCTTCTAAGCAACAATAGACTATGGTTTTTATAACAATTGCCTTGCTGTTAATCTTGATTTATATATATAACTCATTTATGATTTTCCATTCAGATCTTTTAATTTTGAAAATATATAATTTAGCTTTTTTTTTCTTCATATCTATTCAAATTAAAATTGATGACATTTTATCTAAAGCATTTTCTTTTAATTTTGATATATCTGAAAGTTATTTTGTGTTTAATACTTTTTCTTACAAATGAAGTCTTGTTTTATTGATAAGTCGGTACATTTTAATTTCTTCTTTAGCCTTGATTCTTCATTCCCAAAAAATTATTCTCTTAACATTGTTAACCGAATTAAGTTAAATTCTTTTAAAAATATTTTAAAAAAAAAAACAGTTTTTTCATTTTTGATTTCATATTTATTAAATGTCATCAAATTTACCAATACTTGATGTTATCTTTGTAATGATATTTCTTGATCTAATCATGTTTTCTCTATTCCCAGAGTTGTTTTTTGGGGTAATATGATTTTCTGGGGGGGGGGGGGTTTCTGTACATTTACTTTGACCTTGTATAAAACATTTTTTTATTATTAATTATTATTTTCAGATTTGGGGTCAGATATTTTGGTGTCATGTTTGCTCCTACAAAAATTTATTTTTTGCATGATCCATTATTTTTCTATCAATCTCTCATATATCATCATTCTGCTGCTTTTTTTTTGTCATTTTCACTAATTCTTTCATATCACAATTTTTCTGAACTTGCTTTCTAACTCTTTCTACTCACTTTTCATATCAACTCATTGTGTGATCTCTGCTAGGTTCACACTTGCACCTCATGCTGCTTGATTTTTGGGGTTTTTTTTTAATCCATATCCTCCCCACACTTACTTTATAATATTCAGTATTTAAAATAATATTACAAATATCTTTATATTTATCAATAAAATAAAAACTATTTTACTTTTTTTTTTACAGTATTTGCTTTTCTTTTTTTTTAACACTAACAACATTATCTGATTTTCTTAGCTTATTAATATGTTTCCAAGACAAGTTCTCTAAACTCATATACTATAAGACTGAGTAATTATTGCTATAATATTCATATCTAAAGACTAATTTTTGGCTTTTGTCGACATCAGTGAGTATTTAGGATTCATTGCTGGAACTAATGCATTACCTATTTGGCAATGATCTTTTATTCCTTTGTATTAATCAAGTTAATAGTTTGAAATTTAAAAAGCCTTAAGACTTTTGAACCCACATCATTTATTTCTCTTGCTTACTTAACTAGATCTGGTAATAGGGTAGTTTATAAAATATTTTAGTGATCCCACTTTTATAGTAATTATAGGTTCCTTCTATCCTTTAGTCAAGAATGTTTATTTGTATACTTCTAAGAGCAGTTCTTTTCATCTTATTCTAAAGTCATCTACTATAGGTCTGAGTAATCAATAAAACTTTTTTGAAGTGCTTTCCTTAAAAGAAAATAAATAGTTTACTATATTTATTTCAAATATTGCCATGAAGTTTTTTTTGTTTCATATACATTGTTATTTTTTTTTAGCATTTATTGAAAGTGTATTTTTCCAAACAATAACCCATTATATATTTGATAAATAGTACAAATAATAAAATGGTGCTGGTAACAGTTAATTATAATCATGTCAACAGTAAAATGTTATTCATACTGCACTGATGGAAACAGAAATATACTACTTTCATAAACCATGTTAAAAAAATGTATGATAGCCAAAAGTCAGTAACTTGTCAGTACTTAAGATTGTCATATACCGATTTTTAACTATCAAAAATAATATAAATCATATACATTTATAAAAAAAATTGACAGTTATGCACTGAATTTTTTGAAAAAAAGAAAAAAGAAATGCATGGTTTAGCATTAAATATAAATCTAGTATATTTAGCATGAAATATATAAAGTATACACAATTTTTAAAGATGAAAATATTTTGCAAATTGTTTGCACCATTTGTATTTTAATCCACAATAAATTTGATATGATTTCATTTGTAACATGGAACAATGTTTTTATCTTGACTTATATCAATAGTATCAATGTTTATGTATACATCTGAATCAACATATATTGCATGAAGATAGACTATTTTTTGACTACTACAATTATGATAGGATAGCACAATACATTTACTTACACATACACACACATAATATATATAGATGTTATTCATTCATTTTAAATAAGAGAAAATTGTTTTGTTTTGTTTTTAATATATTTTAATTCTTTTATACTTTTCTACCGTATTTTTATCTTTCACTTCTATTTTTTTTGTTTTTTAAGCATTCACCTTTTTCTGTATAATTGGAAACCTTTAATTTCTTTCTATCATATTATCAGTGCATTATTTGTTAAGAAATGTTTGCAAGGACTATAGTTTATGGTCATTTTATGTACGTTAGTTTGCTCTGTTATCTATAGATTTATTTTTCATTATTTATTGTTTTGATTATGTTTAATATATAATATTGAAGGTTTCTTTGAATTTTTAGTACTGTAATTTTAAATTTTTTTGGTAAATTTTACAATCAATTATGACAAATGGAAAAATATATTGTTTAATCATCTTTTTTTGTTGTTGTTTGTTATTATTTACAGTATTTAGATATTTTCAACAATTTAGGCACTTTCATCAGATAAATTTTATTTCTTTTGCTGTACTATTATTTATTAAATTGTATTGTTCACAACTTTTTTGTTTCAATGTCTACTTTTTGAATTTTCAGTAAATTAATTAAATATCACTTTTTTTTTTCAACTTAATTTTTTTAATATATTTTAATTTTTTAAAATGCTGAAAATTGGTTTTGAAATGATAATCATGCAATATGTTTATTTATTTTATATCAATAATATTAAAAATATTTATTTATGCTATTTTTATTTCTGAAGATATATCTAATAAAAATATGCTAAAACACTTATTTTTCTTAACATATACACTAAGAAATTACCTAAATAGAAACCTACATTATGTAATATATTCACACATACAAAAAAAATATATTGAAGAGATATATACTTTAATAAAGGATAGGTGAAATGTAACTTCTTAAAAAACATTCACTATAAGTGATTAAACACTATTTATGTAAGCATTATTTAAAAACCTAAAAATCTTATTATATACATAAAAAAGGGATAAATTTTAATTGCTAAATATTACGAATACATTACAAATAATTTTCCGCATTAATTCTTGTATAGAACAAAAGTTTAATACCAATTTAAAGTCCTAAATGCATTTTTAATACAGTGGGTCCATCTCAAAAGGCAAATGATAGAAAAATAATACAGTACATTAAACTGTTAAGTATACTACAAGAAATAATATGTTTTAAATTTTAATTGTCTTGCACAAGCTCCAAATTTTAATCAGTTGCCCACTATTGGATTTTCTTTTTATCATTGAAACTAAATCAAACTATTTTTATCTTGTCTTTTATTATCCTATCTATCATTACATTCTTGGGTGTAAAAATATGACCATATATTCTTTCATGTTCCAAAAACATGGATAACATTGTAGAACTTTTTTTTGACTCTTATTATACAGATATATATGCTGATTTATTCTTATTTTAATGATTGCTAAAAATGCATTTTGAATTTTTTGTTCTATTGAAGAAGCATTTATCTTAGTTTATAATTTTAAGCTTAAATTATCAAAATTAATTTATAATACAGCACATTATCAAAATAAGAAGAAAAAATATGTTATTTTTTTTGATTATTAAATAAACTGTATCAATATAAAATATGTGTTTAATATATAGAATCTATTGTGAATTCATATCTAATAATCATTAAAGTTAGGTATTGTTATTGTAATCATAAATGTTTAATATATAGAATGTATTATAAATATTTATCATATATTAAATTTATAATTACTGATACTCTTTAATGTTTACACTTAATATTTGTTTATATTTTAAAAGCTTTATAGGTATGTACTTTTAAATTAGATGTATAATAAGGGAGCATTATTACTCTTTTATTATAAACCTATATTCTAAAAAATATATGTTTTATTAATTCACATTTTATTTGAGCAAAATCATTAATTCATAAAGCTGGATAAATGGTAGTTGATATTAATTTATAATTTTTTTCAGAAATTAATATGCTCACTTAGTTGAAAATTTTTTTTTTCTAATCTCTTAGCAATAATTTTTGTAAAACTGATAGTAGTAAACTAATGTTAATTTTTAAAATTATGAGATAATTGATAATAACATTTATAAAACTTATAATGAACTAATATCTGTTTTTAAAATTAAATATAATTGTTGCAGTTTTGTAGAACTTTTTTATGTGAATAATTTTGCAATTTATTTACTGATTTTAAATATATCTGAAATAGTTTATCATCATCTGATACATTGGCACATTTCAAAGGTAAACACATACATATATTGCATTTTTTTCACACATTATAAATATTTATTGGGTCAAATAAATTTATTTTTAACTTGACTATTTTTTAACTCTTTTTGTACTTTTTTTTAAAAAATAATTTCTTATGATTTTTTTTTTTTTTAAGTGTCATAGCATCGGCCGGGACGCGAACCCGCAACCCGGGCAACTGCCTGCTAGTGCAAGGCAGTCACGCTGACTACAAAATAAGTTATAAAGTTTTAAATTTTTTTCTATTCTTTATTCACCATATCATAGCAGCATCTGAGTTCCCTCAATATAAATGCAAATTATTTCATAATGCAGTTTATTTAATTCTAGTAATGGCATCTGTGTTTTTGTTTTTTTTTAATTTTTTGTCTTTTATTTGCCTGTGTATTTTTTATATATATATTTTAGCTGAGAGTTTTTTTTGTATGTGAAGTTTTTATTTTTATTTATACTACAGAGGCATACAATGGTCTCTGGATTTAGAGTAAATCATCTGGTTGTCTTTTCAATTTTAGAACTTATATTTTCTTCTAAGTTTTTTTATAGAACTTTTTTTTTTCAATTAATATTTGATGACTAGCTATTTAATATATAGTAATTTTTTGTAATATTTTCATGAATTTTTAAAATATATAATTAATTTCCCCATTTTTATTTTAGGACATATCTATAAGCATTTGTATGCACATACATTTTTTTTTGCAGAAAAGGAAACGATTGGCTTAATTTTTTGATTTTGTTCTTCATATATCATAATCTGTTTTTTTTTTTTATTCCACACTATCTTATCTCTTTTGTTATTATTTGTCCATACCTTTTCCAATAACATATCCAGCTCATCTTCATTTTATATCATTCATCTTATTTCCCAGTATTCTACCTTTAATTACTCCTTGTTAATCCTAACAAAAATCATTTGATATTTTGTTGAGTTGTTTGTTGTCTAGTAGTTTGCTGTCTCTATATTATTCTTTTCCTTTTTTTTTTTTTTTAATGTCAAAATCTCAAATCAGTTTAATTTTACAATTAATTTCATCATGTTTTGAATTATACTAATAATTTTATCAAAATATTTAATAATCATTGAATTCTGAAACATTTGACTTTAAGTAATCATTATTTATTTTTTACTTATTTGCTCATGATTTAAATCCACAAAATATTTCCCATTAAATTTCTATAAAAAATTTTGAAGAGAGAATAACTCATCATAATTTTTATTTTAAAATTCATTTATTCTTGCTATGACCTTTGTCTTTTGAACCTCAACTGCCCTTTTGTATTAGCTTTCATCATTATTTATTTTAAAGAGTAGCTTGATATAGTAGCTAAAATAGATAGGTGAAGGATAAAAAGTTTTAAATTATAACTTATTTTGAATCTCCAAAAGAGGTAGACAATTTTTTTCCCCTACTTTTAAAACAATTGTTCACTATTATTGTGTGACTCATTTCATTAGAGCCCTGCATGCATTGACTTAAGCTTTTAGTTACTATGGAAATGAAAGTTTATCTGACACATTTTCTCCTGCTTTTTCCATTTTTTTTTTTAAAAAAAACAACAAAAAGATTGAAAGAAGGATAGAAAGGAAGTGCTAACTAGAATATCTGAAATTTTCGCCTTTCCTGGATTTTTTTTTTCATTTAAATATAAAATTTCAAATAGTCCTTATTAAAATTTTTTTTTTCCTTGTGTAAGAAGAAACCAAATGTTAGCTAAATGTATGTTTATCTTAATATATAAATATTTGATAACCAGTGAAATTTTTAATATAGTAAGTAGAGATGTTTGTCAAATACAAACACAGAAGGATTTTTTTTTTTTTAAAAAAGTATCATTTGATTAATTCTTTGCTGATACTTATATGGAATACTTTATTAAATCCAGAATTTTGTCTATTCCCAGCCTCCCTTTTTTTTTTTTTTTATATTGAAAAAAAATTATAGTACATTTCAAAAAGCATAATTATTATTATTACTTTTATAAAATATTTATGGATATTTTAATTATTGTGTAAATTTATTATATTATTAATTGTTGTTATAAAATATTCTGCTAAAACATGATTAAAATAAAATTAGGCAATTTCCCCCCTAAGTTTTTGATAATTAATAATCAAATGGTTTGTTGCTTGTGAATTCGTAAGAAGTTTGAGTATTGGAAAAGACAGGTATGGGGCCATGATTCTTAAACAGTGAGCTAAAAGTCCTTCACCCTACCACTTCACATTTTTAAGTTTATAATCAAAGCAAATTAATTAGAAAAACTCATTTATTAATCAAATACTATTCATTTTTACATAAAAGCAGTGTTAACATTCATGTATATATACATAATAATACTTTTAAAATATCACATGATCGCCATTTCCTATGCTTACATAAACTGTTAAAAACAGTAGCAAACTCTCCATCCAACAATTGCAAGTCATTGTAATCGATGTATGACAGAAAGTTGTGCATAAAATCTTTATTTAGTGCCTACTCATCCAATACCCTCAGACTAATTTCTAGATTGTGGCTTTCATCAGTGAGAAACCTTGAATCTGAGAGCACTGCGCCTAGATCTTTGGACTTAATGCAATCCTTCAACAGCCACCTTTTACCTTCTAGATAACTATTAAGCTATGAATCCAAAATGAAAACTCAATAATGTTTTCAATACAAGCTCATTCATGCTAACTATAGCTTGCATTAGGAGACACTACTGTATGGAGAGTTTGCTACCATTTTAACAATTTGTGTAAACATAGGAAATGGTGATCATGGAATGTTTTAGTGGTTTAATACCGATCTTGTCCATAGGATAATGGTAACTATGGTTATTAAACAATCAGAGACCAAAATGTATAACTCTGAGCTTGGGTCAGATTTGTATGACTATGCAAGTGAATGAGCTTGAACTGAAAACATTATTGTGTTCTCTTTCATTTTGGAATCAAAGCTTTATAGTTATCTAAAAAGTAAAAGGTGACTGCTGGAAAGTTGCATTAGATCTAAAGATCTAAGTGTAGTGTTCTCAGATCCAAGGCTTCTCACTGATGAAATCCACAAGCTAGAAATTAATCTGGGGAAATTGAATGAGTATGCCCTGGTTAGGAATTTTATGCAAACCCTTCTAGCATCCATTGATTACTATGGCTTTCACTATGTGGCACTACTTTATGGAGAGGTTGCTATTGTTTTTATTTATGATTTAGATATAGTAATAAAGTATGGTTTTGTATTAGATTATGTATGATATATTATTACAAAAATATTCACTCTCATTGATTTTTTTTTTTTTTAAAGTAGCATTTTCCTTCCTTATTTATATTTTGCATAGAGGAGTCTTAAGAAAGTTGGATGTTAATTAGGTGGAAGCTTTTCTTGTGTGTGACAGAATTGATTGCTTTTTATTTATTTGTATAGTAATCAATCCTTTACTATTAATGTGCTACAGATCTCAAATGCAAAGAATGTGAATATTTTCAGTATGGTAATGCAAGTCAGAGGAAATAACTGGTGCATTAATTGCTTTTTCTTATTCATGTAGTTTAATGGTTGCTTTGAATATTTGATGGATTTATAATAAATTTGTACTACCATTATTTGTAATATAACAAAATGCATAATAAGTAATTTAGTTTATTTTAGTTATTCATTTATTCTTTCTGAATATAGAACCTACTTTCATGAAAATCTTTTTTTTTAAATATGCAAATTATAATTTATTTAAATATATTTTAGGCCATTTTAATCTATCCATTCGTTTTTTCAATTTTATTTATTTTGATTAAGCCCAACTGACCTGAATAAAAATTTTCAATTTATTCAACTCCCCCCCCCCACCCACACACACAATGAATCTTCAAATCTATTAAAATTTACATTAAATTTTCAAAAATATTTTCAGAATATCTAAGTTAATTGAATATTGTTAATTTTTGATTGCAAGTCATCAAATGACTAGAAATACTTTTATCATAATAACTCACATGAAGTGATAGAACTGTTGAAGTATTAGAATTATAATAATGAGTTTAATACGTATGATTGCTAGCTTATTGTTAATTGTGACTTAAATTCTTTTAACTTTTATTTGCATACTTTGCTTTTTAATAGAAAATATTTAACAAAACTTGCATGCATGGTTTAAAATATCTTCTGACATTTTCGTTTTTAAAAAATGTATACACTTGCAAAGACATATATAACACACACATTTTACATTCACTATTGTGAAAAAAAAAAACTTTTCCCATTCTGTATTAAAATTGTAAGTCTCATTTTTTTTTACACTTGTTTCAAAATTGCACTCCTTTTAAAATATGATAAAATACTATTTTTGTAATAATAAGCTAATTAAATTTGTATACCTGGCACAACAAAAGCACAGTTATCATTTTTGTGACATTGAGTAGGCTCAATGTTGTCCTTTGCACTTTTGCATTGCTTAGTGAGCATATTTGAGTCGATGAATTTGTAATCAACATATGTTTTATAAATATCAAATGAAGGCATCTGTGTTATGTGATGCATTTATGATCTAGTTTGATCAACTACACACAGTTACTTCAATTGTATAGAACCAATTCTCACTTGTTGTAGTCATATATGTGCAAAAAATATATTTCTTTTATATATATTTGTCAAACTAGTATAATGTAGCATTAGTTATTATTATTTTTTCTTAATTTAGATAATCACTGCAAAATTTCTTGATGAGCTATGATTGACATAGCCTACCCAGTATTAAATTAAACAAGAATATGATTACTTTAGCCTGGGAAAAGAAAGAATATTAATTTTATTTTACATTCATAAAAAATTTGTTGAATAATATTACTTCATTTAAAAAAATTAAAAAATATGTAATTATTGATGTTTTTATTTATAGTATTTATTTATTTTTATAGAGATACCACTTCGTTCCCTGGTCGAGTTGGCAGCACGGGAAGTGGCCTGTCATATTCCTTTTGAAGTTGTTGAGCATGTCTATCCACCTGTGCCTGAGCAGCTTCAACTTAGGATAGCCTTTTGGAGCTTTCCCGAGAATGAAGAGGATATTCGGTTAGTTTTTTTTTTTAATTAATTAAAATTAAAAAGCAAATAATATTTTTTTCTAAATTTGGCAGCATTTTGAAGTGGTGAAATATGACTGCAGGACTTAATTAGTTTATGAATTGCTTAATGACAATACATTGTTAGTCTTGACATTATATTTGATTTATAACTTAACTCATTGTTATTTAAAAATTTAGAAAGTTTTCATTAGTTTTATATTTACCATCAAATAATTATACAACCAAAATTTTTTTCAAAGAATAGAGAAGCAGTAATCATTTCATAGACTCTGAGGGACATTTATTCTTACTTGAAGGAGTCATCTGCCCACTACTGAAGATAGCAAACAATAAATGAGGGGGGAAAAAAGAATCAGTTATACAAATATGAATTTAAAAAAATATACAAAACAATATTAATATAAAACTTATGTAGTTTTATTGAATGAGTAATAAATTTTAGTCACCACCCCCTCTTAAATAACATTTGTATCAAGATATTGTTTTAATATTCATAATGAAAATGTAAATAGTGAGAAGTTTCATTTTATTTTTCGAAAGAAAATCTCCAAATGCTTTGCTATTGAAATTTAAGTGATAAAAGTCAAACCTGGAGTATCCTTTTTGTATTAAGATGTTTTCATTTGATATATATTTGTAACTTGTAGGACTGAGGGAAAGAAAAAATCTGCAAATGGTTTGCTGTTTTAATGAATTAGTAGTAGACTTTTTTACTCTCCATTAAATAACATTTGTATTAAGATACTAAATGATTAACTATTAAAACAGTATCTTAATATAAATGTTTAACTCAGTGTAAAAAAATCTACTACTCATTCATTAAAACAGCAAAATGTTTGCAGATTCCCCTTCCCATCTATAAATCAGAAATGCAAATGAAAAAGGAGATTCCAGATTGGAATGGTTTTTTTTTTGTAAAAATAAAATGAAACTTATCACTATTTACATTTTTATTATGAATATTAAAACAATATCTTAATATTAAAAAATGTTGTTTAATAGGAAGAACTAAAATCTACTCATTCATTAAAACTACACAGGTTTTATATTTTATACAAGTAAATTTATATTTCCATAACTGATATGTATCTCCCCCCCCCCCCACACTTACTGCTTGGTATTTTCAGTAGTGGTTCTGTGGCTTCTCCAAGTATCAATAAATGTCCCTCAGTACCTATAAAATCAGGTAGAATCTTGCAAAAAAAAAAATTTCACAATGCATGATGTGGTTTTAAAATTACACAAGAGCAATTGCATAAGTTAAAAAACTCAATGATTTTAATTTTAGTATGCCAAACTGTTTAAGAAATGATAAATTCTATTATATTTCAAACAATGTTTATTTAATATTTTGCAATGATAAATATATTTTTAATATTTTTGTTTAAATTAGAAATTCTTGTTTGTTTGTTTGTTTTAAGATAAATTTTGAAATTGAGTTTTAAATACTTCTATCAAATAGATTTCCTTCACATTTTGTATGTGTGTTAGAAATTGATGCCAGTGTAATGTGATAATGAAATATTTTAAGGTTGTCAAGTAGTTTATATAATCTAAAGCTTTTGGAAAATTAAATGTCAAATATGATGTCGATTCAATATGTTTTCAGTGATACACATGAGAGAGTAGTATATTTTTTTAAAAAAATAAAAATAGAAAGTGTTAATGGTATATTATTGGAATTGATTTTTTTTAAAATAAATTTTATTAATACCAAATTCCATACAAGTATTAACATATATACAAAAGAATAAATTTATTTTATACTAGCCATACCTGGCCACGTGTTGCTGTGGCGCAGTCTGGATAAATGGAAAAGAAAGAAAAGAGAAAGTGCACGTTTTTAATATGTTTAATTTCACAATGCTTGTGGGTATACAATGTTTTTTGTTGTTCCATTGTCTGTGCAGATATAGGTGCTTTGCCGATTCTAGAACATGCAACATATAATTGTCCATGTGAGAATCAATCCATGTCTAGATCTAAAACGCACAATTCTAAAGATTGGCCCTTAGCTTTGTTGATGGTGATTGCAAACACCAATCGAATTGGGAATTGCAATCTCTCACACGAAATAATTAAATCAAAATGAAAATAAATCTAAATCTATGAAAATTCAATTTAACAATCCAATTGAAAACATTGAAATGGAATTGTAAAATATTTAGTATAGCTTGTGTTGTATTTGCGTCCAACAGATAGCGCTGTTTTTCAAAAAAAGCATGTTTTTACCTGTCACAAGTATATAATGTATGTATATAAATAGTAGGTATTTAAAAATGCACGTATTCAAATGCAATGTTGTGTCAAAATTTCAAAGCAATCGGTGAAAAACTTTCAGAGATTTAAGATTTTGAACAAACAAACATTTACATTTTTATTATATAGATAACATTTGATATATTTTATATGAACACAGACAAAACAGTTGGTGCTTCAAAGCAGATAAAGAATGATTTGAATGTGAAAGGTATGTAGGTGGAATACTTTATTTAAAGTTTATATACTTTATATATAACTGCATCGAGGGATAAGTTTGGCTTAGATACTAATAACATTGTGAATTAATAATGCTGACAGTGTACAATTCAGAAAAATATTATATTTCCTAATTTTGTTTACAATTTTTCTAGGTAAGAATTTAAGAGCATTTAAATCATATTAGTCCACTCTATTTTTTTAAGGGCATTGTATTTCTTGATATCAAATAAAATTAGTTATTGAATTAATTAATTTCTGGACATCTTATGCTTTCATTTCAAGTTAAATATAAAAACCCCAATTGTGATTAAAGAAAATAATTACTTTTTGACTTTTTAATTTAATGCACAGTAAATAAAAAAGTTTATTATTAATTTTTTTTTATATGTATTATTTTTAACTTTTTAGCATTCACCTAATAAATAAGCATTTCTTATAAAATATTGTATATACATTAGTTGTAAAATGATTTTTTTTTAAATAAAATCAAAAGTTGCATTTTTTGTTTGTTTTGTTTTTGCAGTTGCAATCTTTTTTTTTTAAAAAAAAAAATAAAAACAAAGAGACAAGTGAATATCTCAGTTTAATCAATTAAATGGACTAGATGATAAACATTTTAAATGAAAACTTTTTTCAATAATTTTTATTATTAATAACACGTTTTAGAATTTACTAAATTTTAAATGAGTTCAAAAATAATTTTTATTATAAAATGACTTTCTAAACTTTTTTTTAATCTTCTGATTAAACAATAAAAGAAAAGAATTATCTCAGTCAACTTTTATTTAAATATCAGTAAATCAAAGGTAAAAGTTTATAAGAGTATGACATTTTCTTCACTTTTAGTGAAAACTCATTATAATCATAGTTATTTACCTATCCAATCCAATTGAGCTAATAATAATTAAATGTTCATTTATTGACCAATACTTGGGTGGCAGTGGGCTAACTATCTGGGGGGGGAATCAGGCTGTTGCTAATATTAAGTAAATGAAGAATCATGTTGTCTACTGTCTGCAATTAAATGCAACCAGGATAAAACTTTTAACATTTTAATTAGATTTAAAACTTTCCCTAGATACCTGCTTATAGCACATAATCACTTTTCCATTTTCTAATAAACTTTGCTTTTGATAAAAGTAAAAAAAAACTGATGCAATTATCATAAGTATTTGGAATCTGGTTAGTAAAAAAATTATTCAACACCATATATCATATACTCACCAACCTGCTCACAGATCAAGGTGTCTCTAATTTCCACAATATTCTAACTTTGGATTTTCATTTTTTCTTTGTCTAGTATTCTGTTTTTAAAACAAAAACATCCTCTTAGTGTTTTCTATATGAATGACTCAGAAAGCAATATTTTGTGATAAATAAAGGATGCAAACAAATTCATTTATTAAAGTAAATGAATCATTTTTATATATCAAAGAAATAAGGACATTATTCATTTCGACATGTACAATTTTGCTAAAATATAAGTTTATTATATTTTATATGTTTGATATTTATTAAGTTTATTATATTTTAGTAAAGCCAAATGTAAGAAAACTTAATTTTGAATACTCATTATTGATACATTTGATCAGACATTTTCCTTTTATGCACTGTTGCAAAAGACAACTTAATAATTAAGGAACATTTTATTATATCATATGGAAATATTTTCATTTATAAAAATGTTGTTAATAATTGTTACCAGCAACCAAATAATAAATAGTCAATAGACTTTGTTATTTAGAATTTATATACATTATTGACAAATAAAAACATTCAATTAAGCATCGTAGACAATATACAATAACTACTTTTCCATGAATTACAAAAGTTATAGATTTTATATAGGAATCTTGAGAAGCAGCAGGTACTTGTAAACAATTATTGCCATTCCAGCTTCAAAATTAAAAAAAAACTATACCTATACAAATCAATCTGATATTGATAAATATAAAATATTGACAAATAGAACATGTCAGTCAATATTTTTGTTTAGTTGCTATTTTCAGTATTGTTTTTTAATTTTTTATGGAGAAAACTTTTCTTTCTGAAATATTTCATCATTATGTCTGATTGTAATCCATTGTATTTTATTCCCTGCCATATCTTCTTTCAGGAACCATGCTCAAGTTCATATAAAATCTTCTTTTAGGAAGTCTTGCAGTGTTCATTCATTTTACATATTCAATTCAATGAAGATGTGATGTTACAGTAATGGACTCTATATAATTGCATCCAGAATATTTTTGAAATAATTTTTATAATATAGACAAGGTTGACCTCTTTCAGGAACCATGCTCAAGTTCATATAAAATCTTCTTTTAGGAAGTCTTGCAGTGTTCATTCATTTTACATATTCAATTCAATGAAGATGTGATGTTACAGTAATGGACTCTATATAATTGCATCCAGAATATTTTTGAAATAATTTTTATAATATAGACAAGGTTGACCTCTTTCAGGAACCATGCTCAAGTTCATATAAAATCTTCTTTTAGGAAGTCTTGCAGTGTTCATTCATTTTACATATTCAATTCAATGAAGATGTGATGTTACAGTAATGGACTCTATATAATTGCATCCGGAATATTTTTGAAATAATTTTTATAATATAGACAAGGTTGACCTCTTTCAGGAACCATGCTCAAGTTCATATAAAATCTTCTTTTAGGAAGTCTTGCAGTGTTCATTCATTTTACATATTCAATTCAATGAAGATGTGATGTTACAGTAATGGACTCTATATAATTGCATCCAGAAAATTGAAGAACATATTGATTGCTTTTATTTTCTTGCCATACATTAAACTGGATAAAATGACACCTCTCTATACAGCTAATTTAGTTGCAGTAGTTATTTTTTTATGATAAAATATCTTTTAATTTATTAAAAATAACAGCAGCTCATTGGAGTTTGTACTTCAACATCTAAATTTAACTTTCAACTTGTAAATCTACCAAAGTATTTAAACTGATTTACATTCTCAAATTGATAGCCATCTAAGATAAAAGTTGCTGAGAAGTTTTCTTTCATCTTTGGCTGATAACATTAATTAATAAATCAAAGCTTTTAATGTTGCATTCAAAACATTAAGTATATTCTAAGGATAATCTTTTGAACTGGTAAAAATACCTCAATCATCAGCATACTGTAAGTCAAGAATTCTGGAAGATTAAGTTATTGTTTTCAGTTTTAATTGATTCAGATTAAAAATTCCACCATCAAATCTATATTGCAGCTATTATTAACAGGGGGATGGATTTGTGAATCAGTTAAATTGTTATTGTCAATTATTATTAAATAATCTTATTTTCCTCCCATCTTTTCCAAATGACTTTATACAGTAAAAATATTAAAAAATTATTTTAGCATTTTTTTTTAAAAAAAAAAAAACATACCACAATTCTTTTGTATCCTCCTTTATTTTTTTATTCTGAAAATTATTAATGAAATGAAAAAGATAAATGATATTAATTCAGAAAATTCAAGTTTTTTTTTTTTTTACTTAAAATAATTGTGTTATTTTTGCTTATGATCTTGCATATTATTTTATTTAATTTCTAGTTTATTTGTTGTTGTATTTTATTTAATTTTTTTCCCCAAATGTGAATAAATGAAACCATAGATATTATAAAATGTATATTTTTTATTTTGGTATTTAGACTGCTATGGCTACAATGCAGTTTAGTCATATAAATGCTACAAGCAATATTTCATAATATTTCCTAGAAGAATTTGTTGTAAATAAATATTTTACATTTGATTTTTTTTTTATTATAAGCATTATTTACAATATATTAAAATATTTCTATAAAAATTTTTTTTTACAAATATAGCCATAAAACCACAAAAATGGTGAAATAAAATTACTTTTGTTTAATTGGAATCGGTTGATTGCATTCTTATAGTAGTTATAATAAAATAAATTTGCTTTTCATATTGTTGTCATTAGCTATAAGTTTTTTATAATATTGTTTACAAAGTAGAAAAAAATCAAAAGTGGTTATTTGAAAAAAATGAAAAAAATGTACATACATTTGGTATGGGATACCACTAAATCAGAAAAGGGGAACAGAATTTAAATTATGTGAGTTAAATTGAAACTTATTTAATTTTTGCAAAATAAATATATACTTAGTAAGATACTGAGAAGGATACCTGTTCAATTTTAAAAATAATATGAAATTAAGGTATTTGAAAATTGATAGCAGTATAATTGATTACTTGTAGCCATTGCAAGTTAGTAATTTATTGTGTGATACTAAATGAATTTTACTTTTTGTATTACATTTGTAGTGAACAAAAATAATTTTAGTGTTCCATGAATTATATATGGATGTGAAATGAGAAGCAATTTTTTTGTATAATAATAATTGTCATCCATTGTTTTTATTTTATAATTTATATTTTGTTTTACTTGTGTTTGAAATAAGTACTATATCTCTAATGTTGTTTGTTTTATTTTCATGTTTATATTACCAACTTAATGTGTCATAATGGCATCATTAACAAATCTTAATTTGCAGCTATTTTTTATTTAATTTCTGTAAGAACAATAGCTTCTTTTAAAATTCTTATTTAAAATGTTTAGAATATATTATTTAATTGGTAGGAATATATCCATAGTTAGCAATAAAATCAAATATATATTTTGGAACATACAATTCATGCTATGTATTTATATTAAATGACAAAAACATAAGTTTAGACACATAATTTATAAATTTTGAAAAGAAGAAAAAAGATTACAATACTTAGTATATCAAGATATTTTTGTAATCTAGTGATCTTAATTAAAATGACATTTATATTCTTAACTGATTGCTTTTAATTTTATTGTAGTCTTTTTTTTTAATAATGTGTATATTTTTTTACATAAGATAACAAAACTAAACTTCCATTTATAAAACTTTATTTACTGTATAAAAAATTTTTCTGGGCTGGTAGATTTAATATCATATTAATTATTGCTATTTAAAAATACATTTATATTGTTTGTTTTAAAAATACAAATCCTATCACTGTAACCTTTTTTAAAAAAAATATATTATTCACAAACAAACATAACAATAGAAAATATTTAAAATTCTAGTAAATATAATGTTATCAAACTTTATACATTGAGAATTCATAATCATCTTTTTTTTTTTCCTAAATATATGTGATACTCTATTTGTGACACACTTTATATATTTAAAATGTTACTGTTTAATGGTAAATAATTATTATGATACTTTATTTATTATTTTTTATTATGACTTATTTATTTAATGTTTGTTTGTTTGTTTTTTTAACAAAATAAATAATATATAAAAAATTATTGTGTTTATTATTTAAGAAAAAGTATCTTCATTTATTCAGTTTATTCTGGAGTTTAAAATTAATGCATAATTTTGAAATCTTACATTTAAGCATTCTCTATTTTATCATTAGAGAGATTACTTATTGGATTGTTAAACTACTGCATTAATTTTTTTCATAAAATCAAATAAATAATCTAGCATCAATATCCACAATATTTTTCTATTTTTATTTATAATTATTTCTATTCCGCTTGTGATTCCAATATTCATTTCTTTAAAGCAAACTACACGTCCATTTTTCAAATCAAATGTGTGTTCCCCTTTTTTTTCTTTCTAAGTTTGCAAAGTCTGACAATGTCCTATTTATTGAATAGAGGTTTTATTTTCAGATTATGCAGTTTTCTTTATTTGAAAGATATTTTCAAGTAGGTAAATAAATGAAATATCATTAATGTTAAGTTTTGGTCTTCATTCATGATCTGAAGATTTTGCTGATTATTTTATAGTCTTCAAGATGTGAAGACATCTGTTGTGATTATTATTACAAAAGAAAATGAACATTCATACATTTATTCTCTTTAAGAAAATTCCAGTGATATTTCAGCTAAAAACTAGGCATATGAAAAGAAAGACTATGGTAGTTTAACAATTTTAAATTAGAGATAAAATCCAGTACAGTTTCCTTGTTGACTGAATGGCAAGAATATATAGAGTGGATATTAAAACTTTGTTTTTCTTAATCCCTTTAAAGTTTCTAAGAGAAATCAAAAGATCTCTGTTCTGTTAATACTAAACTTTTTTTTTTGCACTGTTTCTTAATTATTCTTATCAATTAGCAAGATATTTACTTAAATATATATATATTGATTTGCTTTAAAATGTGAGTATGTATATGGTATTAATTATTTATTATATTGTGTTTTAATGTATCATCAGTTTCAATCATTATCACCCCACAGCAGGATGAAGGTCTCTACAAATTTAATCCACTTTCTCTGATCTCTAAACTCTAATCTCCATATCACATTAGCACACTTCTTTATAATCTCTTTCTAGATCCTTTATAATCCCTTGGGATCCAGTTTAAGACTTCAACTATTCATCTATTATTTCTTTGAGAAATATGTTTAGCCCAACTCCATTTCAACTCTTTAATTCTCTCAATGATGTCAGTAATACCTGCTTGTTTTCTTACTTATGTATTTTGTTCTTGATCCCTTCTTGTTACTCATAACATACATCTCTTCATATTTCATTAAATGATCTTAAAACTTTGTCTTGCTCTTCTGTTAAGTATCCAAGAGTCAGATCAACACTTTGTTAAAAGTCTTCTTTGTAAACATTTAGGCATATTTTATCAAAAGAACTTCCATCTGAGTTTAATTTTTTAATTAATTTTATCCATTAAGTTTTCATAAGTATTAAAAATATGGTCAAATTATTTGCTGCTGTTAACTTCTAATTTATTATTACCAATCTTTATTTTCTTTTGAGAAAATCCATTGAACATTACTATATCTTTAGCCCTATCTTCTTACTTTCTTCTGATAACTCTTGCAATATTTCCTAAAGTTCTGAAGCATTATTTGCAAAAACAATCATGACATCTGCAAAATCTAAATGACTAAAATAATCTCCATTTATTTTTATTCCCTTAGCTTCCCATTGTAAAACTGCTATAAAAAGTTTTGGAGATATGGGCCCAGCCTGTTGTACATGCTTCATAATGTTAATTTTCTTAATATCACTGTGTAATCTAATCATTACTGTTGCATTTTGATAAATATTTTTTACAATACGACACTATCCCAGATCTATATCTTGATGATCCAATATAACTGCAACCAATGCTTATTGAATCAAATATCTTCTCATACTCTGTAATTCCAAAGCATAATGATAATTCATATTCATTGATCTTTTCTATAACTTATCTCAATATTTGGATTTGATCCAGTATGCTAAAACTACTTTTAAATCTAGCCAATTCTTTTGGTTAGTTAAAATCTAAAGTTTACTGTAGGTGAGTTATAATTATATTGATAAAAATTTTATATAGAACTGATAAAAATCTGATAGATCTGGAATTTCTAATATTTTTTTTATTACCTTTTTTTAAATATTAATACTGCATTCTTCCAATCATCTGGTACACTTTTATCATTTAAACATTTGGTATATAACTTTGCCAACAATTTTTCTATTCCTTCATCTGCTTCTTTTAAAATATCAATAATAATGTATCATTTTCTGGAGTTTTTTATAGATTTAATTGCATGTCTCACTTCATTTAAAATGGAAAAAATCACTAAACATCACATGATCACCATTTCTTATGCTTGCTCAAGCTGTTAAAACAGGCAAAATTCTCCCTATGCATTAGATCCTAAAATCTAGGTGCAGTGCTCTCAGATCCTGAAAGCCACAAGCTAGAAACTAGTCTGTTATATTAGATGAGTAGGCACTAGATAGTGATTTTATGCACAAATCTTCTTGCATTCATTGATTATTCTGGCTTGCATTGAGTGGCACTACTGTATGGAGAGTTTTGCCTGTTTATTTAAAATGCTGGGCAATTTGTTTTTTTTTATTACTATTCCATACATTTCATAATGTCATCTCTTTTTTTAGTAATGGTTCTATCTTTTTATTTTAGAAATAAATTTTTTACTAATACCAAGATATTGTTTTTTGCTTTTGAGATTTATTTTCTTCTAAAGCTTTTTTTGTTAATTCAAAATTACATTTTCTTATATTGTTACTCTTGATATTCAATTCATCTTAATGTATCATTTTCATATATATATATTTTTGTCCTTAAATACATTTTCTTGTCTCAGTAGAAATTTTTCTGGTAAATTGCTGTCTTTGCTGCAGTTCTTAATAATGTATCAGTTATTCTTCCTATTGATTTCATTCAAACCTGAATCATTTTCAATGTCTGCTAATATTTTAAAATAATTTGCAAGTTCTAATTTAATTCATTAGTTTGTTTCTGAGGGTTTAATAATTTTTGTCTTTAGTTTTGTTTTAATATGTATCATACATCTCATTAATTAATGATCACTATATTGAATCTATTAAGTTCAGTACAATTTTGAAATACATATTTTCTCTTACTCAAAATATAATCCAATTCTGCTGTATCTTTGTTTTTTTTCTCCCATGTCTATTTCCAGTTAACATTTTTCTCAAAGAAAGAAGTCATAATATAAAATAATTATTTTTCTGCAAACACCACAAATCTGTATCCTCTCTCATTTCTATCGCCATAACAAAGTTACCTACATCACTTTTATCTTTCATTTTCTTACTAGTTTTAGCATTAATATCTCCCACAGCAATTTTTAAGATGTTATGTGGTCTCATTAAAAGCATTTTGTACATCCATATAAAAATCCTCTACTTCTTTATCACAATGAGAACTTGTTGGTGCATAAACCTGAATTATCTCCTTTGGTTTATCTTTTATTAAGTTTAATAAATCTTTCCACTTCCTCTGATATACTACCAATCTCATAATGTTGTGCTTATAATATTTATGCCTTTATAGTATAGTACATATCTACTTTTTAAATCATCTTTTAATCTAAGAACTTTACCACAAACTCCAACAATATCACATTTAATATTAGACATTTTTTCTAAATAAAATACCTAAATAAAAGGTCATCATTGAATAGCAACCTAGATCTACTATAAGTGGATTCTTAGACATTCCCATTTTCAGCCGCCAACTCCTGCCTTGGTTAGTGACTTTCCAGACTTCTGGGAATAATTGTCATGATATACTTTTGTCTGTCATGATTGTAGATATCTATTTTTAAAAAAGTTCATTTACACATACATTCATTTTATCTTTAAGAAAACTCAACTGATAATTCAGTTAAGAACTATCAGGCAACTGAGAAGAAAGACTATGATTTTCTTGATATAGTATACAAACATGCCAAGGGATGCTTGTATGCTATATGAATAATCATGTAGTAGTAACAGCTGCAGTGACCAGAATTTATGGAGTGATCATTTCAAAATTTGCCCTGCTCTTTTCTTTTAAGGATTCAAAAAGGAATTAAAGGGTCTTCTTTCAATTAATAGTAAATTCGTTTCTGCAGTTCTTTTACTATATATGGTAGATTAAAATATAAAAATAGTATTTTAAAAAACAATTTTATTAAGGTTAATTGGTGTACATAATTATATAATTGTTTTAACAAAGGATATATTTTTGATCTTTGGGTATTTAGAACTGACAGCGTGTCAGTCATATACATTATATTTAATTATGCAGCAGGGATTCAGAAGGCTGGCAGTTGTCTAGGAATTTGAAAGAGCTTCATGTCTCTTCGAATAGCATTTTGGATGAGAGTATCCTGTCTTTTTCTTGAATTTTGATCAATAATTTAATGAATAATAATGTCTGGATCTGATTGAGGGAGTGTGAATTGTCTTTCACATCTCACTATTCATATTGAGTAAGAAAAGAAAATAGATAATCTTATTGTGGGAAAGTCTCTGCTCTGAATACAATCTTTGAGAGATAATATTTTTTAATAATCCACTTTTGAGTTCTCATAAATGATGGTTTTAATCTTGCCTAGCCTGGTATACATATGTTAATGATGTGAATGAAGGTTTCATCGTGTTTCAAGCAGTTTGGACATATAGGGTCTATATTGTTCAAGTATCTCTTGAAATGTAGGAAGTAGTTCATGTGCATAGCTTCAAGGTTGACCTTTATTAGAAAGACCAGATATTTGGGCTCCAGGGCCCAGAATCTGAAAAGCGTTGTGACTTTATGGTTAGAAATGCCAAGAATGGGCTTGGATGTGGTTAATGTGGGGTTAATACTGTGGTGGGCTTCCCAAATTGTGATTTTTTAGTTAAATGAGCTCTCCGATGAGTTGTTATGTTGATGTTTCAAGTGAAGGATTTGGTCCAGCCAGCATGTTCTTAATGGGTGGAGGTCTGTTTGAGTAATTTGAGGGTATCCGTATTTGTGCATTAAATTTAGGATAAGGGTGTGTGCCTTTTGGTAGTATGTAGCTGGAATTGAGTGAAATGACATTCCGTTTGCCTTCCTGTGATGCTGCATTCTGGACATAAAAAAATGTTATTTAAATACAATTCTTGTAAAATAATAAAAGTCTGCCCACTATGAGGATTTAGTATTGCAGTTGACTTATGAAAATTAAAAGGATTGTTGAACTTAAAACTTTATCTTAACTTGTTGACAACTTAAATTTTTTTCATGGGTTGGAATAAAAATGAAGTCAAGATGAAATAATTTCTAAAATAGATAGATATAATAATGTACCCTTCACATTTTAGTCACCTTTTATAAAATAAACCATTTTAGATTAATAGGTATGAAAACTGCATATATTTTTTTTGTAGCTTAAAATCTGAAATGATAAAGAAAATTATAATAACAGAGTATGGCAAACAGTAACAATGATATCCTATTTTTAGAATACAATAATAGCTTATTTATTGTCTAGATAGATTGCTTGGTTGTATTATATTTTAGAACCTGCTTTAGAAAAATTAATATACATAAATATTAGTAATACTGAATCAGTTTGAGTAAATAGCAATTATTTTATTCATTCTACAATTTGACCTTTTTTAAGTTTATAAATATATATTTAGTGATTTAAGACCTGATTTGATATTATGTGTGACCTTTTTTAAGTTTATAAATATATATTTAGTGATTTAAGACCTGATTTGATATTATGTGTGACTTATAATTAAAAATTTCTTAGAACCTCTTAAGTAGGATAAGATATTAAATCAAACAATATGATCTCTTTGACTATTATAATTCTGTTTAATATCCTTTATTCTTAATGATATATTAGTGGAATAATTTCATTATTTATATTAAGTCATGTTATGTGAATTCTTGAATAATGTTTTTTTATTATTTTTTTTAAAATTATATATTATAATTTGTGTAACATTTCAATCTTTTAATTTCCATTAAAGGCTAATTGCTTTAAAATTTAGCTACTCTTTTTAAATTTAACATTTTTGATATTGTATTTTTTAGTCATTTACAATGTAATGATTAATTTTACTTTGTATACTAATTCAACACTTGAATACTAATTACCAGAGTATTTTATATTTTATTGACAATTTTGCATTTATTTATTTATTTTAATTAATAAACTTTGCATAAATATATTTGGATTTACTTGATATAGCAAATTCTTATGTATGCTAAATTGAAATATTATCTTTAGTTATATTGGTAATGTAAATAAAGTCTTAAAACAAGATTACATATATTTATTTTTCCAGTTATACCGATTGTTATTTATTGAGTTTTTGATTGTAGGCTATATTCATGCTTGGCCAATGGGAGTGCTGATGAGTTCCAAAGAGGTGAACATTTACTCAAAACCAAATCAGTCCGAGATCCATTACAAATAGGTATGTGCATTTATTGACATTATATTCATATATAAATAAAAAAAAATGTTGTACAGAAACAAATATGTTATTTAATACAAAAAAGCTTTCACCAATGTTTTATTGTCCTTCTCCATGTAAGATACATATAATTTTTGAAAACATTTACAGACTATATTATACATAAAAACATATAGAATTTTTTTTTTAAAAAAAAAAAAAAAACTATAATCTTTAACTTTTTATTTTTCTTCCCTTTTTTTCTACATAAATATTGGATATATTATATAGCTATGAAAAAAAATAACAATAGCCATAATATTATGCGATTATAACTATACCAACAAGCTAAAAGCAATAAGTTTTTTTTTTATTATTTATAGTTTCCATTATTATTATAAATTTATATAAAACTATCTTTTTCTGTATAATCACATATTTGTGTGTGTGTGATATACACACATTTATTTATAAATCAAATTACTAATTACCTTGCAGAGATCATATATACATACATCTCTTCACATGTGGACATTATACACTTGCACATATATCATATAATTTTTCATTTATGTTTAAGTAATCAATTACTAATTAATTAAGTAATTATTATATATATATATAATCTTTTTTTTCTAATATATTTAATAATACATTATTTGATATGGTATAATCTTTTTCACATTTATTTATTTATATGCAAAAAGCAACATGATGAATTAAATTTACTTTCATTTATTGCAGGGTAAAGATAATTACCCTCAGAAAGAAATAGCGAAAACATTACTCAGCAGCCTTTCTAAATGCTGAGAACTTTAGTGTTTGGGTTAGCTACCTGAAAGATCTAATTCAGATTAAATCCCAGATTATAGTCATGTCATGTAAATAAGTTAATAGATAGATTAAAAAAATTTTCACATTATATAAATTTTTTTAAAAGTAATTAATTACAATAATGGTTTGCCTTTTTTTAGATTGATTATAATAGTTAAACAAAGTTAATTTTGAAAAATTTTAAATTGTTTATGATTTTTTTAAATATAATAAAAGGTAAAATTTTTATTTAAAAAATATTTTCAGATGACATTCAATAAGATATTAAATGTATCTTATTTTTATTAGAATCTTTAGTTTTAAAAAAAAGTTGTTGTTTTTTTCTGTAGTAAACTACTTAAAGAAATAACTTTAAATTATTATTTGAATATTTGATTTATTATTATTATTATTTACTTACAGTCCAAAGGGCATGAGTAATATAAAAATTATTCTTCAATTTTCTTGTATATCTAAGTTTACATATATTTTACTAGTAAAAGAATTTATATACCATTTAAAATTAATTTTCAGATATTTATAGCTAAATAAAGTATTCTAATTTATTATTTCTAGGTGAATGCACTCTAAATATAGTAAAACAAACAAACAAAGGTCTTTGTTTGTATGTTTGTTTTTGTTTATGAAAAATTATTTTTATTGCTGCTATAAAAAGATTTTGCTAACGTTTAGAGTATAAATAATTTCATAATGATTACTACTTATTTGTATACATTGCTGAATCTTAACAAAATGCATTTAAAGAAATGTAATATACTTCAACGATATTGCAAAAGTGATTTTTATCATGGAAGGGGAGGGGGGTGACCAACATTATATAGTTTTTAAAATCTATTGTCATATCAAGTTTTCATGAAAGCTTTTCTCGTGTTCTTTTATTCACACTTCAATCTATTTTTAATATTATGAATTATTCTTGCAGTATATTTAATATTTATTTACGTTTTTAGCAACATCCAAATACTTTTAAAAAATGAGAGGAAGAGAAGTATATTATTATTATAAATGTCTTTTTAATTCGGTGAAGGCTAGAAAATCATTAATAATTTTTATAAAATTCATTATTACTAATATTATTTTATTATGTTTTACTTTATTGGTTTTTTTTTAAAAAATAAAATTCATACTGATACAGATTTTTTATTTTAATCATATACATCAGATATTTTTTCCACCTATCTCCTTATTCTTTGTTTCAGCTATTACTTTATGTCTATCAGCCTGATTTTTTTTCATTTAAAATGTTTTATTCTAGATATTAAAGCAAATATATTCTTACTTTATAATTTTTTAATCTCTATATTTCCATAAAACAAGTTTGCCTATTCTTATTTGCTTCATCTATTAGTTCATTATCAGCTTTATATATCTATTTTTTTCTTCATGCTTTCCATTTCTTCTTTATTTTATTAAACATTTCATAATAATCTCAAGTATTTTATACTGATTTATTCTTTGAAAAACTAATTGTCACTAGCTGGTTTTTTAAAAAGAAATTTCAAGCAATGTTTTTTATGTTCAGATTTTCACTAATAATTTACTTTTCTATTATCTATTTCAGATCAATAATAATAACATTACGTGATCACCAATATTGTATGGGGAAAATTGCTACTGTAACAATAACAATAATTGAAAATGTTTTATTTATTTATTAGCAACTTTATTATAATATTAATTGTGGATTATACATATGTATTTTTAATAACATACTTAAAAGTCTGTTCTGAATTATTATATAACCTGCTTCAAATCTTGTTGGTCATTTTCAAGTATCTCATTTCTTATTTTTAATTTATATCTTTCAATAACAATTTTTTATTTATTTATTTTTTATTTTGCAATAGCAGTCAAATTTTTTTATTATCATTCCCAACTTCTTATCAAATTCTTTAAAAATTATCATTTTTATGGTCTTTTTTAATATAATAATATTTCTTATAGAATGCCAAAGTTGCTTTTAGAAAATTGGCTTTCTATTGAAAATCAAAATGTTTAATAAAATCAATACTTATCAATAAGTATTTCATCATTTTCTTTCCAAAATATGGCCCATTAATTTCAGTATATATATATATAAAACAAATTAATTTAACACACCTTTTCTTTTCAAATCTCTTTTTATTTTATGAACATTTTTCCTTAAACATTTCAACCATTTTAGATGACCATTGTCAAGGATTATTCCTATAATATATATATATATGTACACACACAATAAATATATGTTTACAAAGAATTTCCAAAACAATTAAAAAATATTTTTTTACATAAATTGTATTTATATATAACTTACTTGTTAATTAGTTTCATATGTTTCTTGAACTTTATATTTTAAATTTTTTTTTTATTTACTTTTATAATAGATATAAAAAGTAAATTTAAAAATTATATTTTTAATGAAAAAGGATATAAAAATAAGCAAGGAGTAAGTTATATAAAAAAAATTACAATTTATATGAATTTATAATGTTTTGGAAATTCTTTGAAGATTCTTTGTAAACGTATATTTGTATATATACATTTTATAAGAATAAGCTTTGGCAATGATATACTTGAAACATTGGAGGAAAATTGATATGGAAAATGGTTCATAAAATAAAACAAGAATTGAAAAAAGTATGTTAACTTAATTTGTTTATATATATATATTGAAATAAAAAAATTACATTTCTCTTTTATGACATTTTTTTTCAAAACTTAAATTTGATTTTTTATTATATATGGTTTTTATATCTGAGGTGGAACACTTAAGCTCATGCATTATCTGTGATTCACCTTTTACTTTTTTAATTCAACTACTCTTATTTTCTTTCTATTGCTGATTTTAACTCTTTTATTTTTAATTCCTCTCAGCCCACAATTTTTTTCATATAATATTTAAATTCTTCAATACTGATTATTTTGCTCCCCAAATAGAATAAAATTTTAATTTTTGTTTTTATTTCTTATCACTCTTACTATTCATTGATTTTGAAAAAAACATTTGATAGGATGAATTGAGCTATTTGGTTATATTGAACTGGAAAGGAAGAA
Source organism: Epiperipatus broadwayi (assembly GCA_028023455.1). NCBI lineage: Eukaryota > Metazoa > Onychophora > Udeonychophora > Euonychophora > Peripatidae > Epiperipatus > Epiperipatus broadwayi. Next base: position 4,051,114 of record JAQFVV010012429.1, on the reverse strand, counting down.
GCTTAAAGAAACTGTATTTATAAACAACTTATTTGTTAGATTAAATGATCAACTCGTATAAATTTAGAGATATCAGATTGGGATATTATTAATTATATTATAATATTTTGCCAAAGAAATGATAAATAAATGAATACCATTGGAATTTAATATTAGAGGAAAATGGATTTGAAGCACTAGATTTTCTAGATGATATAGTAATATTTGAGGTAGTGAAGATGAACGTAGTGAAATATTGTAAAAAGTTAATAAGAAATTTTAACATATTTGAAGTGAAATTAAGTATAATAAAGATAAACTTAAATGATAATGGGGAAAATTAAAGAATTAAAATAGAGATGGCTAAAATTTAACAAAGAGACCTATAATTTTTTTTTTTTTAGTTTTATAGTGCGATAAAATTTGAATATTTTAATTAGAAAAGAGGAAAAAAAGGCAATAATATTTTATGTGGATGTGAGGAAAATGTTTAAAAATAATAATAGGATCAATAAGTTAAAAATGTGAAATACTAAAAAGAGTGAATGAAAAATATATTATTGAAAAGGAAAGAAAATAATAATTAATGAAATGTAATTAAGAAAATCTGAAAAATGGTAAAACAGATGGAAAAACTTGAGGAAATGTTTTATTAAAATTTTTCTCAAGAGCCAATATCAATATAATGAAATGAATAATGTCTTATTTATTTCAGTGTTGGCCATATTAACGTTCACATGGTTGTGAGCAGGTTTTTAAATTTATGAGGGGGATGCTAATAAATATAGCATTCAGAAGTTTTAAATATTATTATATATAATAGAATAAATGATTTAAAATAAAATAAGTAATAATCAAATGTTAAAATAAATTATTACTGTCATATTAATGTAATTGACTATTAAGATTTACTAGCGCAGTTTCAAACTATAAATTTAAACAGAAAGTAATCAACCCTTTAAATATGCACTGTAGTGTTATATTAAATGAATGTAGTTTTTGTTGAATGTGGGAAACTCTCGATCCAAGACACAAGATAGAGACTTTGAAAGATAAGAACAGCCATCTTATCTTTATGCCTAAATTCAATTATATAGGTAATTTTAAATATCTTGGAGAGAAAGTGTGAATATTTTTATATTTTTTACTTTATGTCTATTTTACATGTATTAACACTCAGGATATTTTAATATTTACTGCATATTAATATTCAGAGATGTTAGAATAAATGTAATTGACTATTAGATTTACTAGTGCAGTTTCAAATTGTTATTTTAAACAGAAGGTAATCAATTCTTTACACATGCTCTGTACTGTTATATTAAATCAACATTGTTTCTGTTGAATATGAGGCAACTCAATAAGAATGGCCATCTTATCTTTTTATCTAAATTTAATTATGTGGTTAAATCTTAAGTATTTTGGAATGTGAGTATAAAGATTTTTATATTCTTCACTTCCATTTTTTTTTATTACACATACTAACACTTGCAAAATTTTAACATTTACTGCATGTTAATATCTGGAGATGTTAGAATTAATGTAATTGACTATTAGATTTACTAACACAGTTTCAAACTACAATTCTAAACAAAAGATAATTTGAAACTGCACCAGTAAATCATATAGTCAATTACATTTATTCTAACATCTCTAAATATTAACAAGCAGTAAATATTAAAATTTCACAAGGACTAATACTTGTAATAAAGAAAATGAAAGTAAAGTGAAGAATATAAAAATCTTCACACTCTCATTCCAAGATACTTAAGATTATCATTGAATTTAGATACCAATATAAGATGGCCGATCTTATTTTTTAAAAGTCTCTATCTTATGCCTTGGATCAAGAGACTTTTTATATTCAACAAAAACAACATTAATTATAACGTTAAAGCAATGTAATAGGTTTGTTTAAAAAGATTTAAGTTTAAATGAAACTGGTAAATTATATAAATTATATTAAAACTATTTCTTATCAAAGAATGTAAGGAATGTATTGCAAGACAATTTTGTTAAGAAAAAAAAGATTAAGCCTGTTTTAATATGAGATTCAAAAACAAAGGAAAAATTCACGCAATGAATTTAATAATTACATTTTTTTACAAGTTCATTAAATTAAATAATGAAAGTCTTTTTGAAATTTTTGTATTTAAAATAAAATCAGGTCATAAAGGTGCCAAAAATAATATATTAATATGTTAAAAACAAGATTATCACAGCCTATGAAAAACAAGATCAAGATGTTCAAAACAAGAAATAAAATTTATGTAGTCAATTTTTTTTTCTTAAATATGGATTTTCACTTTATTCAAACTACATTAAATCTTCATTATGATAACTGAGTAGAAAAGAGGAAAACTGCTGCCTGTTGAAATCTACCCTGGATCTCTGGAATCACCATATTATTTTTCAAATGAATATCTAATTAAAATGAAAAATTAATGTTTAAATTTCAAAGATAAGAGATTGTTAAAGGATATCAGACCATGTTTTTCAAATGAATATCTAATTAAAATGAGAAAATCAATGCTTTAATTTTAAATTTCAAAGATAGGAGATTGTTAAAGGACATTGTATTAACTTATAAATGAAATGAATTAATATTTGCCATCATGAAAGAAATTGAACTCATCCTGTAGAACTTTTGCTTTGTAAGTAAAAAAAAAAAAAACTATTTAAAATGGTATTCTAAAGTGTTAACTATTTTAAGTTTTATTTTAGTTTATGTTTATTACTAACAAACTATATTTTATATTATGGATTATTTAAAGCAAGAAGTGAACATTTTAAAGAAAAAAAAGATTTGTATAAAAAAAAATTTGCTCCATCTTGCCTACATATGTATGTTATGATTTATAACAGTTTTTTAAAAAAAGTTTTCTTTCATGTGAAATTGTCAGATAAATAATCAAATATATAATAGTCACTTTAAAACAAATGTTCATGCTCGTAAAATATTTAAAGTGTTCAAGTGTTATTGGTATTTTGCATTAAAGGTTTATTATGAGATTCAATCAAGTCCATTTGTATATATATGTACCCTCACATTAATTGGAGTTAATTTTTATGTATGTTAGAACTTATTATGATCATGCAGTTATTAGATCATTGTTAAATAGTTATTCTATACAATATCTTTATGGTGGATTTATTCCCAGTTTTGTTCTTTTATAAATATGCTGTCAGAACCAAAGGACTAACTACCTCAGTTAATTAAATTTTTTCTAGTAAATTGGGCTTGGATTCAAAGAACCACCTCTCATAATTAGTTTGTATTTTTGTAAAGTGACTACTCTCTAGAATTATTGTTGTACGAGGAGTGCATTGGTTATGATTATCACATATTAGATATATGTATGTGACTATGTTATGAAGCTTCTGATATTAATAAATGTGTTGTATTTATAGGGTTGGCCATACATATTATTATATTTGCGATATTAAAGGCCAGGGATTTTGTGTTAAATGTGCTTAATCATAAAAAATATAAAAAAAGATTTAATGGTAAAGATTAAAATTAAAATAAACCTGGGAACCTTTATAAATAATTATTGTATTCCATTGTGTATATGAATTTAAAAAAAAAAAAGGAAAAGTGATTGGAGAAATGGTTTTATTAAAAAAAGAGAGAAAAAAAATTATGTTTTGTCTGACAATTATAATATTTTGTAATGAACTATCTGTTTGTTATTGGTTTAAATAGTGTTTTAATTTCTTTATATGTAATGTCTGGTCTGCAATAAAATATTCCATGCCCATTTTATCGGGCATAATTTATATTCTATGGATCTAGACTGGAATTGCAAATAGTAATTGTGTAGTAGTCATCATCATCATATTGAAGAAAATATTCTCAAAGTTTATTTAAATATATCTGTACAAAATATAAATATTTGAGCTACTCTATTTTCTGATGTTTATTGTCAGGTGGTGCCCTAATCAATTAATACAAATTTTAATTATAGCTTGTATAAGCTGAACATTACAATATATATGATATCAACATAGTGAACATCATAGGTGAAAGTTTAACAATATGTAACAATTTATATATTTTAAATATAATAATAAATTTTGAAATTTAGATAAAGGATGGGTTATGGGTTGTGCAATTAGTGGTTTAATGTTATCAATGATTATAAATGAATTAGAAAATATTATAATTTAAAATAAAAGAATAATTAAGAAATAGTACATTATATTAAATATGTTGATATATTTTAATTATTAGTAATAAAAGAGCCTATGAATATTTATAATGACTTTAATAATAATATATATAATATTAAATATACAAAAGTAATATTTGAATATAAATGAAATATTTAGATATAGAAATTCACATAGGTAATGATAAAATTATATTAAAATATTTTATTAATGAAGATAAATTTAAAAAAATTATTTCTATAGATTCACAAAAAGCATGGGCTCAAAAAACTGCAGTTATTAAAAATTTAAAATGTAGAAATGATAAATATCGTATAGATAAAAATGTAGCTGATTTATAATTAAATTATATAAAGATTGTGGATATTATCCTAAAAATATTAAAAATATGCATTTTAATTGTAAAAAATCTATATTAAAAAATAACATTTCTATGCAAAATGATTATAATGATGATGTTAAAAATAGTTTAAATAGAAAATGGATTGTATAATCTCAAAATTTATAATACATTAATAAAGAATAAAAATTATATTGATTAATATATAAATGTTGCTTGGTCAAATAGTTAAAGTCTAGAAAAATTAACAGGTAATAATAAAATGAGAGATGATGTAAAATAAAAAAAAGGAATTGAATATAAAATTAGTTATGACAATTGCAATATAATTTACAGGGAAACAGATGAAAAAACCAAAGAACATAACAATGCAGGTCAATAGCCAAGATTATAAATATGTATTATGCATTCACTATTTAACATATGGACATAAAACAGGTGCTACAAAAATATTAAAATTCTAAATTACATTAAACATTCAAAAAGAAGACAAATATATTAAACATATTATATTAAGCAGAACTTAAATAATTGTATGAATATTTATAAAATTTCAATAAACTTAGTTAACACCTAGTCAATAAAAATGAATGAAAAATTATATAATAAGGTAGAATATATAAAGTTGTATATCATTTTCCAGTTTAATATATTACATTAAAATATTTTATTAAAAATATATATTTTAATGATTTCAAATGCTTTAATATTAATACATTTATTTAAATCCAATAAAGTTCTGTTTCTGTTAGCAATTTTATTGATATTAGTTATAGTTTGTTAAATTCATTAGATATTTCTTTTAGTAATCACAAATTCATTAGATATTTCTTTTAGTAATCATTCAAGTCTGAAAAAAAAAAGATTTTTCAAGCAACTTGTCAAGTGATATTTTTACTCAGAAAATTATTATTATTGCTTTAAATTCTAAAAAATTATTTTAAAGTATTTTATCTGATAATTAAATAATTAATTCTAATATATATTCTATGGATCTGTAGAGATTTGATGAGAGATGTGAATGAAGGAGGATAATAAATAACAGCATGGGGTTTTAAAATACTTTAATAAATGAAGTGATCAGATGTTAATGCAATGTCAAATCCTATTACACATGAATAACTTCTTGGGAAGATTCTAGATTCAAAGATTGTGTGTGAATAGGGACATTTACATCTTATAAGAATTAAACAATTATTGTTGAATAATTGTTGCAATGAGCATCAGCAAATTCATAATAAACCTGAGATAGTAAGTTAAATAATTAAATATCTCTGTCACTTGTCCTTCATATATATCTCCTCTCTAACTAATTATCTACAACTGATATATAGTGAAAGATATAATAAGTGAAATTAAAATCTCACATTTCTATCCTTCATAGATAAATATTTTCATATTTAATCATTTCCATAATATAAACTTTATTTCTCCACATGAAATGTTTTTATTAGTATTAGGATAGATTTGCTTGAATAATCATTCAAATTTTTTATTATCTATTTTATGAAAATAATACTAAGGCATGTGATTTTATTTATAACATTAATTTAATAAACTACAATAAAATATTTATGCACACATACATGTCTGCTCTCTCTCTCTTCACTTTCTCCTAATCCATATTTAAAAACTTGGCTTCTATTCTAGTATAATTAAATAATTTTTAAATGGTTTGAGAATTAATCCTACTGTTGCTGAAAGATATAAATTTTAGTCTTATTTCACAGTAAATATCAAAATAATCTTTGAATTTAGGATTTAATTTTCTTATTTCTTTTAAATAAATATTTTGTATGTTATGAATTGATTGTTGACAATAAATGTTGATTATATAATTTGATCTTATGTTTGATGTTAATATGTATGTGAGACATTATTTATTTTGATATTGGTAGTTTATTGTTATATTTGAATAAATAATGGAAACAGATGGCATTTTAAAAATAAAAGAAATGCCTGATATATTCTTGAATTATTATTTCATAGAATATATATAACATTTTCAACTGGTAAAGTAAACTTCAATAACAATATATAGTATACACTGTTTTTTTATTCTTATCTTTAACTTTCTTTTTGTGAAATCACTTTTTAAAATAGAATTATTGGAAATTTTTTCAATAACTATAGTTCTGAAAGTTTTATACGTATTGTATTCTCAACTATATTGCATTAACAGTGTTTCTATAGCAAAATATTTTATAATGCAAAAGAAGAGTTGCCTAATGTTCCAGTGTCTAAAGTCTGGTGATCATTGCTTTGTCTCAACTACTCTTTTTTAAAAATATATCAATAAGCAGTTATCTTTTATAAACTATGATTATTCTATGCCAGGCAAAACTCTCCATACAGTAGTACCACTCAGTGCAAGCCAGAGTAATCAATGGATGCAAGAACATTTGTGTATAAAATCCCTATCTAGTGCCTACTCATCTAATATCCCCAGATTAGTTTCTAGCTTATGGCTTTCATCAGTGAGGAGCCTTGGATCTGAGAGCAATGCACCTAGATCTTAGGATCTAATGCAACCCTTCAGTAGCCATCTTTTGTCTCAACTACAAAACTATGAGTCTAAAATTGAAAACATAATATTTTTAATCCAAGCTATTTAGTTATATAATCATAGTTCAATACCCATACATTTTGGTGTCTTTGGTTTTTTAATAACCATAGCCACCACTATCCTATTAGGCAGGATTGGTATTGGATGAGTTGGCACTAAATAGGGATTTTATGCACAAACCTTCTTACATCCATTGATTACTCTGGCTTGCACTGAGTGACACTATCCTATGGAGAGTTTTTCCTGTTTTAATAGCTTGAGCAAGCATAAGAAATGGTGATCATGTGATGTTTAGTGATTATTTTATGCCACCATAAAATTATTAAATATTATTATTCACTCTAAAGATATGGTCATTCTTTACCTCACAACTAAAAATCTCCACATTATACAAAAATGTTTATCACTAAATGACAATCCAATATTAAAATTCTCAATAATTAATTGTAAGAAAACAATATTATTATTTCATTCATGCCATAAAATGTATTGTTTTTTGGATTAGCTAGATCTATTACTAGAGATGATGAAAATAAAACTTTGCTACATTTATTTGATATAAATGTCAATGATGCTTACTTCACTCACAAACTTATAAATTGACATGTTGATTTTAGTTTTAACTTTCTTGATATTATTTTAAATTGTATTCATATTTCATTTTTGAACCAATTTATTAAAAGAATAATTAAATTAGTTTAGTCTTCTTTATGTTTCAAACTAATCTTTATTTAATATTTCAATTATCTCAGTAAACATGAAAATAAATATTTATTGACATTCTGTTACTGGTTTATGTAAAATATCTTTTAAGTAGCTAATAAAATCTTTAATCTTTAAATATTCAAGAATTTGAACAGATTTCAAATAATAATAATAATAATATTTCTTATGTTTAAATTGTAATAACTTTTTATTGTGATACATCATGTATTAATCAGATTTGAAATATATATATATTTTTTGGGATTTACATTTTTATACTTAACAGAAAAATAAAATTGTATTTTTGACAACAAATATTATGCATGGTTTATTTATTAGGAACAATAAATATTGACCTTAATTTGAATGCAAAAATCTTTATAATTCATGTGAAAGTCTGTGCTCATACCCTGTCTATTATAATTCAAATTGATTTTTTACAAAATTTCTTTATATTTGAAAAAAAGATTTTTTTTTTTTTTTGAGAATGTGAATCTTGAAATATTTTAAGAAAGGGATTTTTGAAACTTAATTTCATTTTTTCATAGAATTGAATGAATAATGTAAACAATATCATTTTTGTCATACTTTTTATATATATATTGACTAATCCATTAGTAAAATGCTTTTCATTTTCAGATGGATATAACTCTTATGATATGGTGCATATTGAAGTTATATGCTGAAACAAGTTTTCTTTTAAAACAGAATTTTAAATATTTTTTGTGAATATGATCTCATAGCTTTTTAAATTTTCTATTCTAGAAAAAAATAAGATTTTAATGCTTAGGGAGAAATATGGAATTCTTTTGATACAGAACTCTTTATAATTACATTTTATATAAAAGAATTAAAGTTTTTTTATTATTTTAAAAATTAATTTATAGGAACAATTATTGTTTATATTCAAAGATAAGAATTCTTAAAATTAAATTTTCTGTCTTTATAAAATTTGACTAGTACTTCGGATAGCAATTTTTTTTAAATATCAGCATTTTAACATTTATTTTCACATGCCAGTTTATTTACAATAATTAATTTTAATAAAAGTTTTAGGCCATTCAAAATCATTTGAAAATTTAAAGTATCATTCCATTAAAAATGACAATGCTTTTATAGTTTGCATTCAAAATTGAATTGACAAATGTAAAATCTTATATTGTTTTATATAAGTAGAATTTTAGTTTTTAGGACTTTAGAAAAATGTTGATTTTAGCAACAAGATTGAAGTCTTATTATATTAACAATCTGTTTGTATTTAATTGTAATCTATATGCAATTATATCGGTGCTCTTTACATAGAAATATTTTTTCATTAAAGCAACATTATTATAATTGCATATAGATTATTATATTGTAATGAAGATTTGTCATAGTTTATTATATTTAGTTGCTAATGAAGTTATTACAATTTTCTGAAAAATCTTGTTAATTATGCTTTTGCCTTTTTGATTTTTAGTAGAACATAGATAGATGAAAGATTAGATTGATAATTAATATATTTTGTAGTTATATTCTCTTTCAATTAAATATTGATTATTCAGAATTTAATTTGACTTTCTATAATTAACTTGTCTGACTCGTTAATAGATATCTATAATTTATATTTTCAGATGTCAACTGTTAAATATGATTCTATCTTTATATTTATTTAAATATATTCTTAATTAAAATCAATAATTCATTTTATCAATAAAATCTATTAACTAATTTATTAGATTTTGTATATTAAATACATGCATACTCACACACATTTTTATTATGTTTAATGTAATAAATATTTAGTATAACCAATAATTAATAACTGTATTTTTATATTTGTATTGTGGACGTAATAAATTATTGTTACCATTTAAAAATGCTTAAAATATTAAATAATCTAAATTCTTCACTTGTCTTTCTCATTCTGCTCACTTTCTATTTTATTGTTTTATACTACTTGCTTTACTATATTTAATAATGATTTTATATATATAAACAACATGTTCTTGATTATCTTGATATCTATTTCATTTCAAATGGTCAGTTTTAAATATTAAGTTGGCTATAATGTTTTATGTATATACAATTACATAATGCATCAATTTTAAATTTTATTTTACCATTAGAAGGGGTGGCTATAAAATAATTATATTAGGTAAGCATTATGTAATAGACATCTTGAAAATATTTCTAAGAGGACTAATGGGTGTCTGTAAATAACTATAAATAAATGCTTATAAATTTATGCCACTTTAGTCATCATTTATATACTGGTATGAAAAAAGTTTTTAAATATTTTTTTATCTTAATCAATCTTGAGATTCCACTCTTGGTTCTCTATTAATAATTAGAATAATGATGATCAAACCATATATTCCCATTTTATAAAGATCATATTGAAGAAATATGTATTTTTTGATTATCATCAATTTACAACTATCAATATGAGGATTGGATTAAGAATCATGTCATCTAGTATCTTTATTTATAAAAGAATATAACAAAATTTTAGAATGCTACTTCTTTTATAGAAAATTACATATGATGTAGGACTATCCTTACAATATTCTAATTTCCTTCATTATCTTACTAATATATTTATCAGTCTACTACATAAGCATACCCAAAGAATATAAACTATAAATTTAAGTACACAATAGAAATTAAACAAGTCTTAAAAAAAACAGAATGGACATTAAATTAAGTTTTAAATAACAAAAACATATATTAAAGCAGTTTGATTAATAATAAAAAATTACTCTTGATAAAAAGCACATATAGATATAATCAAAATAAACCCTTGAATTAACATGTTAGAAAAATATTATATAGGCACATTCTTTTTAAATAATAATAAAAAAAGATAAACATTGTCTATATCTTACTAACACACATAATTAACTATAATCAAATAAAGTTATACATTTCCAGTAAATCAAATTAATATATATTATAATAATTTATTAATTAATGATAATAAAATTATATAAATATAATAAGAAAATGCTTGAATTAAGCTTATATATATCAACACAACAACAACAAAAAAACTTTCAAATAGAGATATACATTTCCAATAAGCCAAATCAATATATATTATAATAATCTATTAGTGAAGAATAATAAAAAATATTTTATAAGTATAATAATAATTGAATTATGTCTATGTATGTTAATAGTAACAACAACAACAAAAATACCATGGATTTAATTAATGAGCTTACTAACCAAATAGTTTTCTAAAATGATAGAAGTCTTATTTTTTTTTTACTTCATTCTTTATATTTTAATCTCCAAGTTTGAATCTTTTGAAAATATCTTGAATTTTATATTTATTCACTTTAACAACTAGAACTCTTTATTAGATCACACTATCTACTATTATTTTTGAGACATGGTTTGCATCTTTCACAGCTAAAGATTACATTACAGAAAGCTTGGATAGGTCATCTCTGGACACATTTTGTTGAGAATCTATAGAAAAGTTTTCTTTCATAGCCAGAATAAAATCAGCAATGAAAAGTACATATAGTTATATAATTTTTTTTTATGTAGGTAGTTTTTACTGAACTAAGATAATTTATCATAGTTATATCCGGTTCTCTTCTTCTCTAACTCAGGCTTTGTTTGGTACTATAGTTTCATATATTCTCTAGCAGTGTAACACAATAAATCTCTCTCTGAATCTGTGAAAGAATGAAGGTGAATCAATTCCTCTGGAAAAAGTTTTGAAATATGCTTAAACTCTCTTATTGTGACAAAATCTGAATCTATATCCCTAAAAGGAAGCTTTGAATAAAGATAGCACTATCTTTCCAATTTGCTTGATATCCGGAAAAACATGGTTATTCTTATACATTAAGCCTACCCTCTTGCTTATCACGGTTGTTTATATATATAGTTTTTTTCTTTGTTTTCTTAGAGCTAATTTAATTACAAAATCTTAATTAATTATAATTAATTACAATATTTTTGTTTTGTTTTTTTTTCAAATTAACACATTTATTTTATTTAACTAAATATGAAATGAATTTTTCATAAAATCTTTTCCGATTTTTTATTTAAAAAAAAACAAACAAGCCGGTCTTTAAATTTATAAAAGATTGCATGAATTGGAATGAGAATAGACTTAGTGTCACTACAAGAAAAAATGATGAGACAAATGATTTAAAAAATGGGCATGTATATAAAAGATGAAAAAGAATATGATGGATTAATGATATGTCAAATGGAGTAGTAAAATTAGTTATTCAGCTTAATGGAAGGTCTCAAATGTAAATAGTTAGATATATGTCATAATAAATTCTCAATGTAATAAAGAAATTATGTAGATGTACAGAATACTTTAAAACAATATTTTAAAATTTAATAGGAAGTTTTAATACTAAATTTGGAAATTGATTGAAATATTAAAGTGCTATGGGTAAATTTAAATAAAGGAATAGAAATGAAAAAAAGACATAGAAGTATGTAAAAAGACATAGATGAAAGTGTGTAAATTATGAATTTTTTTTTTTTTTTCTTTGTAAAAAAAATCTGAAGATAAATTGGACATGAAAAAAATCTGAAAGGACAGCAGTCAGATTATATTTTGTCTAACAATAATTATGTGTTTCAGGTCTGTAATATGCCTAATAGAATCAGTTCAGAAAATAGTCATCAATTAGTGAGATATAAGATACATGTTTAAAAAGTTGGAGAGACAAAAATTATTAAGAAAAACTGTATCAACAATTAATATTATTAAATTCAGAAATACTTTACTGAATTTAAGATAAAACTTATCAATCATTTTAAAATACTGTGTTTAGACTATAATAGATTCCAGATCAGCATTAGTGATATCTCTTGTGATGCCTCTTGATACAATGCATTGATTTTACAAAGTATCTTGTTATTGTTGCAACTAATGATTATATGCCGCTTATATTTAAAATTAAAATATTGTGGGAAATAACATTCAGTTATTCTAGTCTACACATATTGTAGAACTATTTTGGATTTTCTACTACTTATTTCTACATGTAATCCTTACAAATAGCCTTAACATTGTAAACATTGTAGTTATTATTTCTTGCTACTTTAATGCTTGTTACTAAGCCGCCATATTGAATTTTTTAAAATACTGGCCTGAGACACAATTGTCACAATAACTTCAGTTTTAATTATGTTAGAGCAAAAACAATTACATTGCTAGAAACTAGAAAAATTAAGGAAAACAATAAGCATAAAATAAATAGTGATAACTATATAAAAAATAAGGAAAAAAAGAAATTTTCACATCCGAAATAATTATTATTTTATTGTTTGTTCATAATTTGGAAATTAACATTAACTAAAATTCAAATTACATCTTCAGTGATAATTTCTTTGTATTCCTCACAAAATTATCTTTCTAAACATGTATAACATGTCTTACCTGAGATAATCCACAGCTTCACAATCTCCAAAAGAAGTCGGATATGACTTCTTCATTTTTATCTTGTACCCCAAATGTTCTAAATGTCAAAGGCATCTATAAAGAAAAAGATTCATCCTAATAAAAGATACAAAAGAAATCATCATAGCAATTGGCTTTTTGTCTATCTAAAACTAGAAATTGTAGGCTACTGTCTATATCACTGATAAAATGAGTTTCATCTCTTCATTTTATATTTTTTTGTGTACATCAGTGATGTTTATATTTTTTATGGACACCAGTGATGTTTATATTCTTTATGCACAGAAGTGATGCTATCTTGTTATATTTATTGTATCATATAGATATAATTTATTTGCATATAGTCCATTTGTTAGCTATAGACTTGAAAATAATGTTATGAAACATATAGCAAAACCAGAGTGACTCCAAAGCATGAACAAGAATAAACAAAAACATAAACAAGAATCAGAATTTGATTATATGCTTGCGTATGTGATCTTTGTATACATTTGATTATTAGTTTTATAACTCATTACTTGTAAACACAAACATATTATATAAACATAATTATAAATAATAAATTATTATACTTTTTGAAAATCATTATTTTTATAAAAATAAGTGGATTAGTGTAGGTAGAACTTTAGAAAATTATGATAGATATGAATTCTATATGAGCATAAATAAATATATAACTACAAACTAACACACACTAATTACAAACTAAAATTAATAAAAAAGATAATTTTTTTCAAAAAATTAAAAAAAATTTTTAAATATTATTTAAAAAATTAAAATTTTACTTACAAGTCATTACGTTGAAGCTCTATTGTAGGCCTTGTTTGTGAATAACACGTGGCAAATGTTAACTTGCATTCGGTAAACCATTTTTTTTCTTTTATCGCTTCGTGGTAATTACAAAAGTTATCAAAAAAGAAAAAAAATTAAATATTGTGGTCGATTAAAACTATTGCCAAAAATCCAAATTTCAACCGATTTTTTTTTTAGGTAAACATTTCCTAAAAGCTACATCATTAAGCTATCAAATGCCCGTATTTTTGTTGATGTCATGCTTATACTTTTTACGTCAGTAAAGAAAGAAAACAACACATCATCCAACAAGCACCCAAGGAGCTTCTACAGCGAGTGCAAGCAGTTAAAGGAATGTTAATATTTTCATGTCTTTCTCCTGAAAAATGATGAGACTAGTGGTTTATAATTCTTACAGTTTTACTGTCTTTTTTAAGCATGTTAGCCATATGATAGCATATGAAAGATAAATTGCATTATAATCTTATTGAATATCTAAAGGACTAAAAATCATTTTATAGATATATATCTTGATATTAATTATACATTTTATTCATTCAGCTAAGTCACTGTCTTGGAAGCATTAAAAATTATAGATTGTCCTATTTTAGGAAAAGGGTTGGATTTTACAACCATATATTAAAGGAATTGCACCTAAACTGCAGATTTCTCTCACCACAGACTTAAGGCAAGTATGAACCCTATGGCTAATTCTTTATATAAGCTAGTAATATGGGCACTGTTTCAGAGAGTTAAGCATACATTATCACCCCCCTATTATATACAACTAGGTACTGCTAAGTATTAAGATTTTGTCTGAGAATTTAATGAAAAACCAATTATAGTACATGGATATTGAATTGAAATAAATGTCAGAAATTATATGTCATTATTCAATATGAACAAGTTCAAAATTTTATTAAATAAATGTTGTAATTCTAGGTTACAATCTTGGAAAATGCTTGAATTTGATTCTGTTTTTATTTTCTTTTTTAAGAAAGCTATTTACTAATAAAGCACTTAAATTATGTTTAAACAATCTTGTTGTACACATTGCATCTCTGACAAATTTATTGTTAAACAAATATTTTTAATCTTTGAATAATATTTGATTGCAATGTCATTATTTGTTATACTTTTTAAATCTAAAAACTATTTTGCATATAATTCCTTGTCTATGTGTAAATACTTTAACTTCCAAATTTCTTTTAGATTGAAAAAAAAGATAATAGCAAAATTAATAGTAACAAACGATATATGGGGAAAGACATAATATTAATAATATGTTTATTGCATGAAAAGAAAATAATTGAATTTAAGCACTTAGACAGTTATTGCTACTTTGTCCTTACTATTAGAGTATGTACAGTGATATTAGATAATTTCAACAGGAAATGTCATTTGCATTATTAATTCAATGTATATAAGGAATGCAGCCTAACATAGTAATATGATGACACTGAAACTATAAGTTTCTTTATAGTGATTTCTCTTCTTTAGTTGTCAGTTCTTTCAAAGATGTGATATTATTTTTTATTATTAGCCTACTGTCAATTTAGATATCAAAAATTAAATAAAAATATTTATTTTTTTTTACCTTTCACATGACTGGTGATATAGTTTTTTCCTTCAAAAATTTAACATTCACATTTTTTTTTTCAATAAATATTGACTGCACAAAAAGTTCAATAAAAAAAATTTTGTGATATTTTTATAAATGCAATGAATGTTAAATAGATAATATGGAATTTTATTTAAATTCTCTATAGATCGAATATTAGTGATATTTTTGTATACATAAATTATTCTATAAACTTATGCTAAGTATGTAGAATTTAAATGTATTTACAGTTATAACTTATTAAACTACTTTTACTTTGTACATTAAAAGTCTTCATTTATATACTCTATGCATTTAATTGTAACAGAAATTTTTTGTTATTGCAAATAGAATGTATTAATTTCATGAAGGCTTTAATTAATAAAAAAAAAAAAAAAGAGCTTTATAGTAGAAACTTAAGAATTATTATAACAGATGATTTTTGTTGTTATTACATAAAATGTTTTTCACTTTTATATTTTATTTTATTAAATTTTATTTATTTATATTCTTATTCTCTTATGTTCACTTTCTTAAGGATGATGATATTTTTGTGTGTGAGCAATATTTATATAAGACATAAAAACTGTTTAAACAAGCAATTTTTATATATTTAACATTCTAATAATTTTAAACATATTATTCAAACTATTAGCTTAAATAGCAAGGTAAGAGTTTGCCACAAGTAGATATAGAGCAGTTCATTACTATCTCCAATCAAAATGAGACCTCAATCAAAAAACTAATTATAACAGTACAATTGAATTAATATCTTGTGTTCATTGATTTTACTCTTTTAGAGTAGAAATTCACTACTTTATATTATGTCAAAATAATTATGTATAAAATAATGTTCTTAAAAGCAAAACAAAAAAGCATTCTGTACATGCTTTTTATAGTAGTTAGGTAAGAGAAAACTGTAAATCTTTGAAATGTTATTTGAGACAATCGTAATGATGGAGAATTTTTATTGGTGTTGCATTTATCTGCAACACTCCAGAACTTCCAACACACTGTAATAGTTTGACTTTGCCTGTGAATAGTTCTACACCTAGTATTTCTGGTAAGAATACTATATGGTAGTTGTTTACCACATGATTTTTTGAAAGTGAATGACATTGCATTACATACATTTATAACCATATAACAGCAAATGTATAAAATAATTATTAAATTCCTGTAAATAATACTATATATAAAAAAAAATTTAATGTTCACTAATTTATATTTGTAAATGAGATTCATGCTTTTAATAGGTTTTCATCTTAGTGCAACAGTAATAGCTCCTCCATCTCTTGGTCAATCTAGCAAGGGATCACATAATGTAGCAGTAACATTTGATAGGCGGCGAATTACATCTTGTAATTGCACATGCACAAGTACAGCATCTTGGTGTGCTCACGTAGTAGCAGTATGTTTATACAGAATAATTTATGTAAGTTGTACATATTTGAATTTATATGTTTGTAACTTCATTTATTTATTAAAATAAAATGTTTAATAATTATTTGGTTTGTGTGTGTTTTAGCCCAATTCAGTATGCTTGCGAGCTCCAGTATCGGAATCCCTATCCAGGTTACACAGGGATCAACTCCAAAAATTTGCTCAGTACCTGATTAGCGAATTACCTCAACAGGTAAAACTCTTGTTTACTTTGTATACTTATATAAAAAATATATAGAAAGGTCTAAGAAAGTATGTCCATTTTTCCATTTAAATGTTAACATCTCACAATTAGAAATAGTGTTTCTTCTTCATGTTTGAATTGACAAATGTTCAAAATGTCTTCCAAACGGCAAACATTTTTAGCAACGTATTGGAATTGATTGATTCATCTTTAACTGATCTAAGAATGTAATGGCTTACATGTTTATCAATTCATTATGCAAATCGTATATATTTATAGTTGTTAGACATACATTTTTTTTTTTTAGAATGTTCCAAAAATGAAAGATTAATGGTTTTAAATCAGATAATTTTACTATCAAAAAAATAATTAAGAAAGTTTTTGTTAATAATATGATGATGGAATATATCTTATAAAAATATATATATATTTTTACAAAACAAATAATTGATAAAAAGTATTGTTACTTTACAACACTCAAAATCTGTACAAGTTTTTTTGAAATGCCTTATATATGTATATATATTGAAACTGTATAGTTAAAATATAAGTTAATTTTGAATTATAAATATATATGTACAATAAGTAAATATTTAAATAATTATTTTTTTACATTAGATATTTTTAAATAGCACTTATAAAAGGGGGTTTAAAAAAAAATACTGTTTTTTTGTTAAACATAGATAATTTATTAATTTTATTGATTTTTTTGTTTTTGGTGATTAAAAAAATTAAGATTATAAATTAGAGTTTATATATATTTTAACTTTTTTATTTAAAAAATGTTATTTATCTACAACTTTATAAAGCTATTGGCAAAAAAATAAAAAGCATCTATTTATCAACATTAAATTATATTATGTATTATATGTAACAAACTATTATAATATGGGAATTGATCAATCTACACATTATAACAAAAAAATAAATTAATATTAGATTAACTAATTATCCCTTCATAATCTAGGAATCTCTGAAGATATAACAGGCTTATGTGTTAATACTATAAATTTATTATTTCCAAGGAAATTATTAAATTTATGGAATTTCAAATAATATTTCTGCACAATTTCAAATAAATTTTATAGAGGAAATAAAGAACTTTCTGACTTATAGAAGTATTTATTGAGAAGAAAGTTATATGAATAGTTAATTTAAAGGCACATTGTGTATTATGAATACTATTATATAAAAATCACAGTGAATAGGAAATTACAAATGAGACTGTGACTATCATTTATTAAATAATAATGGATTTAAGTTTCATTTAACAAGAGAAAAATAAACTCTATTCTTTTTTTTTTTTTTGCATTATTTTAATATTACTTCAAACAAAATTATTCAAATGTAGACTGGATCAATTGAAATTATGAGTGAATATACGATTATAGAAGTACTGTATTTAAGTGCATAAGTAGTAGGGTTTTTAACGATTTTGAGAAAAAGTAAAATAAAAAAAGTTATAAATGCTATCATATATTTTTATATATTGATATAATGCTTTAGTTTAATGTATGCATAATAGTTTTATGAAAATACATACGTATCTAACTATTTGATAGTTAAGAAGTGAGATATATATCTAGTTTAAAATATGGTATGCATTATATGCATGAGATAGAAATTTTCTTATTAATATTCTATACTTCAGAGAAATGTTGAAATCTAATTAGTCTGTTGTTTATTTATATTTAAAATTTAAAATAAAGGAAGTATATACATAAAATTATATGAGTAATGTTTAAGAATTATTTGTGAAAATTTTAGCATATCTAAGTTAATATTATGTTTTATCATATATTACAGTTTGATTCTAGATATTTTTGTTTGGTTATATGTATTTCTATTTGGTAGAAGAAATGGAATAGTTTAATAGAAGATAATAAATATCTCTTAATTTTGCATTATCTTGATTTTTTAGAATAAAGAGTTCCTCTATATCATTTAATTTTTTTATATTAATATTTTCTGTAATAATATATAGCTGAATACATGCCTTTCTCTCTATACTCTTGCAACTAAATGAGATATCAATAATTTTAATGTATGGTTAGCAAAGTTAAAACATAAATTATGTTTATATAGATATTCATTGTCAATTATTTATCCAAAATATGTGTGAAATAGTAATAATATAAATTATATAAATATAGTAAAAATTACAAAATAAAATATTTATACAATGTTGCATCCTTCATCTGTTTGTGCCTGTTTAAATGAAAGTAACTTTAATCTATATATGACTATTTTTTTAGATATTATTAAAAATTTGAATTAAATACTTTATTTATAACTTTTATCTCATAGGATTGTTGAAATACTAATTTGATATCTTCAAATAAAATAATTTATACAATATAAAGGTAATTTTTAAATTATAAGGATCTTTAATCGTGATTTAAGAAATCATGTATTTCTAAAGTACATTTAACTATTAATAATAATAATTATTAGTTAATTGGGTTAAGAATCATTCATCTTTCATTCTATATTATTTTATTACGCATATAATTTTAAAATTAATTTTATATATATATCAATAAAATACATTTTATAAGAATAAACAGATAATAGCATGTAAAGCATAGCATACTTCCAAAGAGTCTGCAAAAAGAGCTAACGACAAACTTTAATTTTTCTTATTTTTAGAACTTCATTCATTTTATTAGTACTTATTTAATCTCTGTGTTTCATATTGTTCCCCAAGTTAATCACAAGTCCTGCATGGTAAAATATATTGTGCATACTTATACAGATTTTTTTTTTTTATGAGGGTTTTTAAATATATGATCTAGAAATAAATTTTTGTCAGGAGTGTTTTTTTTCCTCGTGATTAATATTATTATTAAGTATAGAATTTACAAATGGCTAATCTATTGAACATAAGTTCATTATATTTCTCAAGATTATTATTACAATTGTATTTATAAGGTAGTTATTCTAGATATAGTAATATATTGAACATATAATTATTTTCCAAAAGTTCTTATTATTATTAACTATTACATAAAATTTAATTTTCTAATGTGGACCATCAAAAGATTATTGATATTTTTATTATTACATAAATGGGGCATTTTCAGATGAGGCTAAGAAAAGATAATACTTAATATATTTTATTTTATTTTATTTGTATAATAAATAAATTCATCTTTCTTGGAAGTGTCATATTTCAAGCAAGTAGTTATTAATAAAAGCTGTTCAATAAATATATAAATGATTACTGTTTGCTTCTTATTAGAATGGATTGTGATTTTAGAATAGGTCATAATCATCAGCTACATCAATTTATCTTCAGTTTCACTGATCACATTTTTAAGATAGGATATTCTTGTTCTGCTTCTCAATCTTTTTCCTTGTCTTAAAATATAACCCCAAAACTTAGTCTTGCTCATTTTTATCATATTCAGTAGTTCTCTTTTATGCCTAATTTTCTTAATATTTGATCATTAGTCTTTTTTTTCATCCAACTTATTCTAATTAATCTTTTCTAAAGTTATATTTCCATTCCTTCCAACCAATTTTTTTCTTTCTTGTTTTCTTAAGGATCATGTCTTACAACCATATATCAATATATTCTAAGTGAAAGTTTTAATAAATTACATTATATTTTTTGTATCAATATTTTTATTTAGTAGTAAAGTTTTTTATTTTGAAAAGCATATTTTGCAATATTATTTTTTTAATTACCACAAGACAACTATTATCATTACAAATCATATTTCCCAGATAATAAAATTCCTTAACTTGTTCCAAACATATATTATTTATCAGCACATCAATCAGGCTTTTTATCTTCTGCCTGTGTCCCACCAACTGATGAGTGCTGGTTCAGCACAAAATTTTCATATGTGTTTGAGCATATGAATCAGTTGTATGAGATAAAGCAGATAGCTGAAGATAGCTTGAAAGTCTGTGTTCAAATCCTGTATAATTTACACCTATAAAGTCTATTGCAAAGTATCCAATAAGTAAAATATTATATAAAAAATGCTTTTGTTTAATTTGAGGAGTAATACACTAAAAAACAGAAAAAATATTTTTTTTTTTAGGCCACAATTTGGATTGGTATATTATTTCTTCTCTAATGCTCTAATTTCATTTGTTAATTTAAAAGATATGCAATATAATAAAATTGTATATTCCTATAGGTAATTTGTAAAAGTAGGTAAAAATATAAGGTGATAAAATTCTTTTTATTTAATTTTCATTATCTCTAAGACATATATTTCTGCACATAATTTATAAAAATAGGCAGAACTATACTGTGACAAAATGCTTTTCATTTTATTCTTTTCGCTTTTTCTTGGACATTTAGATAATTCTTTTTAAATACATATTTGATATACAATCTTTAATTTTTTTTAAGACTTAGTATAAAAATAATTAATATTTTATCGCAGGTATACATTGTAATTTGAATCTTCAAGTGATAATGAGATAGCTATTTTTTTACTTACCTTTCTCTCCAAAATATATTTAATAAAAAATATTAAATAAATTTGAATTAATTAGATGTTGAAGTTCAATCAAAGGATCTTTAAGTTTATTGCTGTATAATTATGTTTTACTGCACAAAACACAATATTTTGTTTTTATAACATGAAAAAATGTACAAAGCTATGATAATTTCATTAATGAAATATATTAAATTAAAGATAATACTAATATTACTTCATATATCAAAAATGATTAAATAATTTATATATCTAAATGTCTTTCAGTGTTTATAATTTTTAGACATAAATGTATTTTTTTAGAATTTAAGACTAATGGTTTAAAATCAGAAATTCAGGTGATTAAATTTCCTATTTGATCTAACAATTTTGCAAGAAAATAGTTTCTGTCAGTGATATAATAAAATGATGATACATGTCTTGTAAAAATATGAATTATTATAAATATCAATAGCTGCCATTAAGTTTTATAATCATTCCTGAAATATTTTTTTTTTGTTTTAGATATTACCAACAGCTCAGAGATTATTAGATGAATTACTTTCATCTCAAGCCACTGCTATTAACACAGTATGTGGAGCACCAGGTAAATTAAATTATTTTTAAATTTTAGTAAAACATATATACATATACACACCATAAGTCTTCATCATGTGGCATTTAGCTTGCTAATTAGAATAGGATCTATGTGAATTGACGGAGGGGGGGTCAGTAAATTGTCATATTGATTAATGATTAAATTTATTTTAAAAATCATTAATTGATAAATTGTTAATTTAAAATGTAACCCATTATTGATTGAAAATCAACCATTAATCTTTCCAACAAAAATTTTATTTAGTATTTCAAAAGTGTTTTCTTCCAAAAGAAAACTATTCTGCTTTGAATTATACATTTAAAATGTTTTTTTTTTTCTTTTTGTAAATAAAAGAACTTATAATTAGAAAAAATAATAAAATCAGATCTGACTTAAACCATAATATAATTGTTGTTGAGGGTTATCTATCATTGGGTCTATGAAATTTGACAACATTAATTTTAGAAATAATTTAATTTAAAATAATTTATCAATACAATATTGAATAATAGAGAAGCCTTATTTGATAACTGAGACAAATATCTTACATGCTTTTAAATGTGTTTTCCATATAAATTTCAACTTAGTGATAATAATAGCAATCTGAGATAAAACTTCAAACTTGTTTCATATCTTTGTTAAGATTTTTAATTTTAATAATGAATTGAGAGATTAGATATAAGAGAACATGAATGGAATTTTATTAACAAGTTTTTCATATATAGATAGTACAGGATAACTTTTCATTGTGGGAATATGAATTCCAAGAAATTTATTTTGTCTGTGAAATAAAGGGATCAATATTAGTAGATCTGGCAATCAAAAATCATTTTTTGTTAAAACAAATGTAGATTGAGAGTTTAGGGGCAAGGGATAATTTATGTATTTTATCTACATAGATGAAATGTTCATCCTTGATTGGTATCATAAAGTATGCATCTTGTTTAAACACTTTTATTTGAAAAATGGAGAATTTGTTTTATCCTTATTTGAACATTCCTAAAGAGTACTATAAAAATTAAGATCACATGTGAACATGAAATATATAGAAGGATATGGAAGAATAGGATGTGGCCATTTTGTATTAAAACATTTGTAAACATTGAATGCATAAAGTTTTACTAACCAAATGATGATTGCTATATCATTTATACTATTTTAACCTTGTAATCATATCATGTTATGTGAAATATGGATTTTAAAAATAGGAACATTATTAGACAAATGAGAAGTCTTTGATATTACATCAGCTTTGTGTTGTATTATTACTTTGTAGAAGATGATATACTCGTTTGTTTAGTTGAACTAATTTTATTAGTTTACTAGTTGATTCTGTAAAGATAAAGTATTCAATGTTTTCACTATAATATATTTTGTTTTCATTTAACACTCATTTCAGTAGTCCTGCTGCAGTGACTTCTATAGTAATCTTCTAATTAATGTTTATAATCTTGTTGTGTGATTTTATAGTTTACTGTCTCCCTTACAAATCAGAAATTCATCACAAAATGAAATCTATTTTCAAATGAAAACAAATTTGACAACTTGTATTTACTATGCATGCAAGGTAGACTGTGAAAAAGCTTTCATTCATTTTCTCTATTTGTATTTAAGTATTCATATTATGTTACTTCTGTAGTAATACATCTTATAGAAAACAAATTTAAAAAGTGTATTTTTTTTATATGTCCAATTAATATTGGACAAGATTAAAAAAAAAATTGCATACTATATCGGTATCATAATTCGAATTTTAATTTTAACATATTTTTAAGTTCGGCAATATTATTCAATATTAACCATCAGAATAATATGAAATTATTGAAAGCCAGCTTAGAAAATTTTAAATTATTTGGAAATACATTCACTCCACTTCTAATAAACTTTGAGTTTAATTACATATTAATTGGTTGGATGGTTTTCTATTACTATATATATTTATCTTTTTTATTGTGCGTGTTGATAATTGATACCTTGCCTACAATCATTTAATTATGAATCAAGCTGCATTGTTTACTACTCTTAAAGCTTTTGTACTGATTATTTATGTCTCACAGTATCATATATATATTAGTACTCATATTCTTACTTGTGGATGCTTCGGTGAGTTTTAAACATAGCTCCATTGCAAGTTGTCAATAATTAGTAAAGCAATTGTTATTCACTATGGTTTTTATTATCTTGATGCATAATTGTTTTCCTTTCTCAGATGAGTTTGATTGTACTACTATCATTATTTTTTGATTAATTCCATTTTCTATAATTTTTTCATTATAATAAGTCCATCTACATGTTAAAATTATTTGTTAAATTTGTTTTATATATATAACAATAAAAATAATAAATATAACACTAATTAACTATTATATACAGTCTTTCAGTTCGCAGAAATACTTTCAGTTAATTCCTTACCTTCCTCAATTGCCGTTAAATTCAAAAAACATAATGAAAGCAAACATCATCAACTCAATCCCATGAATCCTGAATTTTAATGGTAGCAGCTCATTTTATTTCTATATATTAAAATTTCCTCCTTAATTTTTCTTTTATTATGGTTTCTCTCTTTAAGAAGAATCTTAACACTTTCAAGATCAAACTTAAATTTATATTAAAAGAAAAATTAAGGAGGCAATTTTAATAAATGGAAATAAAATGAATGTAATTAATAGACAAGCTGCTAACATTAAAATTCGGGATTCATGGGATTTGAGCTGGTGGCATTTGCTTTCATTATGTTTTTTTGAATTTAATAACAGTTGAGGAGGGTTAAGGAATTAACCGAAAGTACTTCTGCAGATTGAAAGACTATATAATAGTTGATTACCGTTATATTATTTTTATTGTTATTGCAATAGTTTTTTAATTAGCGAATATTTTATTTGTATTATATATATTGTAATGGTAACTGCCCTATTTAAACAATTGATAATGAATTCAATTAACAAAACAATAAAAAAAACCTATATTTAGCAAATTAATTTTCATCTAGGGGAATTTAAAGATAACTAACGGGTGATCATGTACATGGTGGAGTGACTAAATACAATTTATTTTTAATTGACAAGTCTATACTAATCACAAGAAATGATCAAATTGAATATGCATAAAAACAAGTTTTCATATACATTCAGTTATTTTTCCTGATCGTTACTCCCTCCACCTAATAATTTATTACATTAACAAAATAAATAATCAGCTGGGTTCAGATCAAAAATAATAAACAATAAAATTATTAACAGCAACAATAACTTTAATCAAAGAATGATAATGATTATTAAAAAAATGTATTTACATATTTACAATTAAGAAAATTATATGGCTATCATGCATGAGGAAAAAAAATCTTTGTAACGTACAATCTCTTTGAGGATAGCTATAGAAAGTTCAGTTGATTTACTTTAATGTCTTTATGAGCTCACATATATATTTTGTATCTGTAAATGTGGGAATATAGCCATTAATCATTAAATTTTAATGTCTACTGGCAATATGATATTTTAACTTCTTTTAGTTCATTCTGAGGCAGTTTTTTTACAAGAATTTCCATTGCAATTTTCTTCTGAGCGTTTAAAATAGGCAGATTCACTATGGGACAATCATTTTAGATGACTAGTTTTTCTTTTATAGCAAATAACTGTCAAATATTTCTTCAGCATTCAATAGTGGCAAATAGATTGGCAGACTCAAGATTAATTTATAAGGCATATTTTTACCTACAATTCTATATTCAACTACAATCCTAGAAAGCATTTATAAAACACATGATATAAAGTTAAAAATCCTTGCAAAATTTTATTGACTTCTGTCTAGTACAAGACACATTGATGAAATGTGTTACAATTCCTCCCACTGTTTCCTGGAAAGCAGATGAGTTTTGAAAGCTTCTGTTGGTTCCCATAGGATTATTTTTATTTTTCCCCCAGTCATTTGTGAATAATTTCTATAGCAATGTTTCTTTTATTTAAAATCATAGTATTATTTTTAAAATAATAAATAATATATATTTAGTTTTATATTTATTGTCACATTTTAAAAACACATACAAAATTTATTTTATATATATGAACTTTAGTATTTTGTTATATATAATAACGAAAAATATTTGCATCAAAGCAACACCTGTAAACTCAGACTTGAGGGTTACATTTTTTCCTCTTTCATTTAGGAATAAAATAGCATCGATTTAACCATAAATAACATTCGATTTTATTTCTATATAAAACAATTTCTTTCAATTTTGCAATAGTGTCACATTTAGCCCTACTTCTTTGGAAATGGACTTACAAGTTGATATGAACATAACAAATAATGTCATCCTTACAAATCCTGTACATTGGTATTCATATAAAAAAAAAATTATTTCATTAATTCAATCAAAATTATCTATTGGACCTGATCATCTGCCTGAAATGTTGAGATGAACAAGGATATCTCCCACTGACAGTGAAGGTATCATGCAATATGAATACCGAGAGAGTTATCTTGAGGACAAATATAATTATCAATAAAACCTTGCTCTATTATGAGACTTAATGTCTGACAAATATCAAAATATGCCTAGTTCATTTTTGAGATTTAGAGACTGACAAATATATCTTGGAGACTTAGAGGCTGATAAATATAAAAATAATAGGTAATCATCTGAAATCCGGGCATGGCTATTTGATGGTGTTGAGCACAGAAATATGCCATTTACGCGGCCGAATTTATGGCATATAGAACATTTCTGTTCATATTAACCATTAGCAGGCATAAATGGTGTTTCACACCAATATTACAGCCCGTTGATGTGCTTCGTGGCACTTTTGAAATAGCAAACACTTCAGATATCGCTACTGTACAATATGAGGGTATATGGAATTCAACTGGCCATAACTGTTTTAATGTACATTCGAAGTTAACGATGTTGCACTCTACCTGACGTACTATTACATAGTAATAATTGTAAGGCCATTGCCGTGCTTCCCTACAGATTGTAGATTGTGTAATAAATTACAAAAGGGTAGGTCCCAGCACCATTTCACATGTCACATGTTGGAATGTACTGCTTGTCTTCGGATCTGGGTACACACTCAAATGTATAATGTAATTAAAAAATATAATGTAAATATTGTTTTGTATCATTTTAAAAATGTAATATTTAAAAATATTATTTTAAAAAAAATATGGTAATTAAAAAATGAATATTGTTTCGTAAAAGAAAAAAAAGAATTTTGTTTCGTAAATTTTTCAATAAAAAAAATATTGGCCCGGTAACATTACATTTCATTATTTTTGCACAGAAACAACGCCATCAAGCGTCTGTGCCTGGATTTCAGACATTTACCAAATAATATAGTCGGGAACAAGCTGAGATAAGAACTCTGAAGTATCAATAAATCATGACAATATCAAAACAATGAAACTCTCTGTTCATCACCAAGACAGAAAACAATATGATCAACCATTAATAAACTCATAAAATTAATTTTGTTTTCTATCTATATGGTATTTTTCTATTCGTGCTTAATCAACAATGCAAAGAATAGAGTGATGTCATTTAAATTCTGAGCTCTGATATATTTTTTTAACTATTCATTTATTGACATTGTTGGAACATAGAATATGAAATATGCATTTAAATATGACACAATTCTGAAACTTCTATCAAATATTTAGAGTATTAAGATAGTACTTCTATTTATTTAAACAACTTTTCAATATTAAATGGAACATCATTATTATACTAGTTCATTTACCATGATTTTTACTTAACTATTGTTTTAGCATTTAAACAATATAATTTTTTTTTAAACTAGTCTTTTTTTTTCAATGCTCAGTAGTATCTACTTTTGTAATATATA
Source organism: Epiperipatus broadwayi (assembly GCA_028023455.1). Lineage (NCBI taxonomy): Eukaryota > Metazoa > Onychophora > Udeonychophora > Euonychophora > Peripatidae > Epiperipatus > Epiperipatus broadwayi. The sequence continues at coordinate 4,023,033 of JAQFVV010012429.1, read as the reverse complement.
TTATAAAATGTATTTATTCATTCTCCTCTACCAAGTACCCATTAACAAGTTCAGAGTTATCAACTTGGAGGTTGTCCTTACTCATAGAAGGATTAAACCATGCCTCTCTAATTATTTTTTAATCAATATACAAGCCCTCACTCAGAATGATCTGTAGTACCTTTTATTTATCATATAGTAACTCAGATTCATTTTTAGAAAAAATGAATATTTTATTTTGTGCTTTCTAGCTACATGTTTTACTTTTATCTTCACATGAGTTCTTGAACTTAATTTTTTATTGGATCATTTATCTAACTTAATTATTTGCCTTAGCTCTGGATTTCTCTTTTCTAATTCTCTAAATTTTAGTCTGGGTGGTTTCCTAGTACTTTTATTATACACTCTACCAAACAAAATAATATTATATTTGACTTTATTAAAATGATCTTCTTGGTCATCCATTTTTTTAATATTTAAATAGTTTAATTCAGTTTTCAAATCATACATTTCTTCATTCTATCATTATTGTATGTTAACTCAGATGCACAATCAATTATAATGCAAGTATCACCTCCAGAGTTTCTGTGATAAAATTTAGATTATCAATATACTGAACACTTTTAACTAATGCAGTTAGGCATTTATAACTTGCTTTATCTAACTTAGATATATCTAGCTCGATTTTCAGTAACCTCTCTGTTATTTTGTTATTTTTTTCTGGGCATTTTAATTTGTCTCTCATCTTTTATCTGAATATTTTCAATTGCTTGAGTCAAGTAGTTGATTTCTACCTTTGTTTGAGTCACCTTTGTCTCTTCTGTATTTTTATCTCTTCAATTATCCCATGTAATTGTTCAAATTTCTTATACTGATCACCTTTATTTAATTGAACTTTGAGACTAACTCCACAAAACGATTTTCCAACCTGCGTATTATTTGTTCACTTAATTGCTCTATCTGTTGTTTATTCTCTTTTGTCTGACTCTCAATTTAGTTTTTCATTTCTGCAAACATGCTTTCCATGTTCTCTTTAGTTTCTGTATTTTGTTTAAACTTGCTTTCCATGTTCTCTTTTCTTTTTTAAGATACTCACTTTGTTTTTCAGACTTTCTATTCAATTCTGTGTTTTGTTCTTCCATTCATTTAAACCTACTTTCCAAGTTCTCTTTAGTTTCTTTATTTTGTTTAAACATATCTGTGATCTCTTTAGTTTGTGTTTCAATTTTTTTATTCAATTCTGTGAACATGTTCATAGTCATGTTTTTAAACTCACTATCATGAATCTCAGTTTTACTTTCCTGAACTTCCATTTTTGCTTTAGCTCAAGTGATCATATATATATATACTATAATTTATATAAACAAAATTAGCTATTCACTTGCCTATAAAAATTTTATTTAAGAAAACGTATATAAAAACTCTTAATATTTCTTTTATTTATTTAATAACTAGACTACTCACCCTCTTTTCATCATGCATCCTTTCTAAACCTGTAAGGTACTTTAAATCTAATGCCTTACTTTATTATTAACATATTACTATCATCTCTACCAATCTATTTCTATCACTATTTTTGTCTAAGACTTTTATAAGTTTATTGATTTATTTTTATTTATAGCAAAATACATGATATTTCTCATCCAAATAAGTATTTATATTCTGTATTTCAATGACTAATTTATATTTTTTCGAATTTTGATAATAATAAAAAAATGTACTTTAAAACTAAACTGGATTCAATCCCTATTTGTTTTAATCAAGCTAATCCCAGACAGGCCCCCAAATGTAATGATATCTGCTCTATTTAAACAATTGGTAATGAATCCAGTTAACAATAAAATAATAAAAAAAACAATATTTGGCAAATTAATTTTTATCTGGGGGAATTTAAAGATAATAACTTACAGGGTAATCATGTACATGGTGGAATGACTGAATACAATTTTTTTTTAACTGACAAGTTGGTACTAGTTATAAGCAGTGATCAAATTGAATGTGTATAAAAACAAGTTTCCATACACATTCAATTATATTTCTTGATTACCCCCTCCACCTAATAATGTATTACATTAACAAAATAAATAATGAGCTTAATTCAGATGAAAAATGGCAAACAATAAAATTATTAACATCAGTAACTGTAATCAAAGAATTATAATGATTAGAAAAAAATATATTTACAATTAGGAAAATTGTATGGCAATCACACATGAGAGGGAAAAATCTTTGTATTTTACAATCTCTTTGAGAATAGTTATAAAAAGTTCAGTTGATTTACTTTAATTTCTTTGTGAGTTCACATATATATTTTGTATCTGTAAATGTGGGAATATAGCCATTAATCATTAAATTTTAATGTCTGTTGGCAATATAATATTTTATCTCTTTTAGTTCATTCCGAGGCAGTTTTTTTGCAAGAATATTCGTTGCAATTTTTTTTCTGAGCATTTAAATTCTTAGAATCCCGAGACACCATCTTTAATTTTTAAAAAAAATTACAAGAAATTTAATTTATAATATATTTTCTATTTTATTACAATAAATGTAAATATACAATAAATATAAATATGTATTGTTAAAAAGAGCAAATATGAAAGAATGTAATAAAACTGATAAAATAATCATTACCTCAAAAAAAATTAAGAAAAAAGAGATTTTTAACACTTTTAAAATGACAATTTCATACACTGCAGTGGTAAAATGAACCAACAGATTATTCCTAGTGACATTCTCTGAAACATGCATGACTAGGCACTTTCAAAGGTGAACTCCATGCTCTAAGATTAGCTCCACTCTCCAACATTTTTTAAATTCAAATTCCTAGAAAGTTGACCTCCTGAAAAGCCAAACTACATGAAAGCTCTCAACTAACTGACAGCATAAGATACAACTACAGAATGGACAAAAGTAGCTACTTCTACAATGAATTCACAGAAAACAAGAATGTCACACTTAAAGACTTTTAGCAGTAATATAAACTTTTGTATATCTGAAATAAGCCAGATGTTGTTATAATTACATATATGTGCATTTATTTTAGCAGTAATATTAGATTTAAATGTAATTTTTTTCTTAATTTCATGTATAAGTTTCATTGTTTTTTTTAGAGTACCAGATAAAAGTTAGAATTTATTATGCTTAAAAATTTAACTAGTGAAGAAATTCTCTTCTCTTTTGTAGAAGGTTTTAACAGTGAAGTCTTAATTATTATTGTAAAGTTATTTAATCCTCTTTTCTTCTCTCTTTGAATATTTGAAACTTAAGTATTTGTTTTAAAGAATCAAGTCTGAAGTTTAGTCAGTCAGTAAAATATACTAAATAAGATTATTAATAATGTTTAAGATAAATCTTTCCTTTAAATAGCGTTAATCAATTTGTTTATATATGTGTAATTTGACTTTAGATTTGCAAGATAGTTGAACACTTATGTATTCATGCTATCATATTAAGAACTAAAAGTATTTGTCTACTTGTGTGTGAACCTAAAATAAATGCATATGAAGACCACTGTTATTTTATAGGGTTTTTCTTTCACTTCATCAGTATTAGCTAGGTTTCTACCTGCTTAATATTTTATTGTATTTTCTCTGGTTACTCATATTGTCCTCTACCTTAATTGCAGTTTACTTATTCTGGCGTGGCCTAGCTTTGACATAGTTAACATGCCTGCTTTGTTTGATATTATTGCTATATTTTGGTGAATTGTTAGGAGCCTCTTACTATGATGTTTTGGTCGAGCTCCTATTCTTTTAAATCAAATTACCAGCAGCTGAATTTCTGACCTCATTATTTATGCATAGGCCAGCTTTGTATGAGCTTCTCAAATCTCTCATTTAATAGCTCTCATTATTTTCCATATAGATGTTGTCACACACACAATTCATTGTCAGTGCATATATGTATAAGTATTTGATAAGATAAATTGAATAGTTTTTTTCTTATGATTAGTCATTCACAAATAGATCATATCCTATTTCTTAAAACCACTGTTAAAAGATTATTTAATATTATTGAAGTAATTAAATAGAGGAAAACAATTTAATTATCAGGACTGTCAATAAATAAAGTTACTGTATTAAGACATTCAAAGATGAAGCATAAATGTTAACAATGGTCAAACATAAACTTGTCCATAATGTTGTTTTCAAATAGTTAATAATGATTCCAACACAACTGAAATTAAAACAGCTATGTAAAAGTAATTTTTTTCTTTATTATTGAACCAGTTTTCATCCTATATTAGGGCCTTTTCAAAATACACTTTTCTAATACAATCCCATGACTCATATCTATCAATTCTCCCTCTAACATTAATTTTATATAATCATATAACATAGTTACATATATACCCCCCCCCTTTATATATACTGAAATCATTATGGATTTCACTGCATATAACAACATAGTAATGTGTGTGCATATATATATAAAGTTGAAGGGAAAAGTAGAAATAGACACAGACAATTTTTTTTGTTGATATTTTTACATCACACTGGAATAACAGTAATGATTAAATAGTTTTGAATTTAAATTTTTTTATTATAAATTAAACATTTAAAAAAAGATCTAATATTTTATTCTGATTTTAAAATTAAAACAAGCATTTTTATGTTACCATAGATATCCTGGTAATTATAACATTCCATTATCTATTTTAGAAATCTTTTTCCTAAGTAAAGTTTGTAGAACATTTTTTTGATAAAATTCCACTATCTATTTTAGAAACCCTTTTTAAATTAAAACTTGTATAACATATTTTTATAAAATTCCACTATTTTAGATTTTTTTTTTAAGTAATGCATTTTCCCCCACACCCTACCTATAAAATGGTTAAAAAAAGATTAAAGAGTAATTCTTAAGTGGTTTTGGGTAGTTCTAAAGAGTTCCAAGAGTTGTACAGATTAGGACAGAAACTACCATGAAAATATAATATGACAAGGAGGGCAAGTTCACCAGCTGCTCCATAGTTTACTACAATGGAGTTTGAATTTACCTGGAAGAAAAGAGTCAACTTCCAGTGCTTCATAGCCCTAATGTGAACAAAACAGCTAACTTGCCCAAAGTTTATCCAATCTTAAACTAAATGGAGCTGATTGGATGACAACAGTTTCCTGAGAATGATAAGAAGTCAGTCTATTGTTTAGAAGGGACCAACTTACCTAGAGAAAGTTTATCAGCCTCCTGAAGAATTAGTTTATATATATGCTGATTTATCTATATGCAGAGAAGCACAAAGAACTTATATATATGAAGCATAGCTGGCGAGTAGTGATATATATAGAGAGAGAACAATATTATTTTAAACCATTTATTTAAAAAATGACAATTAAAATCTATAATTAAAAAGTAAAAGTAAAGAATTGATTCATACACTCCAAAAATATTTCTAGAATGGAAAACAAAGAAATTTGCTGGAGTATGTTTTTTAAAAGATGGTTATAATTAATCAGCAGTAACCTGTCAAAGATTGACATTATGTTTTTAAAAAAAGAAAAAAAAAACTTTTTATGAATTTTATATTTCAACATAGAATTAATTGTGAAAAATATATTTTTAATAATTTTATTATTTTGACCAATTAAAATATATGGTATAAACATCAGTGTGCACGTACATTTCCATGCGCACATACATATATGTTAAATTGACCATTAATTATGTATTAAAAATAAGGGGAAAGAAATTTCATTTATAGGTTATGACATTTCAAATATGTTAATAAATTATACTGCATGTGTGTGTGCATATATATCAATGTGTATCAGGTAGAGGTATATATATTATAACAATACGGAGAAAGAGAGCTTAATGTAATCTACACTACAGGGCGCCATCTAGGCATTTGAACCTAGAAAAATTTATATAGTAGGCAGATATGTAAGTCAAAAAAAAAAATTTTTTTTTTCATTTATTTTGATTCCGGTCATTAGCCTATTGTCACTAGCTCAGTGGAACAGCAGAGATTTATATTTTATAAATTCTTATCTAAGAATAATTTTTAAAAAAGAATAAAATAAGCCACTGCCAGTAGTTATACACACAAACATTTATTTACGCACATATATATTTAAAATTATTTTAGTATCAGTTTACATTTTAAAATTTAACTTACATTTTTAACTTTGATTTTAATTTACATTTTAATTTTTATAAATTTACATTTTAATTTTTATACTATTATAAGCTCGCACAGATGGGTTTATAAAAGTTTGTTTTAAAATGTTGAGTATAGATTGGTTACATAGATTACACGGTCAAAAAACATTTCAAAATAAACATAAACGATCAAAATACAAAGTCATTGATACCGTCAATTGCATAGGGAATACAAGAAACCCAATGGTATTCATCATAAGATATCACAGAGACACCAATAACTTAAAAGACATCCGAATAAATACATTTTAGATACTCACTGTAAGGTATCATTATTTACCGAATGTATATATATTTTGATCAAATATGAAAACCAAAAACATAATTAGCCGATAACGAATCCATGCAACATCCATACCCAACTTAAATTTAATGCGTTTTTATTTAGAGTGTCGAGTATGAATAGACCACATAGATTTGCATTTGAAAGAAAATATTCTATCCTTATTTAACCTTAGGCCAAAAGTTCGCAGTCAAACCAATGTCAGTTCATCTGATATATCGATGCCTTCAATGTAATACGAAATACGGCAGTACAAAAGGTTAAGAGAAGAAATTGCCTCTCGTCAGATAGGAATACTACATCTATCTGACAAGAAGAGCAATATAAAAAAAAACTCCATAGGAAAGGACTGCGGTCATTTTGCCAACCTATGAATCGCATTCCAAAGGCCAAAAAATAAGTGTGTGGCATATAAAGCGATTTTGCCCATAGTGAATCTCTTACTACATCTACTAATTACACCAATATATCCAATCCATTGACTCAATTTAACTACGAAACAAATAACCTAAGATTACCCTCCCCTAATATAACTTTACAAATCTATATAGCCATTCACGCCCGACTTAAGTTTAACATTTATATAATTTAATTTATCGCACAACAAAAATCATAAATAAACTTAAAGAACAAAAAAAATAAATGGAAATGATTTTAAAAAGAAATACATCAAATAAAAAGAATTAATAACGAATTTAGTTTGGTCAGATAGGATTCTATTTCTATAAATTAAATACTGGGAAAGTTTACATTTTAAAGTTCTTAGTGTTTTCAAATTAATATTGTTCATTAGATTTTATAAAGTTCTTACGGTTTTAACAAGTCCGTAGTTTCTAATTTCTTGCAGTTGCTTGCCATTTGGAGCCAGCGTTAATTCCCTCGATGTTCTATGGTCCTCAATCTAGGAAAACGATGTCATTTCTCTTTCATTTTTTTTAACGAGATTGAAGGGATTGAAAAGTGCGTCTTTTCAATCCCTTCTCCTTCACTCTGCACTAAAACATATCTGTCCTCCCTTCAATTTTTTTCACTCACTTTTTATAGTAGCCTTTCAGATCCAGTGGACATTACGTCACGACGATGTTATGGTCCTTTCGCTGAGGTCCGATTCCATTGTTTTTCATTCATTGGCTATTAGTTTCTATTGTTTTCCTATCTGACCGATGCTTATACATTTAAATGCCCAAGGCTAGTTTACATTTGACTAATTAAATTAATCATTTCCATTTTTTCAATAACATTAATTAATTTGTTTTGTACAAACTTAGATATATTTTTATCTTTAAATCTTTACTGACAATTTAGTTTTAAAATACTTTTTCTTTTTTTTAATAAAGTTTTATTTTAATAATTTTTTTTTTCATAGATACGAGTTTAGTATAGAATTTTAATTTTCAATTTTTAATTCTTAAAAAAAAAAAGAAGTTTTATTTGCGAACTTTTATTTTTTTCATCTTTACTAATAAAAAAAACAATGTAATGACATCTGGGCCCATTACAATATAAAAATTAATCATTTTTTATTATTATATGACAATTCAGATATGTGCATAAATTATACTGCACATCTGATTTGATTTTAGCTAATTAGGCATATTATTTTCCCTTAAACATAAAAAATTAATAAAAATAATGAATGAGTAAATATTACTTTTTTTCAACCTAATATATCATTTAAATAGATATGTTTTTCATGGCTATTATTCAAGGCTTTTTATGTATACTAGTTGGATTGTTGAATTTATATATATATATATATACTTTAACATTTAAATATAAACTTGCAAAAAAAAATTTTTGTTAACATACAAAAATGGTGTACTTTTTTTACTTTTGTGTTCCCAAAATCATGAATCTATTAAAAATACAAAGTATTTTGTAGAATAACCATTAATTTCAGTTTGTCTTTCATTGTTTAGAATAAGAGGAATATTCTTATTTCAGAATATTTATTACATGCTCTCTTTCAAAACAATCTCATTTTAACAATAATTTTTTTTTTAATGAAATGTATTCATACTTATTTTATTTAATGATGTTAATTTGTGTCATTTTAAATTAATAATATTATATTTTTTGCTTTTAAATATGGATAAGCTACTTTGCTACAGCAATATAATTATAAAATTTTAATCAGTATTTTTCACAATATTAACAGACCTTTTTTTTTTAATGGTGACAAAAACATCAGTGATTTGATACTTACAGTTCTTTACTTAAACATTCATTATTTTAATGTTATTTCGGATCTGTATGTACTTGAACTCATTATACTTTCCAAGCATATTTATAGTACAAATTTTTATCCCCCTTAATTTTTATTCAGTTATCATCATTAAAATTTAAATGATTTTAAAAGTAGGATGGATATATATATATATCATACATTCTAAGGAAAAGGTAATCAACCCTCCATTCATGTGCTGTTCTATAATATTCAATTAGTGATGTTAAATACGAGTAAACTCTCAATCCAAGTCACAAGATAGAGACTTTAAAAAGTTAAAAATGCCCTTCTTATCTTTGTATCTAAATGCAATTTTATAGGGAAATCTTAAGCAAATTGGGTTGAGAGCAAGAATATATTAATTATTCACTTTCCTTACATTTCTTTTTTATTATCCTATTAGCACTTGGGAAATATTGAAATTTACTATTTGTTAATATTAGATGTTATTCTTAATATAAATAATCAAAACATTTTTATTAGCTTATGTTTTGCCTATATAATTGCATTTAAGTACACAGATAAGGCAGCCGATCTTGTCTTTTCAAAGTCTTTATCTTGTGACTTAGATCGAGAGTTTACTCAAATTTAACATTACTAATTGAATATTATAGTACAACACATATGTGATTTGATTATCTTTTCCTTAGAATTATAGCTTGATGCTCTGCTTGTAAAAATTTCCTGATTATTTACATTAAAACACATGCATATATAATTTGATTTAATATTTATATAAGTAATCAACATATCAGACTACCAAAGAAACAGATAGAACATAACTCATATGGCCAAACTGAAATATTCTTTTTTTTCACTTGCCACAATTGTGAAGTGAATCAAGAACCTTTTACTAAATAAATTAAAATAGTAATAAAAAAAAAGAGAATTATTTTTATATTACTTTAAACAATTATATTTTTAACATCACAATTTTAAGTAATTTTTTTTCCTTTGCTATATTACTCCCAACAAAATTGAGTTTAGATTAACTAAATTTGTTAATATCATACCAGATCCATCTATCTATTCTGCTACCTTAGCAATTTTTAACCAAGTCATAATTGCAAGCAACACTTAAAAACAACTGTTTCAATAAATATTTGATATTTGTAAAACAAACAAAATTATATAAAAATAACTACTTTTTTACAAGTTTTTCGAAATGATTGAAGTGAAATTTATTTAACTTTACATATTATATATTTATTTTGTCATTGTTGTTAATATCTATTTATCATTCTTAATTTTTACTTCTTTTTTTCCTTGTGTGTGGGTGTGATATAATATTAGATCCAACAGCAGGACCCTCAGCCAATGAACAGACAGCATGGTGCCTGGATGAAGCCACTCTACATGACAACATTAGAAAGATGCTCATCAAGTTCTGTGTACCTTCACCCATTGTTTTTAGGTGAATAATTTCATTGTGAATTATAATGCATATAATTTAAACATAATTTTAAAAAAAAGATGAGTATCTAAAGTGACTGCAGTTTATATCATCAGCAATGACAAATAAGAATATCCCATCTTAGATCTCTTTTTATGACTATCTTTTCTGTTAAAAATTTTTTAAAAAAACTTTAGCAAGGAGTATATTTTTTCTTATAGATGTCTTTTTTTTTTTTTTTGCACTATTAATTTTTCATTTTTAAAATATATAGCAACATAATTTATCCCACTCTAATATTTTTTAAGAACAATCAAACAAATATTAACTTTTTTTTTTTTTTGATGAGTCCTCCTTTTTTTGTCCTTCTATCTTTTCTTAATTTCAACTTTTTTCAACAAAAATATGGCTTTTAGTTTGCAGATTAGATAGTTGTTGTTTTTTTTTTTGCAAATAATGCTTCACATCTTCAGGAAAAGTATAACATAAGAATTAACAGATGAAAACAAGAAAGTAGATCTGCAATTATATTCTAAAAATGGTTTTTCACAAAAGGAAAAAATAATGATGGATAGTAATGAATTACAAGAAGTTAACATTACAAATATTTTGATCAGATTATTAATACAAATAGAAATGTATTAATTAAATTAATCATAGAATTCAACTTGAATATAATGCTTTTTGTAGAAATAACTTAATATTTAAAATAAATATGATTTTGAAAATGAATAGTTTTACTAGAAGATTTTACCAATGTATCTGAGGTTTAGATGGTTTACAGGAAAGTAATATATTGTACAGTGAAGTATAAAGAGATGTATATTGGGAATTACAAACATCATTGAAAGAATTAAAATATTGAAATGGAATAGGACTGGACATATTACTAGAAGAGGAGATAATAGATGGACAATTTGAAATCTTAAACTAGATCCTAAGAATTTTAAAAAACCTAAAAAGAGACCATGTGTGGAATGAATGGACAAAATAAAGAAGTTTGCTATAGGTTGGAGAAATTGGATTAAATTTGAAGAGTCTATCCTGCAGTGGATTATTAATGACTGAAAATGATGATGATATGTTGAGTGATAAATCATACTTTTTAAAAGCTATGTATTTAATTGCACAATCAGATGCAGGTTATTCTCAGAATGGAAATTTTTTTTCTTTTTTGTGCTTAATATGTCAGAAAGTACATGTGGCTTTTTAAAATACAATATAAATGCAAGATATGCATGTAATTTACATATATAAATTTTATGGACATTTTTTATAAAAGAAATGAAAAAAAAAAGAGATACAAATCAGGAATTTAGCTTATTCTCTGCTTATTTAATTCAGTGTAGATTTAGTTAAGGAATTGTTGTATGAGTTGTTTTGATAAAATTTGAGGTATATTGGTAGTAGTAAAATTTATTATTTTCAGATTTGCTGATGATAGACTAGTTCCTACAGATAATAATATTAACAAAATATTATATAGTATTGACTGAGCATATCAAAATTTTGCAGTTAAATATAAATAAAAGTAAAGCAATGAAAATAGTTGGTAAAAAGAACAGAATAAATAATAGTTTTAAATATTTAGGGAGTTAGTTGACTGATGAGGGAAATTATATGAGAATTGTGATCATTAAAATGGTTTTTAATAAATATAAGAGATAATTGTGTGCCATATTGAAGTTAAATTTAAAAAAGGGGACTTGTTAAATATTTTGTTTGAAGTGTACGGGATTAGAAATATAGATAATTAGACAAAATAAGGAGAAATGAATAGGGCTATAGATTTGGAAAGGAATGGAAAAAATATTAGCAAAAACAAAATATTATTGAGGATTTATAAAGAGGAATTGGATTGGACATATATTTAAAAGCAGAATTATTAAAGATATGCTAAAAGGAATTGTAGAGTATATGAGGAAAAGTAAAAGATGAAAAAAAGTTGATGTTTTTTGTTTTGTTTGACTATTTAAAATAAAGAAATACAAGAGATTGAAAGGCTTGGAAAAAGTTGAAAGATTTGCTATCTGAGAATTGATTTTTGGCACATAAACTAATATGTAAAGATAACCATTTTAATCTTTTTTAAATAAAAATGTAAGTAAATTAAAATTATATTTAAAATATATTCATGTTATTCTTGTGATTAACTGTTTTCAAATTCTAGTTATTAAAATAAAAAAATAGACAAATGGCAAAACAGTTGTACAACTAAAGATGACAGATTTGTGCTAAAAATAGAAGTAAATTTAAAAAATTTTCCTACTTTTTTTTTTCAATTCATAAAAATATTTCAGGATTTTATTTTAAAAAAATTAAAATAATGAAATTGTTTAGTGAATACATGACTTGAATTAAAATAATTAAATAATGGTTTGATATATAGATTAATTCATTATATATTGTTTATCTTATTTTGAAATTTTAACTTGTTATTGAATGTTTGTAAAACTAAAAAGGAAAATTACTTTATGCATTTTATATGAAATAATTGTTGTAATTAATTATGCTTAAATATATAATTCAATCATCCATGTCTTTGTTTTACTTTTGCTATAATTGAAATTTAATACTTGAAAGCAGATGTTTTTTTCTTCTTTTGTTTTATATATTTGTTGTGAATTTGTGCTGGTTTTCTTTTTTTTTTTGTATTTAATTGTTATTGTTTTTATTTTGTGTGCTGTAGACTATAATTACAGTAGAGGCAAACTAAGCTGTCTAATTATATGATTTCAAGTTTATGCTATCCAAATAAAAATGTAAACAAATAGACAAAAATGTAAATAAACAAACACAAATTTTACTATATTCAGCAGCCTTTTTCTCCTCTTTATCATATACATTTATATATATTAAAAAATTTCTTCGGGTTTATGTTGAATGCATATATATTTTTTTCTTCCTTTATTATCCTTTCCGAATTTGATGTGCTGCATTTTGCATAATAAAATATTTTCTGAGCATAATGATAAAAATTTTACAAAATGTTAGAATATATTGAAAGTTGAAACTTTTAAAAACATCTAAATAATTTTCTAATTTTTTTATAACAAAATTACTATTATGTTTATAATAGACAAAAAAATTATTAAAAAAAAAAAAAATTTCCTAGAGCTTATTTAATAACTATAAAAGTCAGACATTTCCCTATTTACTTATTTTAAAAATAAAAATATGGTAGTTAGTTTCCCTTTTTATGCTTATTGCTTCATTAAATAAATGTATGAACAAACATTCAGTAAAATTTGCATGACATTAAATATAATTGTTTATAAATAGTAAATGCTGTTATATTTTAATACATATTTTTAAAATTTTGCTTATTCTATAATTTTGATTTATATTACTACTATATATATAAAAAGGCTTCCATGTTATATATTTGTGTATGTTAAAAACTACTGTATACTTGCAGTTTAATGTATTGTATTTGAATCACTGTTTTATCAACAAAATGTGAACTATTATACACTATATGCATTAAACACAAGGGAGCTTGGAACAAAATATAGTGTAATTTACACTTCCACTATATTTTTTATGTATATTTTTACAGTGTTTGTCCTTTAATTTTAGTGATGTCAATTATTTGTCATCTACGGCGCCTCCCGCAGCATCCGAATGGTCAAGTTTATTGCGACCATTAAGAGGACGGGAACCAGAGGGCATGTGGAACTTGCTGTCCATTGTCAGGGAAATGTATCGACGAAGTGACCGTAATGCCATTCCCTTGCTTGAAATCTTGACAGAGGAATGCCTAGCTTGTGAACAGGTTCTTTATATGTTAAAACTTTTTTATTATTTAATTTACAGAATATGATGATTACTTAATTACTCATTAATAATTTTAGATTTTGATCTGGTGGTTCAATACCAAAGTTACCATGCATAATAATGGCAGTGGACTACATAGCAACCGTAATTCTGGCAATAGTTCCACTCACACTTCCCAGCATGCCTGTTCTAGTTTATGTGATGAGATTGTTTTGCTGTGGCGGTTAGCAGCTCTTAATCCTGCCTTTTCTCCTAAAGAGCGGAGTGATTTAAAGGAACAATTACAAGAATGGCATATTAAAGCTATTGAAAAAGTATGTAAAGCTAAAAGTACTAGCATTGGGAATATTGGAGTAAGAAAGGCTGATATTGATATTTTTACTGGGTTTAAGCCTGCAATTGAAGCCTGTCTGCTTGACTGGAGTGATTTTCCTATTGAAGGAATAACTTATAATCCGAGCCATGTCAATAAACGTTGGCATCAATTTTATATGCGAGCCCATCCAGCAGAACATCGTGATGGATTATCTAACCAAATGCTGGGCATTGAACATCCACCACCTATTCAAGGCACAGCAGAAGGACGAACAAGAACACCTCGTAGTTGCCTAAATCCATCTGCAGGACATTTATTACCAGAGCATAGATTATCTTCACAAAAGTCATCCAATAATGATGGCAATAGAAGTAGCTTAAGTAGTGAAGGATTTTGTGAAAATGATGTAGTAGAAATTTTAGCACAAGCTAAAGGTTATGAGGAATCTACTTTTATTAATGATATTGATATCTTATCTGAACCTGATCTCAGGGATGAAAAGGACTTGGCACCAGCATCAAATAATGAAATAGTAATTGAAGCACCATCAAATAAAATTAAAAATAAGGAAAAAAATTGTTCTCCAACCAAAGCCGGCTTATCTCAGTCGAAAACCAGCTGTCATGCTAGCGACGAGGGTAACTTCACTGATAAAGAGAAATCTTCACCAGAAGATCTGGACTCAGATTGGTCTAGTGCCCCCGAAAGCCATTGCAAGACACTGAAAGCAGTGAGACCAGATAGGAAAGAAGAAAAATATGATCATTCTGAATCCCAGCAGTCAAGTGATGAGTATCAGGTTTATTATTATGACACTAAAGCCAAAGTTCCCCAAATTGAAAAAACTAAAGAAAAGCTAAATGAAGAAAACAGTTTATTTACTAATATTAAAAAAATTGATGATAAAATGGAGGTAACAATAAAATTAATTTTATCTTTCAGTTTGATTTTTTTTAAAATTTTATAATTATACTCTTGAAATTTATTGAGCAAATAAATTAATTTTCCTCCACAATTTTTAGATATTATATGCTCGAGCTGAAGCTCTTCATGCTCATGGTCACACCAAAGAAGCCTGTAAATTAGCTGTACAATTGGCCGAAGAATTACTAGCTAATCCTCCAGATTTACTGAGAGAATCTCCAACACCACCAGTAAAGCCTGGTAAGCGTAAAAAATCCATGGCAAATCATAGTATTAGCCAGTTGGCCACTGCAACACTTACAAAAGTCGCATTTCTGGTCACTGTTTTATCTGAGGAGCCAGATTACCATCATTTGGCTTTTAAAGTTGGTATGTTTGGACTGGAAATGCCTCGTCCACCTGCATCCAGCAAAGCTCTTGAGGTAAGTTTCTGTAGAGAAAAAAAGCGATATTATTATTACTCAATTTAAAAATTGTGTCATACATACATTTGTTATTTACTCACATTATCCTATTTATATATTATAATATACATTTCCCACAAACAGTTGCAGATATTGAAAAAAAAATGTATCAATGACTCATGAGATTCATTTCAGCTTATTAAGTTCCCTTATTTGGGTCAATGTCATATGTTTAAAATCTAGGACTGAGCAATCAATTGTAAATAAAATTGCAGTATATGAAGGTAAAAAGTTTTAAAAATTAGTCATGCATTTAAATAAATATATTAAATTTAATTGATAGTTTAAAATTAATAATGTATAATAATCTCTAATTATAAAAAAATATGTACTTTTTAAAGGACTGTATATTGTATTATGATTTTCTTATTTAGAAAAATTCAATAAAGATATACTTTGACTAAAAATAATAATGTTCCAATTATAAATTGCTTAATAAATTCTACACTGGAATTAATCATTGATTAGTGAAATGTGAGATACATGCTAATGCATTAGGAATAATAATTCACTCTATTTATTTTGCATATGCTGTAAATTTGGATATAGCACTAAAAATCTTTATGTATTAATTGCTCAAGCTTGGAATAAATGACTCTCTGGAGAGGAGTAAATAGATAGAATAATTGTTTTTATTCCAGATGTTAATCCATCTATGCTTTGTAAAAAAAATGATATTACTGTTAACATGTTTTCATCAGATATACTCCAGTGAATTCAAATCTGAATCTACTAATCATGTTAAAAAGACTGAAAATGATTTAAACATGATGGTAGAGAATAATTAGGAATGATCCATTAGAAAAATTGAATATATTGTAACAAAACATGCTTTGAATCATACTATTGATATGTGTTTCAATACCTGGTATGGAAATAGGTTAGCTGGATCATCGCAATGAATAACAGAGGATATCTTTGTACCTAACATCACATGATCATTATTTCTTATGCTTACACAAGCTGTTTACACCGAAGCTAAATTCTCCATACAGTAGCACCACAAACCTTCTTGCATCCATTGATTACTCTTGCTTGCACTGGTGGCGCTACTGTATGGAGAGTTTAGCCTCTACATATATTTTTGTACCTATATATACCACATATACATTGCTTTCATTCCTAGAAGAGGAGAGATTAAGAAACAACTAAATGTTAAATATATACCTAACTCACCTCATCCATGCTGTATTTCCCGTTATCCCGAATTTCGAACTCATGGAGATTGTATGATCATCTAGTTCAGTTGTATTAGGATCATTTAAAATACAGATAGATTTAAATATGTGTAGGTATTTAATGGTATGTGTGAATATGAACTTATGTGTAAATGGACAAAAATATTTATAAATATGGGAAAAGATATGACTATATGAAAAGTTGACTATAAAAAAACATAGCAAGAGTTTTAATTTAATATTTGAATATATTTAATAACTATATTTACAGTGATTAATATTTTTAACAAAAATAATTTATAACAAAATTATAAAACATTTAATTATTTTATGATTATTCTTTGCTTATAATTGATTCTAACTATTATTCCAAGCCCTGATCCCCACAAAGAATAGCCATTGGATGTCACTATTAACATAAATGAAATTTATATTCGATCTATGATTACCACAATCATCTTTACTTCCTATATTTTTATTTGGAACTTTTAATTCTTTTTATTTAAATTAACTTTGAGATATGTAAATATTTAATTTATATAGTGCAATGTGCTGCATATGCGTTTTTACAGATTGAACACTAATTATAATGAATACTCTCCTTTCCAAACACAAGATAAAGTCTTTTTAAAAGATAAAATGGATCCACTCTATCCTCTTCACCTAAGCTATATGTGTAGGTAAATCTGAAGCATTTGGAACTGAGTGTGAAGATTTAATTAATCACTTTAAATTACTTATAATATGATTTTTGTCAATGACGCTTGCAAAATTTTTACAATTTATGATATGTGTTAGGAGAATATTCATTATAATTTTTTTTCTACAATATAAATAGTATTCATTATAATTAGCATTCAATCTGTAAAAGCGCATGTGCAGTGGAGTAAGCTACGTTATTGCTGTGTCCCGGCTTTCGCCGAGTGATCAGCAATGTTAACTTGGTTTGGTAAACAGAGTGAGGTGTGAAATATAATAGTTTAATATACATAAAATAGCTAACATACAATATCATATGGAGAACTAACTGCATTAATTTAGGGATGTTAATATACTATAATTCCCGAGTATCAAATTTACATAAAGTTATAAGTAAATTTCACGCTACTTGCGACAGGCATCTATTTATTATCGAGCTCAGTTGGGCATTGTAAAATAATAAAAGATCAGTATGATCTGTTTAAGGTCATAGTCGGCTGGATTACCTAAAGGCGCTGATAACCTGGGATATTCTGTCCTCTTGAACACCCACCCACCAGCCACTGTAGCAGGACAAAAATACTCCGAGAGTTTTTTGTCTTTTGTTTATATACCTGTTGCATCTCGGTCTCATTTTCCTTCTTTTTATTTCTGGAGTAGTTGGAAACCCCATATCTGTCAGACGTAAAATCCGGGTTCTATTGACTTGTTTTGTTCTATATACGCTAGTTGTTTTAGTTAAGAAATCAGCTTGACAATCTATAACCGTTATCAATTGTTATTATTCTATATATATGTTATTATTAAATTAACTTTGTATGTTAGATTCCTATCTGTCATCGTAGTGATCTGGGTACGGTAATCATGATATAGACAAGGAAGACCCTTTATGACAAAAATAGTTAGTCAAATATATCGAAAACATTTAACACAACTATTAATATAAACAAACAAAAAAAATATATATGTGGTGCAAATATATGAATGTTTGGACTAAATAAGTATTAAGTAAAATCTTACCTTTCCCCTCTGATGATGATCGGATTAGTACGCAATCAAGCGCTCATCATGAATTATATTTTATTTTGCTTACACTAAAGGCAACAATATTTCTTCATTATGTTACATACTAAAACACTTATATTTCTTCTTTTTGTCTCTATATTAAAGTAAAGAAGAAAAAAATTATATCAAATATATAAATAAATAAAGTTGGTGATGTCAACCTAAATTTAATTTTAAAGTTTATATGGACTCCAGTGAATCATTGCAGCAATCCTTGTTAATTCATTTTAGGTGTAGATGGTAAATTGTGAGTATTCTAGAACATCTATTAGGTCAGTTATTCTTTATAATCTTGGAATTTATGTTTTGAAGTTGAGAGTTATAGGATCCATTAATTAAGAATCAACTTGATGTTTCATAGGATAGGTGTAAAGTGCTAGATCAATTCCATCCTTATTCTGACAAGTTATAGCTCCATGAGTGACGGCTTTCTTTTCCCAATGTCATTTTTGCACTTAGCAATGCATATTTATCTTTATCATTGTTTATATATTTCTTTAATGACTTCTTTTGAGTGAAGTAATAGCAATATTTCTTGTATTATTATATATCCTCGAATCTAGATACTGCAATCTATAATCTAGAATTACGACACTTTGGAAATTCGAATGATTGGAATTTACTTGCGAAGATTTCAATTTCAAATCCCTTAGTTGGTTGACTTTAATTCTAAACATTTGTTCTTATTTTCTTGGATGTTCAAATATTGGGTTTTACTAATATTTCAAGTCAAAATTGGCTGATGTTTCTCTCTTTGAATTGTAAACGTGAATCTTCTACCTAAGTTTTTGTAGGTTATTCAGCAGATAAGAAAAGTTTTTTTTTTTTTTCTTTGGCACAGATGCTCATTGTTCAAAGAAAAGCAAGTTCGTGTTTATCATTTTGGTCTATTGTTGATGTCATTTTTAATGAATATGTAATTTGTTAATAACCATAAAATTTTAATTTGATATTTCTTTACTTTAATATTAATTTTCATTTCTTGGTTGCATTCATTTTATCTGATCTTATATACCATGCATTGTTATACTGTGTTGGAGTTAATAATTGCTAAAGGTTAGTTATCGTATATGTCTTATAATTTAATGTAAATATGTATTTACAATATAGTTAAGTTGGGATTTAAAATGTATGTTGCAATTAATGGTTTGTCAATTTTAGTGCTTTAATATTTATTAATCTAGTAATTAATAAATAATGCTAATATCATGAGTCTTGGATTTGAATTAGGCCACACGATATATAATTGGTATTGGAGGGATATAAGGGGTACCTATAACAATATGGAATTCTGTAAAATAATACAGAAATAATTAACTATATCATAATAAAATATAGTAGTGAAATGGCAATGAAAGTTATAGAAAAGAATAAAAGTCTTAGAATTATAGTGTTATCTTGATATTGAGAGGAAGATGACATCATAAAGTTTGTAAAAAAAAAAATTGCCAAGAAATATATACAAATAAAGAACAGGAAACTAATACAATGATAATCCTGCATGAAGAAGTTAGACGTGCTATTAAATATATGAAGAATAAACAAAAAATGGCAGAATCATTTAGACAATTAAAAGAAGCAGATAAAAATATAAGAAAATCTTTATCAAAGTTATATAAAAATTATAAGTAATAAGGCTGTACAAATGATTGAAGACTGCTGTATTAATAATTTGTATTTAAGAAATGTGAAAAAGAAGGTATTACGAATAGACTTCAGAGAAATTTGGATTCCATCAACCAAAGGAATAAATTGAAATTAAAGTGATTATATCAAAATTTATTATTTATATGTATTAAGAGAAGTTATAGAAAAATTATTGAATCTGAGTATCCATTTATCATTTTATTTATTGATTATGCAAATGCATTTAATTCTATTTGCATTTTTTAAAAAAAACTTTGAAACTTCTTGGCATTTTAAAATTCTAATTGCTATTAAGAAACAGGAGTGGTGACTAGCCTACATAGTATCATTAAGAAAAGTAACTTGGGTAAGATTTTCCATTCCAAAAACTTGTTTGTTGCAGTTTTACAAGCAAAGTATTTTATGAATTCAAATGAAATGCAAAGGAAATAAAAATAAATAAATGGAGATTATTTCATTATTAGAAGTTTCGGATTGATGCTATCATTTTCACAAATTAAAAATTGCTGAAAATGTTTTAAAAGGTAAAATTAAATAACAAAAAGATTAATGTTAAATGAGTTATAAAAAAGAATTGGATTAAAAACCTTTATCAAGTTTTTATTAATATATTTGAAAACATTATTTTTTCTAGAAATAATTTAATATTAAGAATTATGCTGATGTGCCTAATATTAAAAGTTCTTAATGTCTTTAGTCTATTGATATTTTATGGATTTGAAGCTTGAATACTTAATATGAGTAATGCAGAGATTGTATACTACAATAGTGAAGTATGAAAAGATTAGGATTAATAAGAAGGAATCAAAAGGAAATTTAATGAAGGAATAAGTTAATATCACCTATGTATTAAGAAAATTAAGAGGCCTTTATGTATGTTTTAGAGATTATTATGCTGAACTGAAGCTGGGCTGAATATATTACTAAAAGTGATGACAATAAATGAAAACTGAATCTGAAAACTGCAGAAGATCTAAGGAGATGAATGGATAGATGGGATAAAAAAATTTTTTATAGTAATATAGTTATGACATGATTTGGAAAATCGGGAATAAATTCAGAAAAATATTCTGTAAAATAGCAACAGGTTTTAGTGTTTGTACACAATTTATAAAAATATCTGTATATTTTGATTGTATTTTTTTATTTATTGAAATCTTATTATAAAATGTGATTTTAAAAACAACAATAATAATTTGATTTAATAAAGTTATTAATTTATAAATAATTTTTTTATCCATTTTCAATATCATGTATAGATTAAAATTTCTTGCCTGTCAATATTGCAGAATAAAATGACACTTGATATTTGAAATAAAAAATAAAAAATTCTGGCACATTTAACTTTAAATTGCAGCAAATATTTCTAAAGAATGTTGACTTGAAAATCACTAAGATTTAATAATAACTACACTTTCAGATCTTATTTTTAAATGACAAAAATTCTTTATTATTATTGCATTTTAAGAAATCATTAATCCATCAATTATTTTTATATTTATTAACACCTTGTGCAGAAACTTTTTTGTTTAGAATGCCTTATTTATTTTTTCAAAAATTAATTTTTCTTAGCTTTGGTAATCAATGATTAAAACTCATAGTTTAGAATATTACAGTATTTTAAAAAGATGACAGAACAGAGATAGTAAATATAATTAGTGTGTCAAAAACTTCAAAAAATTAAATTATCTTGACTATTGTTTTATCATTACTGGAATGTAAATCATTACTTTAAAGTTCTAGAGATCCCAATATTCTCTAAAACTCACTATGATTCATTTTAAAAGTGAGACAAAATTAATTTAATTCTTCTAGGTCTCATGAATTTCTAAAGTTATTTATTTCCATCATCTATTTATTTATTACTAAATTACAACTTCTGGTAACTGCTCATTTACTCAGTATTAAATATTATAAAAGTTAGTTAATTTCATTTTGTATTTACTCCCAAGTAATAACTCTACTAATTTTATGAAAAACAAAAGCTCTTTGTTGAGCTAAGAAGAAAGTAATTGTAATAAATATGCATTTGTGTATTGGAATGGAAGGAGAACGATTTAAGTAATAAATATTAATGTGCAGCCACATATTTTGGAATGTTGAAATAACTAATTAATCAGATGTTGATATTCTCATCATTTTAAAATAATGAATAATCATAAAAATAATAGTGATGATCAAATCAAGTACTATTTATTTGTAAGAGAATTGTAGTTAATGTCTTCAATAGTAATAGTTGCATTTCCAGATTTATTATTTAATTCAACTCCTTTGTTTGACTAAAAGGATCACCTGGTAAAGATTGCTTTCTTTGGCTATAAATCAAGTAAAATTTATTAACTACAGATATTTTTTTAACTAAGAAGACCATTCTAGGAGACCTATATAAATCTTTATAACATATATTTTGTCCTGATTATTGCTTGTGGTTTCCAGAAAAGTAAAGAGTATACTCATTTAGATTACTAAATAAAAATATATAAAGTTCTTAAATAATCAAATATATAACATGGGGATAAGATATACAAAAAAACTATAGGAAAAAATGGAATAGGCTTTCTCAATAATAATTAGCAATTTTATTTTAATAGAAAACTAACATTAATATCATCTTAAAACTAAACATGTTACAATAATCAAAACATAGTTTGAATACATTCATTCATTAAAAGACTGGGTTTAAATACATTTTTAAATTTCATTATCTTATTTTAAAGCATTATTTTTTTTGCTTTTTTTTTTAAATTCAAGATCTTATTGAATGCATTGTATTGCCTACAAAATATGGATAAATGCTAAGAATAATACATTATTTTATTTGGATCTAATTTCTTTTCTTTGATTAATCTAAATGTCTCACAATATTTTTATAAAAATAAATAAAATTTAGAAATATATGTTCAGCATATTAAAATAAATAACAATAATTAACTTATTAATTATAATAATAAATTTAGATCTTTTATAAATGGAATAAGATATATGTTCTTATTGCTAATTTAATATTTGCACACACATTATTGTCATAGGTACCTTATATAGTTACATCTTTAAACTGTTTACAGCAAATCTCTTCTTGCTTGGGTATTTGAATTTTTAACAGCAACCATGTATATCTTTCTTGGTATAGGCTTATTGTTTTCCAAATTCATTACAACACTCAAATTTTCATTTTACTATTAGGTAGACAAATTAGCACATCAGGCTTATCATAGTTCAAATTAATATGTCAGGCAAACAGGCAAAAGGCCTATCATTTCAGGATGTATCCTTTTAGGTTTTACCAGAATAGCATTCAGTCTCACATCTGAGAAATTACTTAGCAAGAAGCCAATGATCACTATTGTACCAGATGAAAGATTTTGGTTTTGCATATAATGTCCACAATGGCATCACTAGTCTGAAAATCGGAACTAGATGGATGGGCAGCAGAGATGGTAATGAATTTAGGGCATAGAGCAAAAGCAAAGTTATTATCATGTTTTAATAAGATGGCACAGAAAAGTTTTTTCGGAGAGTTGGAGTAATACAAGAGTAAGATTATTATTTAAAGAAAAGGATAAGGATCATAGAAAGTTAAATAATTATAGACCGATAGCTGTAACATCAGTTTTATACAAAGTTTTCTCATATATGGTGGCTGGAAGAGTTGTAAAGTGGATGGAAGAGAATAATGTAGTGGGGGGAATTTCAAGGAGGTTTTAGGTCAGTTTATTTGTAGTCACACAATTTATGGATATGAGTAGGAATTCAAGTAGATCGTTATAGATTATGGGTAAGGTTAGCAAATTTGGAAATGGACAATGCTTTAATAAATATTATTAAGAAATTATATGAAAATAATTACTATACTTACCAATTAGGGGATATAGAATCAGTTAAAGTTAAAAATGGGGTGGGATTAGGGCAAAGATGCCCTATGTCACCTATTTTGTTTTTGTTGTATTTGAGTGAAATGGAGAAAGCAATAGAAAGACTAGGAAGAGGGATAGAGATATCATTAATGGGTGGCAAGGGAATATGTATTTTGCTGAGTCTTTTTTTTTTGCAGATATTTTTTTGTGTGCAGAAAGAAGAGAAGATATGGAAGTTATGCTGATGGCATATGCAAGGGTGGGATTAAATTTAGTGAAGAAAAATCAAATATAATGATGATTAATAATAGGGAAAGAGAAGATGTAGATTTTTTACTGGGGGATATAAAGTTAAGTGCGGCGGATAGATATAATTATTTGGGAATCATCTTAAGTAATCAGGAAAATTGCTTGGTTGAATGGGAGAAAAAATTGGTAAATGAAGCAAAGAAAAGAAAGGATTTAGTAAAGAAATTAACAGTATTTTCATATAATAAATTGATGTAACTAGAATTGTATGGAAGGGAGTTGCAGTAGCAGGATTAACATATGGTAATGATGCATTATGTGTTAGTAAAAGAGTATTAGATTACTTAGAAAAAGTACAAAGTGAAGTAGGAAAACATGCATTAGATGCAGATGTATGGACAGCAAGGGAGGCAATTCAAGGAGAAATGGAATAGTCAAGTTTTTATACGAGATGCAAAAAGTAAAAACTAAATATAGCTGTGGTATTAAAATATAATTCCTACGTACATACATATATATTTGTACAAACATAAAAAAAAAACTTTTAATCAAGTTTTACAAACAACCGAACTTATAAAAATTTATTTTATTTTCCTCATCCCTATAAAGCTTCAACTTTGTAATGGTGTTTTAAGCATTCATTACAACTATATTTTTAAGGCCTTTAGCCAATCATCTTATAGACCATAACATTTTCTAACAAGAGAGTCCAAATCAGTTATCATCAATCTCTTCATTAAATTAGTCAGGAATCTTATGGTTGTTTTTGAAGAATTTTCCTTCTAACAAGTGTCAGTAATGATTATTCAGTAACTGTGTGTAAACTGTTTTCCTCTTTTATAGATAAACTGTTGACTTAAAAAGTATGTTTTCCAAAATTTACAAACTAATCTTTCCATTTTTCTAAGATATTATTGAACATTTTATTGTTAATAAACATTGTAATTTTTTTTTAATCTTATTTATGAAATGAGTTAATTACTTCATTTCATTTAAATCATACTTATTTATCAAAGATTTTTTCTTTCGTGTTTAACAATAGTTTTTAAAAAATATAATTTTTTAAGCATGCACACCTTTAATGATAACTATTAATAATTCACTATATCTTTTAGGATTTTTGAAACTATATGTCAGTCCTTTGACTTATATATTTGAAAATATGTAAACCTTGTTTCATTTTATATAATAACCAGTTTTATCCAGCCTTTTGAAAGGCTGTTGTTTTGATATATGAATTTTTTCAGCAGACAAAAGATTTAAATATATAAATCAGTAATGTATGTAGCCTGAAAGTCCTAAAAAAAACAAATGGTGATCATGTGAAGCCTGAAAGTCCGTTGTTTTTGTAATTTAAATTTGTTTTTGCAATTGCGAAATTTGATAGGGTTTTTGTAATAGTTTTTTTAATTGGTTGCTTATGGAAAGGATGCCATTTTTTTTAATTGGTTGCTTTAACAATTTTTTTTTAATATTTAATGTAAATTAAGCAAAGGATTTTAATATTACATAAATAAATGTGAGAAATTTCTCGGTCTGAAAGGTAGTCATTACTTGTATGTGAATTTGACAGCATTAAGTACAACTATAAACAATATTATATACTGGAGCACCCGTTGAGTAAAAAAAGTGACGTCTTGAAAGGCTGTCATTTTTGTGTATTATTTTCTGGATCTAAATACGGTATTATAGCATCTATTTTTTTCCCCCTCACTAAATATCACATTTCAAACATGAATTTATGTACTGTAAATCACTTTTTTGTGTGTGTGATTTAAATACTATACCTCTATAGTTCAAAGCACATGTACTAATTTTTTTTCAGTGTTTTTTATTAATGGTGACTTCCATCACATAAACGTAATAATACGCTAATCAAAACTAAATATGAATACGGTACTGTAGCATCTATTTTTTTTCTCACTAAATATCACATTTTAAACATGAATTTATGTATTGTAATCACATTTTCTTCACAATTTACATGCTATACCTATTTAGTTCTAGTTAAAAGCACATGTACTAATTTTTTTTCCAAGCATTTTTTCCTTCAAAATGTTTTATTCGTTTGCATAAAATGGTGGAACGGTTTAATGGTTTTTTTTTTTTTTGAAAAATACACCTCATTGTGAATTTGACATCAGACAAACATTCATACATTCATTAATTAGACAGATAAAATAGGGATTTCATATATAAGAAAGACCTTATTGTTAATCACATAATGTAACATTCTCTCAATAATCAAACTATATTTTTAGACTCGTGCTATTTATGAGCAAAGAATTAAAAATCTATATATATGCAGATGTCTACATTTTCTGTTATTTTTAAACTTATGCAACTATCAATAATTTTAACAGCAGCTAACCTCTCCTACTTTGTTTCAAATTAAAAATTTAATTAGACTATGAATTAACAATTCAAGCTACTGAAATATTTTGTATGTAAATTGCCTCTTAAATATATAAAAGAACACATTTTAAATTGATCTAAATTTTAGTTTAAATTACTTTTAAGGCCATTGCATCATGGCTTTATCATCCTAATCTCTCTATTTTAAAATTTTGCTGATTTGCCTATTCTTAAACTATTTTAAATGGATTTTTTTTATTCTTACTAGTTACAATATATATGCACATTTATGATATTCTATTATCTCAATAAAGTATAATTAAATTTTGCTATCTAAGAATCTTGATATAATTATTTATCAATGCATTGCTGTTAAACATTGCTTTTTTTTTTGTTTTTTTTAATGTGAAGGTAAAACTAGCCAATCAGGAGTCAGATTTGGTAGTTCTGCTGAAAAGAATTCCTCTAGGTCATGCAGAATTAAATGTTATTCGTGAACGAGCCGAACAATTGAAAGAAAGCAAACTTAAGTCTCGAGGAGAAGCTCTTTTGCCTCTTATGTTGGCCACTTTCATTTTTGATGCCTTATGTTTGCTTGGTAATAATAATAGACTATTTTATCAATAATTTTTTTAGCAAAGTGAATAAAATTATATTACTAAAAATAAGTTTTATAATAATATTTTTTTAGATATTTGTTTATACTTAAATTGTATTTATTTTAATTAAGAATTGAAATTTTATATTTATATAAATAATTTCAAATTGATATTTATTGTGGATTTATGTATTATGTCATACTTCTGTTTTTAAATTGAAACTCATTAATGGACATGAAATTCAGAGCATTAGAATTTGCTATTAAAAGATGATTTTAAATATTTTAAAATAATCTTACTGCTCAGATATATCAGGTGTTAACTTGTTTTTATTACCACTTTAGTTTATTTTTACTATTGTCTGATTTTATTTTATTTTTAAAAAAAATTAAATACTATATATTGTTGAAAAAAGCTAGTTAGTGTTGCCTTTCTTGGGAAAAGCCTATATATGTGAAAATTATAAAATGAAATTCTTACGATAATAATACCATAAATTATTTTATTTCATTTACTCAGATTTGTAATCTTCTTGGATTCAAATATGTTGGGTAGTATTAAATATACATATATGTATTCAGTTAAGTTTTTACTAAAACTTTTAAAACTGTTTTAATATCATATTTCAATGAGGATTTTTTATTCATAAAAAACTATCAAATGAAAAAAAAAGCATAAAAAATTTATATGCAGATAACTTGTCTAAATAATATTCAGAAAATATATATTGTAAACCTGTATAAAAAAATTTTTATATGTATATAGCTTATCTAAATAATATTCAGGAAATATGTATTTTGAATCTAGTATTATTATTAATTTGCAAACTTATATCATTTGGAAAATAACTAATACAATTTTTAACTCATTGAAATGATTTTTTGAATACTATTTGATATAGTATTCTTAATATTCTGTAATCCAAGAGTTGAGATGTGGAAATTTATTTTGCTATTTTCCATCATTTAGTGATTATATTTGAACAGTAATATTGCTATGGTTTTTATAACCATAACCTGCAACTTAGATATGGATTTAAATCAAGTTTACTTAACTGATTTTATTGATTTTACAAAAAGTTTAACTCTCTGATAATATGCACTAGTTTTTGTCTTTTATTACACATGGCAGCAGTGATTTTTAAAAACATTTACCCATAGTCATAATATTGATTCTTGTTAGCAGCATTCATTGATAAATTAAAAATTCAAATTTGTTTGACTGTCTGTTACTAAGTAATTAATAATGTAAGTAAATGTTAATTCAATTACCAAAGAGTGAATAATTTTGTAAATATGATATTAGTATTTTATTAAGGTTAACTAAGGTAAAAAGTTTTCTAATTTTAAAATACGTTGAGAAGATAATTCTTGTTTGCAATTTGTACTTTTTAAATTAATATACAATCATTATAAATATATAAAGTACTCTAGTTTCACTGAATGCATAAATGACATATTGTTCAGGTTCATCCATATAAGATTCATGTGTAAATTTGACTAAAGCCTTCAAGAATGGACATTTTGAGGTCACAAGATTGGCAACATTTATAATTTTTTCCATTTGGTTACTGAGAAATAAGATCATCTTCGAAAGTGGAGAAGAATATGACATGATTAAAATGTCTTTACACTTACTAAAAGAAATTAAAGAATTAGACCAAAAATTTTCTCAGAATTGGATGTTCAACCAGACCTGGTCCCTAATAAAACTAAAACAAAGTGTAGAACTGATGATGAAAAGAATATGAAGTTGAAAATCCACAGATACTAAGAAAATATGAATGAACCATTTACCTAAAACATTCTAGATAAGTTTACACAGAAGAGATCCAAGAACTAGAAAATGCTATTATAAAGTTATTCACCTAATTGATGAATAATAGGAAAGGGCTTTCATTTGATTAATGGATCAGTTTAATCAACGACCCAATAAATATATTAAGACTGCTTTAATAATGCTTAATGGTAACCGATTTGTTTACTGTAAAGAATCTACGATATATTTCGTGTAATTTTCAGTCTTAGGTATTCTATGAAAACCTGCTTTTAAGTCATTTCTATCAATGTTATCCCTATATTGGATAGCCTAATCACATGATCTATAAGTAAAAAGTGTATGGCTTTCATATATGATTCATAATGACTAATCTCTCAATATTTAAATGTTAAATTAATACACACTCTATAGACTAAATGGCCAAATATGGTTTTAATCATTGTCTAAATGTTCGTAAATTAAACAAACTTATATGTGTTTGAATTGACTAAAACCATCATATATGTGATATATATGGTCAGATTAATGTAAATGGGCCACTACTATGATTTTCTGGAGTGGGAAGTTATATATCTTCAATTTCTGGTGATAACTAATGTCTTAATGTAATTGATATAAAAAAAATTGGTATTTGTAAAGTATTCACTGTACAGCCTTTGGTGGCGCTGTTTCTAGTTAAAAACAGAGCGATATAACATTACCGGGCCACTAGATTTTTATTTTCTAATATATCGTATTTTGATATACAGCTGTAGTTTTTTCTTTTTAATATATTGTTGTTGTTGTTTTTTTGGACATAATTTTTTTTTTTCCATTTGATAAATATAAAACTATAATGGACACTTTTACTTTTTTTTTTTGGATCTCAAAATTACATAATTTTTGACATAGCCTTTTTTCTTTTTTATGGATTTTTATTTTAAATCTACTGTTTTTTGACAGACGTCTTTTTTTTTTTTTTTTTGTGGGTTTGGATTCGATACATTTCAAAGTATAAGGGACAGTTTTAACTTTTTTTGGAATATCTCAAATATACACAATTTGCTTTACATATGACTTTTTTTTTTGCCTTTTAATATACTGTTGTTTTTTTTTTAAACAGATGTCTTTTTTTTTTTTGTTATTTTAAAATTAGAATCGACACTTTCTTTTTGAATTTGTTAAAAATGCGGGTTGCTGTTGATTGATTTAACAAAAAAAAAAAGTCAAAGCTGTCCAACAAACTCCGCTTCAGATGTCCATATTTGCTTATAAACGGAAATTGTTTGGTATTTTGACTAATATATCGATCAAGAGAGTCGATTCTCTTCCGACCAAAAGAAACGTAAAGTTGTCGATTGATTTGAGAATACGAAGCTGTCCAACCAACTCCGCCACACTTGGCTGTAAAGCCCTACCCTTTGAACACTGACATTCTGGGTGTTAATTAATTGACTTACAGATCAAAAGAATCACAAACAAAACACAGATTCTTTTAAATCAAATAAATTTTATTTACCACGTATGACTAAACCAAATCAACTGCGTCATCTTTTTCTCGTCGCTTTTTTGGGACATCCCCCAATTGCAATAATGTGGTAGCCATTTTGTTATTCTTTTGTTATTCTCGTCCGAGTCGCGACAGAAATGGTACTTTTTCACCAACAACTACAATCGTCTGACAGAGACGTTGACATACTTTTTTTGGGTTTCAAATCACAACAAACCCCAAAAAAAAACAAGCTCGGACAAATCTCAAGAATACGCTGATAATTACTAGTATGTCAAAAGATCTCAGTTGGGAAATACAGAAAATCATAAACATTAACAAACAAACAGTTGGAAACCATTCCAGTGCACACACTCTCAGATTAAATTTGAATGAGAATACAAATTTGCTCCCTATGCATAGGAATTCACACCACGATGAAAAAGTGGCGAACTAGACGATCATCTAGTGTTGTTAGTTTAGACATAGGGTTAGGAACGCGGAAGTAATTGGCCGCAGATTCTTAACCAGTACATCTATTGTTGTCTCTTGTTAAGTGGCTAATACGATCGCTAGTCGTGTATTAACCATAAGGTTCGGCCGCGAAAGTAGTATTATTTTGTGTTTTTACACAGAAATAGCGCCACCACAGGCTGTACAGTGAGTACTTTACAAATACCAAAAAAAAAAATGTTATGTATACAAGCAATTTTGTTGACGGATCTCTGTTGAGATTGATATGTAAATGTCCTTCCTTTTGTAAATGATTCTTATGGTTTGTGAATAAATTTTCCTTTTAAAAGTAAGATTCATAGTATTTCAGCTGGATCACATTGTTCATCAATTGAATAATGAATATTATTATAAAAAGATCATTGAGTATAACAAGATTTAACTTTCAATCAACAGAAAAGTAAAATTTTAATATATAAAAAGGGGGGTGATGATATTAAATAAGAAAAATAATGAAAATGAATAGCTATTTGGATTAATGGGTTTTATTTTTCTAAATGGAAGAAAGTTTATATGTATCATTATGTTTGTTGACACAATCAGGTTTCTTATGGATCTCGATGACTTCTTTGGATTTTTTTTTTGGTGAAGTGTCATATTTGGATAGGATCCTAATGTATGACCAATATCTATAACACAGTGAAAATTTCAATAATGGTTAATGCTACTTTATTACATTAGCTTGTTCATCTCTCTTATCACTGATATGTAGTCGCAAATGGCATCACAAATTCCACATGGAATTTATAAACCTGTGCTGCAAGAGGAATTGAATGCTTAGATAGAATATACCAATTTTTTTGTTAGTGGAAAATGTTTTATGTTAGTGTTTTAGAATATGTCCAGTACTGGTTGTAGTTTTTTCTTGCTACTGATCTAAACACTAGAATCCTATGCAGATGTGATATATCTCCATCAAAGCAAATGCAAGGTAGCCATTGAAATCCTTAAAAACTAGATTGTATCGATAAAAGTGATGATACATGTAAACTTCCATTTAGAAAGATTTTTTTATCTATTATTTTTGGATCCCTACTTTTATGTTTAAAAATGTTCTTGTTTGCTATCGATAAACCTTTAATCTTGTTATATGCCAATGCTTACTAGCATCTCTGCAATATTTTTTAATAAACATTATCCAGTTAATGGCTGGCTCAGACAAAAACATTAATACTAGCATTATGAATGTTACACAGATGGAACTAGATAATATTCCATTTATATCTGAAGCCCATACAAGTCATCAAACTATATAGAAACTATGCTTTGCTCCATAACACTGACTTGTTCCTTGATCATTTGAGATAGGCCTATTATAACAAGATATGATAAATGATGGAGCAGATTGAAAAGAGGGGAAAAAGAAATACATTCACTCCCTTATTTAAGCATTCATCTATCTAAGCTTGATATGATTTTAACCAATCAATTTGTTATGTGAATGAAATAAAGAATTGAAAAGATTTTTTTTAAAAAGTCAGTAGAGATTGTATTTAGAATTTAATTCTAAATTTTTTATTTAAAAAATTACGTAAAGTTAATTATAACTATAGTTAACATTAAGATAACTTAAATCAAGGGTTTCTGGAGAGGATTTTCTGCTTGGTATAAATTTAATCAAGTTTTCTTCATAATTGTTTATTATTCTAACTATTAATTAATTCAGAAAATTTAGGCATATGTTGTTGTTTTTATTAGTCACTATTTAGTTTAATGAATTACTAATACATTAATTTTTTTAAAGTTGTGAATTACTTGTTTGTTTTTTTTAAAAAAATCAAAAATAATTTAAGTGAATAAGAATACAAGTACAAGATAGAAAATAGTACCGTTTTAATAGATATTGGTTTAAGAATCATTATACAATCTTCATAATAAAAGTATAATTGTAATTTTATATTTGTCAATAATTTATGCCAAACTTGAGAAAACACAGGTTTTGTGTGCAATAAATGTTTTCTTAAAGAGATATGAAAATAAGTTTTTCTCAGCAAAATACATTAATTATGAAGATGAAATCTCAAAAGGAATTTTAAATATCATTATGAAATGCTATCAAGAAATTTTGGCAAGTTATTATGATTTCATATTTTTATATAGTTGATTTGATTTTTATATTATCATCATCTGAGATGGAATAGTGTTTTTGTATTCATCGCATTCATTTAGAGTATTTTATACTAATTCTTGCAACTGTCAATCAACTTGTATAAACTATATTATAACAGTAATAAATTTTGAATTAAAAATATAATCTATTAGTTTTAATTCTCTTATTTTATGTGGAAAAAACTTTTAGAAGCAAATGATTTTCATTTACATTAGTTGTACAATATGTTTTACTTGCATTTAAGAATAACCATATAATAGAATTTATTTTGTTTGAACATGATAAGTAGTTCAAACCAAAGCAATTAATATAAAGTAAAATTATGTTATTTCTAAAACATTTTTTTTATGAGTAGTAATTTATTATTACAAAAATATTTAAATTATAAGTTAAAAATTAGAATTGTTGAGAATAAATACTAATAAAATGTGCCAGTTATCTAGATATGACCTTATTATAATTATAATTTATTATAGAGGATTTGAACAGACTTTCAAGAACCTTTCATACAACCGATACATGAAAGTCTGTGTTCAAACCCTCAATAATTACATCTAATTTCCAAGTATATTAAATTATACTTGTATTCTAATTTATTAAATTGGCATTTTATTATGTATTCTGAATGATTTCCATAATTTAATTATGTACATAAACAATCTGTTCTTACTAATGTCTTTCTAGATCTTAATAGAAAAAATTTGATTTATATATAGATTCTTTAAATAAAATATAATTAATTTTTCTATTTTATTTTTAATATTTATATAATAATAAAAAATAGTTCTAAAAATAATCTAGAACTTTTTAGATGTAATAATTTGTTATATGCAAATATAATTTAGTATTTATAAGAAATACTGCTTTGGTTTCAAAAATTTAAACTATTTGCAAAACCAACCAAGTTATCATCACTAAATAAAAATGACATTTATCTACTCACAGAATATGTAATACAGACTAACAATTTTTATATATTTCTTTAAATTACCATAAATCTTTTTATTTTTTGCAAACATATGAAAATTGTGACGTGTTTATTATATTAAATTATGAGTATGAATTTCTAACATTAAAATTCATAGACTGCAGTTATATAATCAATATATGTTATTTGACTATAATAATTAGTGATATTTTGTGTAGTAATTTTTGAACAATACTCTGTTTTAAGAGAGTGACAAGTAATGACAAAAGATCTACGAGCTATTATTGCTTGCTTGAAGTATTCTATTACCTAATTACTTTGTCTTCAGTCAGAGAATTTTTAGATATATTCATACATACCTTACATATATATTTATTCCTTTTTTAATATTAGGTATAAGCAGTCAGTCAAGTCGTAATTATCATGCAAATGGCCGACTATCCACAGATGCTCAGTTGGGTTTTGATGCTGCTGTAGCAGCACTAGGTAAATTTTAATTGTTTATACATATACTCAAGTAATATGTAATATGAATTGTAATAAAAGTTATTAATATTGCAACAGTCAAACATGTATAACTTGTTAACAAGACCCAGAGACCAAGCATCTTAACCAGTATATCCAGTGGTATCACTACTCTTGGACAATACTAGTCTAATCCTCTTGCCTGTGCTCTGAGATCAAAGTTAACACTCTTAATGTTGACATAATTTTTATTCTTTATATAGCCCAATGTAGCTCTGTATCAGTTGATCTTCCATTAACACTTCTGGGTTGTACTGTTGCTATTTTTACTCCCAAAGGTGTTAAGCTGGAACTATTTATTATCTCTGTATTTGAATAAGATACTAATTTTGTTATTGCTTAATGAATTATTTCCATCACTGAAATTTTTATATTGTTGTAACCAGTAATGATATCCCAAATTTCCAAGAACCGGTTCTCTAAAGGCAGGTGGTATTTAAGAACCTATTCTGTTTATTTTTCTTCTTTCTAAGCATGGAAGCAAATCACTTTTTGGTTTCAAGTACCTAAAATTTTTTGACGACTTCTCAGAAATTTTGCATGACCCCCCCCCTCTCATGCAACAGTGTACATGTGCACTATGATGTACTTTACAATCTCACTCATGGAATCAAGAAGAATTAAACCATTTTTATAAATTGGAAAAAAAAAAACATTTATTTGGCAAGATACTTCCATATTGTCATTCTATTTGCATCATATGTCTCTTCAGGCTGATGATGCTTTTTGACTCTAGCATCATCAGCTATGTTGTGATTTCTTAGCCATACTTGAACTGAGTCACTAAAGTCCCAACGATCTAATGGAAGACCTATCAAATTTATTACTAGAAGATTTGCTACATTTTTTATTTCAAGGTGATTTATCTGAATGAATTTTGTTCATCACAGAAAACCCTCGTTCAGCCTCTGCAAAACTCACAGCAATGATATTAATTATATTTTTAGCTCTTGAATAGTTTCAAGTACAACATGTTTCAGATGATTTCTCGTAACATTTTCAACATAATCATGAACATCATTAACTGAAATCTCATGATGAAATGCTTTGTAAAAATCTGGTAATTTCAAATTCTTTCCAGGGAACTACAGCCTTTTCCAGATTCCAGGTATCTGGATTCACAATTTGAACTAATTTATGAATTTTATGACTTCTATCATGAATATTATTATTACTTATGCTATTACAACCCATTAATCTTAATGTCATTTTTGTTGTCAGTGCATTCAGTAATTTTTGATGGGGAAGACTCGCATATTTGTTGTCTTCAACAAAATTAATGTACTGGAATTCCTTAGAAGAGATAGTTTCATTTATTATTTTTTTGTACCACTTTTCTCTCTAAGATATTCAAATGTTTTTAATTGTTCTCTTAATCAATTGTTCAGCATGCAATATATTTACACATCTTCCTTGAAGAGCATCTGACAGCAAAAAAATTTTTAGTACATCAAATGTTAAAGCCAGATCTCTCATAAAATATTTGTTGGCAAGACATTTAGCCATTCCAGAAAATTTCTTATTAGTAGAAAAAAAAATCATATAATGCTGGATATGCTTGCCATGATGCAACTGCATGCTGGCTTCTTGGGCCAAAAACTCTACCAATTTTTAGAATTTCAATTCCCAAATTGTTTGCAATTTTATTCAGTGTCTTTTGGTTTTTATTAGAATGATGAAAGATTTTGTATATTTCATCAATAAATGCTTTAAAGTGATTCATTTGCTTTGTGTCCTTGATAGAATCATCCAATACAAGCTGAAAGCAATGACTCAAACAATGCCAAATAATAATCTCAGGATAGTGGTTTTTTATTTTAACATTCACTCCTAACTGCCTTCCCAGCATCACACTTGCCCCATCTGAACAAAATCCAATAAAATTATTTTTCAAATATGGGTTATCAAATCCTACTGAGTGCAAACTTTGTAGTAGAACAGTGTAAATGGTTTCAGCATCTTGGTTTTGTAATTCCACTAAATCTACAATGTTGGTGAAAAATCTGTATCTTCAACCTTAATAAAAAATAATAAGGATTGGTTTGCATGATATTGTTGATGCCTCATCAATTATAACACATATCTTTAAATTTCTGATCTATTATTTTTCTAAACATTTCCTTTTTAATGTATTTTGCAATGTGCTCAACAATTTTGATAGACATGAATTGATGTAACCCATTCTTTTTTTGTAATTCTATCAAATGTTCAACATCAGAAAATGGTTAGTTTAATTTTGCTAAAGTGTAAACTGTATTGAAAATTTTACAGGTGGAGCTCATAAACTTTTCATGAGCTTTGTCTATGGATTTGGAAATTGCATTTTCTTTTAATTGCATCACACATATCTGGTGTGCTTTTGATGAAAAGTGTTCCTTTATTTTTCTTCGAAGAGAGGCTTGTTGAACCATTTTATTTTTTCCACTTGGGACAATATTACATCTGCATTCTTTTGACACATGAGCTGCCTTCACTTTTATTGACTCAATTTTAATACAGATGTAACACCCAATCTTTTTTCCAATAATAAGTAAACCGCAATATTTTTCTTTGAATTCATTGGCTTGTTTCATATTCCAGCAGTCAGGAAGATCACTATCTACATTTATTTTATATGGCATCCTTTGTACTTTTGGAAATAGACAGCTTATTTGTGTTGTCAACTTTATTTTTTGTTATATCAGAAGAAAGAGAAAACAAAACTCGATTCAAAATATCCTTTACTATCATTTTCGATTCTGTATCAGTTTTTTAAATATTAATATTATTACTGCATTCTTCCAATCATCTGGTACATCTTTATCATTTAAACATTTGATATATAACTTTGCTAGAAAAAATTATATTTCTTCACCTGTTTCTTTTAATATATCAATTATAATTCCATCATTACCTGGAGCCTTTCCTTTTTTCATACATTTAATTGCATGTCTCACTTTTTCATTTAAAATTCTGGGCAATTCGGAAGATGTAATAGATATAGGAGGTACTTGTTCTTCTACCCATTTCATGATGTCATCTCTTTTTTTAGTAATAATTCTATCTTTTTTTCTTATTGCAGATATAAATTTCCTACCAATACCAAAATGTTGTTTTACATTCTTGAGACTTTTATTTTCTTCTACAGCTTTTCTTGATAGTTCACAGTTATACTTTCTTATATCATTTCAACTCTTTCCCGCACCATTTTACAAAATTTTGAGGTATTCAATCCTTTTTAGTGCATCATTTTTGTATATCTTCATATTCCTTCTTTTTTTCATAAATTCTCTAGTCTCAGTAGAAATTTTATTGATCATTTGCTGCTTTTTTTTTACCAGGTATCTTTGTTGCAGTTTTTAAAAGTGTATCAGTTATTGTCATATTAATTTCATTCAAATCTGAATCATGTTCAAAATCTACTAATACTTGAAACCGATTTGTAAGTTCTAATTTAAATTCATTAGAATGTTTCTGAAGATTAGGAATATCAATTGTAAATATTGTTTTTCTTAATAATTTTTGTCTCTCTAGTTTTACATTAACATGTATCTTACCCCTTACTAATCGATGATCACTTCCTGTGTTAAATTTATTAAGAACATTACAATCTTGAAATATGTATTTTCTGTTAGTCAAAATATAATCCAATTCTGCTGTACCTTCATTTGGATGCTTCCATGTCCATTTCCTGTTAACATTTTTCTCAAAAAAAGAATTCATAATATAAAGTTTTTCTTTTTCTGCAAACTCCACAAGTCTGTGTCCTCTTTCATTTATATTACCATAACCAAAATTACCTCCAGCACTTTCATTTGTTTACCAATTCTAGCATTAAAGTCTCCCATAACAATTTTAAAATGTTGTTTATTCTGATCAAAAGCCTTTTGTACATCCATATAAAAATCTTCTACTTCATCACTATGAGAACTTGTTGGTGCATAAACCTGAATTATCTGCATTTGGTATCTGCTATTAAGTTGTATAACTAATCTTGCCACTCTGTCCGATATATCATCAATCTCCACAATGTTGTTCTTCCACTTTTTATTTATAATGAATCCTACTCCACTTGCATTTCCAATATTTGTACTTTTATAATAGAGTACATGTCCACTTTTTAAATCAATTGTGTCTTCACCTTTTCTTCTAACTTCACAAAGTCCAATAATGTCCCATTTAATATAAGACAATTCTTCTTCTAATTCTTGCAATCTTCCTTCACTTGAAAGTGATCTGCAGTTATAAGTACCTAAATAAAAAGTCGTCATCAAATGGCAGCCTGGGTCCACAATCGGGGATTCTTAGCACCCTCCACCTTCGGCCACCAACCACTACCTTGGTTGGTGACTTTACAGCCTCTTGGGAATAAGGGCCATGATTTATTTTCGTCTGTCATAATTGTATATATATTGGAAAAATATTTATCATTTACACTAACATTCATTCTGCCTTATCAGGCAACTGAGAAGAAAGACCATGGTGTTTCTTGATCTTAAACTTAGAGGTAAAAAGCCAATAAACTCACCACGCTGGCTAATGCGTGTTGGTGAGCAGCCCATCCATGTTCGTATACTATATGAATAATCACATAGTAATAACAGCTGCAATGACAA
The DNA here is from genome assembly GCA_028023455.1 of Epiperipatus broadwayi. Classification (NCBI taxonomy): domain Eukaryota; kingdom Metazoa; phylum Onychophora; class Udeonychophora; order Euonychophora; family Peripatidae; genus Epiperipatus; species Epiperipatus broadwayi. The sequence continues at coordinate 3,983,947 of JAQFVV010012429.1, read as the reverse complement.
GAACATATGGAGTGGACATTAGGAATTTGCTCTGCTCGATTCCTTTTAAGGCCTCCAAGAGGATTTTGTTTACTTAATACTTTGAATGCTCTATGTGGTTTGGTGCAGTAGTAGAGTAACAGATTTTCCGAAGCTTGAGATTCAAAAATCATACCAAATTCTGTGATTTCTGATGCTTGAGCTTCTTATAAACTCCCAAGCAATAAAGCAATTCATTTATTATTATTATCATCATCCTTGCTCCCTTTTTTCCTCCTCTGTCTTCTTTCTCCTTTTTTCTTCCTCCTTTTTCTTTCTCATCTTCTTGTTTCTCTTCTTATTCCTCTTCTTTTTTTTTGGTCTTCTCTCTTCTTGAATAATTGGACACAATCATCATGCATTCTTTACATTTATCATTAAACTGAATATAATTACAAAGTTGTATTAACTTTTCTTTGAAAAAAATGCAAATTTTATTGATCATATGGAATATATATTTATTCTCTTCAAGGTGTTATGGGATATGTTGAACAAATTGTAAAGTTTATTAGATTAAATCTTGGAGGAAATCTACTATGTGGCATCTTGAGCAAATATAATTACTTATCGAATGGCATATTAGAAAAAAAGATTTTCTCTTATTTTTAACCAGTTATTGTACTAACCTGGTTAGCATTACACTTGCATTTAATCTTTGAATATTTTTCATATGTTGGGACACAAATTAATTTTTCATTGTGAATCAAAATCCAATCTGAAACAAATTTTTAAATAAAATAACAATTTTTAGATGATTTAATGATATTTCATGTTCCTCTGAGCTCTAAGAAAATTAATTAAATTACTAAACCAACTGGGTTATATATATATTCATGAATAAAGAAGACATGGCCAATAAAATTTCTTTGTTGCTTTATATACAGTGTTTTCATGAAAATAAGACTGGGTCTTATATTAATTTTTGCTCCAAAAGACATCATAGGGCTTATTTTCAGGGAATGTCATATTTTTCCATTAAACCAACCGGGTTATATATATATTCGTGAATAAAGAAAACATGGCCAATAAAATTTCTTTGTTGCTTTATATACAGTGTTTTCATGAAAATAAGACTGGGTCTTATATTAATTTTTGCTTCAAAAGACATCATAGGGCTTATTTTCAGGGAATGTCATATTTTTCCATATACTTCTATTTATTCAAATATAAAAATGTACATTTATTCAAATATTTGTTCTCTTTACAGAAAGCTATAAGATACTTAATCCTGGAAGTCCCTACAATTCTTTTCTTTTACTCACAGTAATAGCTCTTTCTTTTTACACTCATCTTATCTGATAAGAATATTGTTTCGTTTAAATTTACCATTAAATCAAGTGTTACTTGAAGACTTGTGAGACAAGAGTGGTAATAAAAATGATTACAATTAAGAATGTTTGATACACAAAAGCAACAAAAAAATGCAAGCACACAAATTCAAAAAATGTTTTTGTATTCTTTTTAAAAAAACTTTTTTTTTAGAAGATTGATTATTTAACTTAAAATCATTTGTTATTTACAATCTTTTAGAGGGAGGAAAAAATTATTTAAGAAATCAAACTTTTTTTTTTTTTAATATTTAAAAGCTAGTAGATGAAAATCTAAAACTAAATCAAGTATTTTAAATCTAACTATTAAATATAAATAAATACCTAAAAATATATAAATGAAATCATAAATTGTCCACTATACTGACTTGTGATAGATAAATTGTTTCTCTATACAGGTAGAATTATATTCGTCAAAAATGATCAATGGCAAAATACAAAAGAACTATCTAATTTACCATTTATTTAAAGCATACATTTATTACTTTATAATTTAATAGGTCTGATGATCTTAACTAGGATTTTTATTTGGAATAGGATTTAAATTATAAGCATTCTGAAAAATCATGCTGGGGTTTATTTTCTGGTTAGATCTTATTTTCGGGGAAACATGGTATTTTTAATCAAGATACTGTATCAGGATAGCTATATTAAATGGATGAATACATGTTTCTTTTATTTTCATACTTAAATTTATTATTTTTGATTTTGGCCTTTCATTTTTTTAGCACTACTTCTTTATCAATAAAACTCGGAAGTAGTATATTGAATAATTTAATCATGGCATGGGAAAAGATGTTGTATAATCTTTCAACTAATGTCATACTACTATTAGCATAACTTTAAATTGTATTACTTTGTGGATTTTTAATTTAATAAATCCTTCCATGAGAGTAAAATACTATATATACTATATCAATTTCTTGAACTATTGTCACATGACAATGGCAAACAATGATATGATTTCCTATCCCTATATAGATCTGATGCAAAAGTTCCTTCCATTAGACAAATACATGACTGGCAGACAATGTTATCAAAGCAAAGCATTCTGGTATCAGTAGTTAGATAATATTCAATGAGTAGCAAAAGTAAATAAATGCTCAATTTTATTTTTTTATGGGAAAAAAGGTAGAAAAATATTTATAAATATGAAAATGTTATATAGGAAGAATGATGGATCACATGCCATTATTTACAGTGGCTTAGTATGATTTTGATTTTATTTACTTGATAATGGACGATTTAACTGACCAAATTTTTACATTATAAATACATTATCCTTGAAACACATTTGAACTTTTTTAATGTCATTATTCTTATTGAATATTAAGAGAAACTCATTAAAATACTAAAAACTTAGATAATTGATTGCTCATAAGTGAATCTCTCTATCAAAATTTTTTTCATTGCATTCTCTGCAAGCATCATCTTTAATAATGTAACTATGTAATCCTTTAATGAGAATAATCATTTGTTTAGAGAATTAAAAAATTTTAAAACATAGTGTTGACTATCATTACTTATTTTTATCCACTTGAAAGAATGTATTCTAATTAATGAGAAGATATATTCTCTTCAATATTTACTCTGCATTCAATGTAAATTATAAATAGAAAATTAAAGCCACTTAATTCTTGTAGCTTGCTAAATATATGAGAAAATTTCAAGATTTTAATATTGATGTGAAGCCTTAATTATTGTTAATGAGATTCATCTTATATTGATGGCAATTGTTTTTATTTTTTGTTTGTTCTTGAAACAATTTTTTCTTTTAAGAACAGTAAAATTATTTTGTATTAGAGCAATATATTTTATAAAACATAATTATTTTGTTGTGTGTTACTAGTTACATGATAATATTAAAACAATATAAAATCATGAAGTATTGATAAAAATATTTTTGTTGCTAGATTGAAGCTTGATTTCATCTTAAAACTAGACTATTTGGAACTTTAATAATTTATTGTTTAGAATTATATAGTAACCATGATTTTTGGATTTCGAGTTATATTCAAGGCTCATTTTTTGAGTAAACTTTATATGGTTGTTATTAATTTTGCTAATGCAAAATTATATTAAGCATTCACTTTAAATGAAGCATTATGTAGTTTGTTCTTTACATGAAGCATTATATATTTGCAGGTTTTTGTTTAGTTTAGTGGTCATACAGCTATCATTAGTGCCCAAAGTTAAGTTTATCAAATGTATTCTGTAATAAAGATAAGCTATTCTGGGGGATGATCCACTGTAATCATTACTATGTGTATGTAATTGGACTTTATTTATTGAATAGCTTGAATTAAATACTTTGGTAATCCTGACTTATAGCGGTCGCGACACTTCGCCCTCTATTTTTAAAAAACTTAACTGCATTTTTTTTCCCCTACTAAGTGTATCCAACTTTAATCACTGTATGTAACTATAAATAAACTATATCTAAGTATAAATGTTAATAAAAAAATTTTAAAAAAGACTTACATTTTTATGCATACTTTTCACTTGTAATGTATATCTAGCGGTCTTTACTGTATATATATAACTATAAATAAATAAACTATATTAACCATACATGTTTTTACATAAAGATGAATAAATAAATAAAAAAAGAACATTTCCTGCAGGCAGGATCCGTGTTTCGAACTACGTTATTCTCACTATGTAATTGCAAAGTATATCTAACTATAAATGTATTTTTTACATGAAGATTAATAAATAAAATGTAATAAAACTTACATTTTTATGCTCTATTTAGACATCTGTTGTGTGGCAAAAGTGTCACCAAAAAAGTCACTGCTGTCAAAATTATGAATTACTTTTGTCACGTGTAATTTTTGCCACATGTAATTTTTGCTTTTTAAAAAATGGCAGATAGTTTCTATCATTGTCCATGAAGTGGCTGGCCAGGAGGCGTTTGTTAAAGAATAGCATGCTATGTCTGCGATGCAGTGACACTTTTACCATGCAACATATCTCTAAATAGAGCATAAAAATGTAAGTTTTATTACATTTTATTTATTAATCTTCATGTAAAAAATACATTTATAGTTAGATATACGTTGCAATTACATAGTGAGAATAACATAGTTCGAAACACGGATCCTGCCTGCAGGAAATGTAAGTTCTTTTTTTTTTTTTATTCATCTTTATGTAAAAACATGTATAGTTAATATAGTTTATTTATTTATAGTTATATATATAGTAAAGACCGCTAGATATACATTACAAGTGAAAAGTACGCATAAAAATGTAAGTTTTTAAAAAAATTTTTTTATTAACATTTATACTTAGATATAGTTTATTTATAGTTACATACAGTGATTAAAGTTGGATACACTTAGTAGGAAAAAAAAATGTAGTTAAGTTTATTAAAAATAGAGGGCGAAGTGTCGCGACCGCTATAAGTCAGGATTACTAGTACTTTATATTGTGTTTTCATCATTTTGTGGAATAAAATATCATTAAACAAAGACTCCTTTCTTCTCTTAGCCAGGACCCAATTTCACAATGGTTTTTATTCATTTTATAATAAAATTGTTTTTTCTAGGATTCACTGTTGCTAGGCATTACCAAAGTCTGAATTCTGGTGATTTAACTTTACTTATATATACTTTCTCAGAAATGTAGTTAACCTAAAGATTTAAATAGATTTATGATCTCAGCATTTTATAAAACATTATTTAAAATATACATTATACAGTATATTTTATTGTGATTGCTTGATCTAAAATTTATCAATTTCTAAAAGCTGATTTGTTGTGATAATTTGGTCTTTAGATGCTGTACTTATTATCTTAGGATGATAATTGTTTCTACAAAATAGTTTTTGAATTGTACAGAGTTTGTATAAAATAAACAACTTTTTGATTGTATAAGGTGCATAGCAGTTATAATAGAATTTAAGAAATTAATGTTTATTAAATTTTTATCAGTTCCCCCCCAACCAAGGTTAAACTATAAACTTATTTTCTCAGACATATTCTTGTATTGTTATTCTTAATTGCTTATGTCAATTTATTTCTTTAATAACTTTAAATGATAAAGGCTCCATATAGAACATTTCTTGGATAGAATTGTTCATGAATTATCATTTAATATATATTGTTTACATTCCAAGTTTTTATTGGATCCTAAATATATTATTCTATAATGTATATATTTAATAGAGGCCTAAATAATAATCATCTCTTAATAAACTAGGAAAACATTTAGAATCAATAAACATTAGATGGCTGTTGAACCAGGTTCCTAGTTTCTTTCTATTTGTTTTTTTTTTTCATGCAAAGCACTGAATTGCATTATATTTATTCATTGACTCTTACTTATTCTTATTGTGCTTCTTATATTAATAGCTTGAAAATTTTTAATATTATAAGATTTTGAATGGGGCATTTGTAGATCTGGTATTCAATTAGTAATATATTTAATGATCTCATTTATAAGGTGATTATGACTACTTTTAATCTTGATAAAAGAATAGTAATTAATCTCTTCTGTAACTTAAATTTAATATACATTTTATAGTTGTGACATCTCATTTTCTTTCCAAGAACTAAAATATGCAAACATTCAGGTTGCTAGATATCATTTCATCAGTTCTGCATCATTTTAAATATAAAAAAAATAAGCCCAATCGTATTGAATTTTACCATTGATCAAATATTATTTTTTTGTGACAGTGATTGTACATTATTATACATATTTATTTTCTATAATGTATAAGAAAAATGTACATAATTTTTTTCATTATTGACAATAATTAATATCAGAATTTGTTTTTATCTTTAAATATCAGAAATAAATTAAAATGTCACTATTTTTCACCAATAATTATTTTTTATTATTATATACTTTAATAATCTTTGAAATTTAACATTTTTATGTTCATGTGGAAGTTTCTTGGCTTTATAGTACTTCTTCTCTTGAGGACTCTTAAAATGAATCCACAAGGATTCATACTTTGATTATAAGAGTTGATAAAAATTATATTTCTTTAAATCTAAGCCATCAGATAGGAAACACTAATTGATCATCAAATTATAGCCATCTAAATATTACTCTCTTTTAAAGGTTTTATTGAAATTGAAATATATAAAATAAATTAATATAAATTAATTGTAGTTTTAATTTTTCAAAACTCTACATGAAATGTTAGTAATTGGATTTATATATATATAATTTGTTATAGGTAATCATAATAAGCAATATGGTGATCATCATTGACCATAAAATATTTTGCTAAGTGAAATAAAACATGTTTAATGTAACAAATTATTAATATTTTTAAAACAGTCAATAATTGGGTTTTTTTTTTAATTATTGTTTATTAACACTCTAATCTTATTAAAATGTATTCATTATAACATTTCTTTGTAATTAATAGTCAAAAAATTAATATATAAATTTAGGTTTAAAGGCTAATGTATCAGAAGCAGACCATCCACTGCTATGTGAAGGAACTAGAAGACAACGTGGCGAACTTGCACTTGCATTGCTGATTCAGTATAAAGATGATCAAGAAAAACTTGTTAAAGTAAGGCATATGTTTTTTATTTTTACATAATGTAAATAAATATATTTATTTAAATACATATTTTTTTGTTTAATTTTATAAACAGGTAATAGATAAATTGCTAGACAAAGAAGTTCATCAGATGTATAAAACTTCTCTTAATGCATACTATGCCACCAAGTCTACACCTAGCCAGCAACCTGCTACTGCAAAGCCTGCTCCAGGTGCCCCCGAGCCTCAAACTAGTGGACAACCTCAGCAAAAAAAATCTACAAGTAGTGAGAGTGATGATAATCCTCCCTCAGCTAATAATGTAGTATCTGGTCGACCACTTGACATGCAACAACCTTCTTCTATATACTTTGACTCCCAAGGTAGTGGACTTGTGGGAACTGTTATTAGTAGTAATCGCACAGGTGCTAGAACAAAAGAGGCCAGTCATAGGTATAGCCATCGGTAAGTTTCATTTTAAACATTTCCAAAATCTATAAACATACATTAAATATTTTTTATAACAAATTATTTATGTAACTTTTCAGTTTGAATGATAATTTACGTGAAGATACTTCCAGTCCCACCTGGGAAGAAGATTATAAAGCATGGGAAGCTAAGTTCAGATGTACAAATCTAAAGACACATAAAAGGCATTCTGCAGGTTATTACATTTCATTTTAATACAATCAAATAAAATTATTTCTAATTAATATTTATATAAAAAGTTATCTTATTTTGGAAAGATTACTTAAAAAATCTTAGAGTCAATTACCAAATGTCCAACAGTTTACAGTTTTATAAACAAAGCAAAGCAAAACTCTATATAGTAGTGCCACCTGTGCTAAACAGAGTAATCAATGGATGCCAGATGGCTTGTGCATAAAATCCCTATCTAATGCCTACTCATCCAATATCCCCAGACTGGTTTCTGGCTTGTGGCCTTCGTCAGTGAGGAGCTTTGGATCTGAGAGCACTGCATCTAGATCTTAGGATCTAATGCAACCCTCTAGCAACCACCTTTTATCTCTACTAGTTTACAGTTTTGTTATTGCTTATTATGAAAAGAAAATAATTTATTATTTTTTAAATTTGTTATCATTTGTGAATCTCAGGATTCCATTGCAACTTCAGAGTTTTTTTTTTTTTTATATTTGTATATTATTGTTTTTCTTTTTTGATATATTTTATTGTTTATTTTGATATAAGGTTATAGAAAAAATTGGAATTAATAAGAAATACCAAAGTAAAAGAGATTGAGAATGGCAGATTTGAATCTTTATTAAAAGAATTTATTATAAAAACATTGAATTAGATATGCTTTTAAAAAAACTGAGAAAATTTAGATATTTGTTAGAATAATCTAAATAATGTAGTTAGCAATCAAAGAAAATGAATAGGACAGGAAAATGTAAATCTGGAGAAATTCCATTTGAAATAAGTGCAAGTGTTATATGAAATAGATAATTATTTACATTGTTGTTTTGGACTGAATAGGTTGCTAATAGAGACAAATATATAGACAATATTGTACTTCTTTAATTAGTGAGAATTGCTTGTCACTAAAGATGGCTACTGAGTACTTTATTCTTAGTATTATTTAAGCTTTAAATAGGTGACTTTGGAATAGATAGAATGAATTATTGCTCCTAATGCAAACACTAATAGTAAGCAGGAAAAGTCATATGGTTTATTGTTTAATATCGATATATTGAAAACCTAATTGGATCTCAAGAGATATTAAGATATGTGAAATAAATAGATAGGCTAAGAAAGTTTGCTAGAATAACATGAAGATGTTATTAACTTGGATCAGATGTATTGAAATAAACTCAAAAAGTCTTTCATTTTAGTACTTGAAATTCATATTGGAGATGGGTTAAGATTTTTTTGGGCATTTCTGCTCAATTTGAAGGGAATCCAAGCTATTCTGTTTTGTTTGTTTATTGCTGTAATAAGAATTATCTATTTAAAGTTTATGTTGTTGTCGTTTTTGCAATAAATGATAAAATATAGTAGGCAATTTTCTAGAACTAGATTTTTATTTTGTTTTGGCTATTGCATATAAGAGTTATGTCAAAACTTGTGGGATTTTCTTGCATTGAAAAATCAATTATTTCTAAGATGGCTAATTTAAAACTTTATGATTAAATCTACCTCCAGACTAAGCTTAAACATGTACACCTTCCATTTCATTATGTAGAAAACACCATAAAAAGAATGTATCACATTCGTTTTTTAACTAAAATATTTATTACATTATCAGACTTTTATTATGGTAAAAGGTAAAATAGAGCAAAGAATTCTTCAGTAATCTTTCATAGAGAAAGAAGGCATTAAATATCAATATTATCAACTACTAGCAGTGTGAATAGAAATGTTTCCCCAAGCTTGTTTAATTTTTGAGCTAAAAATAGCCAAATGCAATACTGAATGTGTATCTGAATTGGTTGTTAACTAGCTATCTAAAAAAAAAAAAAATTCAAATTTTATTTGACCAGATCAAAAGTATGGCAGGCCAATGTACTCATATATTTGCATATGTATCTCTTGTCATATATATATATTTTAACATAAATTATTATTATTATCATCATAATTTTTATAATTAATGTTTTCATTTTATAAATTTTATAGCTTTTATCTTATAAAGTAACATCGTAAATCTTTATTTCTTTTTTATATAATCATGGTACGAGTTATTTTATTGAACTAATTGTAATTAACTTATAAGCAGGATCTTTTTTCTTTTTTTGGTTACTGATATGCTAGACATTCTAATGGAAGTTTGCTTTTGCAGATTTTTTTGTCACTAAAATTTCTCTATATTATTTTTAGAGTATTTTTTTTTAAGACCTACACATTATTTATGGTAACAATATTAAGATATTTAAATGTGTTATTAATTTGTTGTTTGGTTTTTTTTTTTTTTTGCTAACCAGGAATGTGAAGTTTATGAAATATAATAATGTCATTGTGTTAAAATTTTGCCAAAATAGAAAGCTGTTTTAAAAACTATATTAGTTTTGATAAATTATATATTTGAATGAATTAAAACATGCCTAATGAATATTTAATGAAACAACTGCAACTATCAGAATATTTATTTTCTGAAGATTCATTAGCATATTAGATAACAAAGAGAATTATGTTGACACTCATGTACAGATTGCCACATTTGAATCTAGATTTTACTTTTCAAAAGAACTGATCTTCAAGATTGTATGCTGAAACTATCTTTCAATATATTTAATTAGTTTCATGTGGTAATTAAAATATTTGTCAGAATTTGTAAATGATAAGTTATCTAAATTGACTAAGCAAATGGGAAAAATATTATTTATAATAATTAATAATATTTTTAATGTTTTCTGATTTTTGTCAAGATTCTCAGACTTATTTAGGATTTATAAAATGATAATCTATATAGTTAGAGTAAACTTGTGCAGACTCTGACTTTCAAGTCTTGCTTTGGGATGATAGATAGCATGTAAACGGGTGAATGTGTTTATTATATATCTCATTTAAATCGAGATTATACTCCAAAAGAAAAGAAGCTCAGAAAAAAATTAAAAGTTTTTGAGATTTTATGCAGACTAGTCCATACATGGAGTTTTATAAATGATCTAATTAATTATATGAAAATTATTTACATAATAGAAATGGCAAATGTGATAGAAGGTTTTTAAATGACTTAATATTAAAATAATTTAAATTGAGTTAATTACTGCTGACATATTATGCTACATACATTTATTTTATAATGTTTACTGTTGTATAATTTATCTTTTAATTTTAGCTAATAATTATTAATTTACCTTTAGTAAAAATTGTATATCTATATAATTCTCTTAAGGTTTAGTAGCCTTTCATGTACATCAATATTCTCTAATCTTATATCATTGGATAAGAAAGGTATTTCATTTATATTTTAAGTCAATAAACATCACATGATCACTATTTCTTATGCTTGCTCTTAACTGTTATTAAAACAGTCAAAACTCTCTATACATATTGCCACTCAGTGCAAGCCAGAGTAATCAATGGATGCCAGAAGGCTTGTGCATAAAATCCTCTAGTGCCTACTCATCCAATATCCCCAGACTAGTTTCTGGCTTGGGGTCTTCATCAGTGAGGAGCCTTGGATCTGAGAGCACTGCACCTAGATCTTAGGATCTAATGCAACCTTCCAGAAGCCACCTTTTATTTCTACTTTACTACAAAACTATGAGACTTAAATTGAAAACATTTTAGTATTTTCAATCTAAGCTCAGTAGCTTATATAGTTATATAGGTGTCTTTGTTTCTGATCAAGGCCACAAGCCAGAAACTAGTCTGGGGATATTGGATGAGTAGGCACTAGATGGGGATTTTATGCACAAGACTTCTGGTATCCATTGATTACTCTGGCTTACACTGAGTAGCAATACATATAGAGAGTTTTGCCTGTTTTAATAACAGTTAAGAGCAAGCCTAAGAAATAGTGGCCATGTTATATTTATTGCTTAAAAGCAATCCTGCCTAATAGGATAGTGGTGGCTATGGTTATTAAAGAACCAAAGACACCAAAATGTATAGGTACTGAACTGAGTTCAGACCTATATGACTATATAAGCTGATGAGCTTGGATTGAAAATATTAAGGTATTTTCAATTTAAGTATCATAGTTTTGTAGTTAAGTAGAAGTAAAAGGTGGCTGTTGGTGGGTTGCATTAATTCCTAAGATCTAGGTGCAGTGCTCTCAGATCCAAAGCTCCTCACTGACAAAGGCCACAAGCCAGAAACTGGTCTGGGGATATTGGATGAGTAGGCACTAGATGGGGGATTTTATGCACAAGCCTTCTGGCATCCATTGATTACTCTGGCTTGCACTAAGTGGCAATACGTATAGAGAGTTTTGCCTGTTTTAATTTCTATTTTAACTATTTAAACAAATCCAGATTAAATTAAATAACGAAAAATATCAATTTGTTAACTTAAGAAATGCAAATTTTATTCTGACCACATAAGACAAACATTTATCAAAAATGTTGCAATAAATTTTTTTTTTTTTTTACTAATTAGTCTGTCTGTTTAATTCTTTTACTAATTCATTAACTATAATTTTGAGAGCACTTTTTTTTATTTCTAATAAGGATAGTGGTGCTTTTGTTGATTTTTTAGTCTTTTATTGTTGTTATGTTTATTTTACTTTCTGATAGTTATTGTCTTATTTTTTTTATGTACTCCTTTCCTGATATAATTCATAATCTTTATTTACTTAAGCATTAAGTATGTTCTTATTCCGCTTGATAGAAAATTTTAATCTAGCAACCATTTCAGTTGTATTTTTGAAAACTTGTATCTGCAATTAAAGCATCTCTTTGAATTTGGTATATATTTTCCCCAAATGGCTTATATTCAACTCTTAAAAAGATAATAAGTCCGTTTTTCTATCATCTTATTGCCCTCATATTTTTTCTTTGCAAAAAGTGGGAAAAAAGTCTTCAACTTTTTGCACATCTTTAGTGATCTCACATTCCATTTGTTTAGTTGCTTTAGTTCACTTTTATTATATTAAGTCTTTCAGTTAAAGTAACTTTTCTTGAGAATGTTTGATTCATTTACTGTTTATTTTCATTATATTTATGTTATTGTTATAACTTTTTTAATAGGTATGGCTAGCATAGATAGCAGTGCTCCTGAGACAACATCTAGTGATAACTCACCAACTCTTATTCGTAGAAGTGGGTGGGGCAAGCCTGCTGGGCCAGGCAGTGACAGTGGCAGTAGCGGCAAGAGCAGTGACTCTTTGGGTTCTAGTAGCTCAGGGGACAAAGTGGCCCGCAGCAAATTACGAGAGAACGAAAGGTGATTGTAAATTTTATGATTATAATAAAAATTGTTTAATATACAGCAGTATATTACAGTAATGGGAGAATGGAGATTAGACCCTCTGCTATTTCATAAAATTTATCCGTAACTGAATTTTATAAGAGTAAGCCCAAAAGTTATTTGAATGTAATGTTATTTATTAATATAGTTATATTTATTAATTATTTTTTAAACACACTGAAATGATCACATTCTCATCCTCCCTCTCTTTTTTTTTTTTTTACATGATGGAACAAAAAGCTACCCTAAAGATTGCAAAAGAGCAAAAAAGCCTTTATTAATAAAGTGATAAAGAAAAGAAAATAGAAAAATATGAATTGATTCAAGTAGAAATTTATATAAAAAAATTAACAATGAATTGAAATATGTAATACATAAAAATGTATTATTAGAAAAATAATGTAACGAAATAAAAGAATTACAAGAAAAAGTAGATATGATTTAATTTATGGCAGAGAACAGAATTGTAGGAATATAACAGAACAATTAAATCAAAATTAAAGTCCAATAGTAAAACCAGTAGATATATTAAAGAGTATATAAGTAATTTGAATAACAATTCTTTTATAATTAGTAGCAAATAGGGACCAAATAGATTGTGTGTGTACAGAGAATAAAGTTTTAATGATTAGATCAATGAGATGAAGATTTGAAAAACAAAAAGAAATGATTAAATTTCAATTGAATTATTAAAAAATATGGGGGGAGGGGTAGAGTTAATTGAGATCTATAATTTAATTTTTAAGTGAGAAAGGTAGCCATTAGATTTTTTTCAATAGTTATAATGCCTTTAGAGAAAAGATTTAGTATAATTAGTGACTTTAATTCCAACATAGTTAAAGCTTAATTGAGAATAATGAGTAGATTTAGTTTTAACAGATAAGTTGATCTAGATTGTAAAAATGCAATAATAGTTATAGGAACTAATGTTAAAGATATTTAGAAATGGAAAAGTAAATTAATATTTAATTTATTGATCTTGAAAAAGCTTTTGATAGAGTCAATTTGTTTTATTTAATACTTTGAAGAAAATAAAAACAGATTGAAATGATAGATTATTTAGGTTATTTAAATATGAATCAGAAGATATTTATATAATGAAATAAGGTACTGTTCTATTAGCCACTGTACATTGCTTGATGACACTATTTCTGTCCAAAAACATATCAATATAACGTTTCCGGGCCAGACCACTTTTTTTTTTTTTAATTTACATTATTCTTCTAATACTAAATTAAATGTTTAATCAAAAGTCAAAAATAATAAAAAAAAACACTTTTCTTTTTCCCCCAAAATTCTTCTAATACTAAATTAAAGGTTTAAACAAAATTAAAAACACTTCATTAAAAAAGTAATCAGCCTACTTTGTTTTTTACGCCGATTTACTTTTTTTTTTAAATAATAACCTTTTTATGAAAGAGAATGAAAAGAAGAATCATGTTACTCCTTTATTTTAATACTTATTTAGATGAGTACTTATTTTTTATAACAGACAGATTAAACAGTTCACTAGAATATTTTAGTCAAAAATAATTTTAAATATTGTAAAAAGGATTTGTTGACTTTCTAATGAACTAGGAGCTATGATTCTAGTTAACCATCTTGGTGCATACTTTTGATTTATATTACAATTTGGTTGTCATTTTTTATGCATTTTATTTTTTTATGGAATAAACTTTATTCTTCATTAAATATTTATATTATTATTAATATTGGTTAAAACCATAACTTTAAAAAATGAGAATAATCTTAAAAATAATATATCAACTTTGCAAATAAACAAAAAAAGTAATAAACAGAAATAAATAAATATTTCAGTAAAGAATGCATTCAAACGTTGGTGGTCAAGAGGTCAGCACAGCTGCCTTACAAGCAGTTGTCCCGGGTTAGCGAGTTTCCCAGCCGATGTTATGGCACATGAAAAAAAAAAATAAGAAAAACAATCTTTGAAAAAAAAAAAAAATTCAACTTAAATTATGAAACAAATAACAAAAAATAATAGCAATGAATTTAATAAATTTTTATTTGATTAATTTTCTTCTAAAAAAATAATATATTTAAATAAAATCTTAATGTGATCACTACATATTCACCAAGAAACAAATATATAAACCTATGTTTGCAATTTCATGATTTTAATAAGTGCCACAATTACCCATGCCTACTTTTGAATATATGAAATCTACTTAGTAGACTTTTGATTTTTCACTGAATAATAACTGATGTCCAGATATTTTAGTTAGAACTAAAGTCAATCAATGCTCATCGTGTTGAAGTTTTTGCTCAAATGAAAGTAAAACATAAAACAATTGCTACCAATATTTTCCAAAGATTCCATAAAGACTAAGGAGCAAAAAGTACTGATCTTATAGAGTTGGAAATAATTTTTTAAGTCAGTGGGCTATTTAATTGTAGCAGTATTAAATTTATTAATTGTTTAATGTGTTTATTTCATTTGAGTTAAACATTGTATTTAGCTAATAAAAATGTGTATAGCTTGTTTAGCTTTAATGTATATAGGTTATATTGATAATTGAGATAATTTATATATCATTGTTGAGAATGAACTTTGTTAATGAAAACATTACAAAAGAAATAAAAATGATGCAGTTATGATTAACTATCTAAGATCTAAATTATTAATATGTTCAAGTATAATGAATTTAGAAAAAATATCAGGCAATGTTAAAATAGATTAATGTATAAAAATTTAATACAAAAAATCTAGATGAATGACAAATAAATCCATATCATAATTAAGATTTTTTTTTAAAAAAAAAAAAACAAGATTAAAGATGATAAAAGAAAGAATATGATAACTGAAATCACCCAAAAAGTTATGTATTCCTAAAAAAACCAAAACAATACATATAATCAGAAGTAACAGAAAAATTAGAAAATTATTTTAGTTTAAAACAGAGCCGATATATCAGGAAAAACTGAGAACATAGATTATAATTGAAAATAAAAGAAACAGGAATGTAATTAAAACTTTCCAAAATTAAACTGCTTTTTCCAAAAGAAATATTTTTAAAAAAGATTAGAAGTTTGCTTGCTTTTAATTACTTTGATAAAAAAAAGCAAGTGACAAAAGAAAACTTTTTAAAAATAGAATCTATTGAAAAGTAAAATGACAGAATTTTAAAATATAATTGTGTATGTGCGCTATGACATACAAAACTTTTAACTAGTTTTTTTTAAACCTCATAAAAGTAAAAGTTAGTTTTTAATTTTGCGATGGAACTTTTGAACTGGATAAAGCATCCAGTTCAATATATATTGAGCTAGATTGCCTATCTCAATTTATATATAAGAAAATAATAAGTAGTTGACAGTCATGATTTGGAGTCAGATTTTATAAATTAAATTTAGATTTTTATCATTAAAACTAGGTTTCTTTATATTATACATGCCCACATGCATATGTAAAAATATGTCCAAAAATAAAAATCGTTAGTTTATTTTTTGGATTTAGATTTTTAAAAAACTAAATCTAATATATTTCGGCTAAATAAACTGTTTAAAAGTTATGCTATTGAAAGAAAATTATTTTAAGAAGTGTTGAATTGATAAAATGTTTGTAATTTGAACTTAGTGTGCTGAGTGTGAAGATATTTAAGATTCATGCTTTCAGATCTAAGTACTTTAGACTGGCTTGGATATATAGAAAGACAAGTAAAGAAGGTTGAACCACGTTTTTCTTGCTAAATTCTCTGTCTCAGTGCTTGATCTGATTGGCTGGTGATAGTCATAAGCGCTTGAGAAGTTTGCACTCCTCAGTTTAATTTCAATACCGTCTGCGCTTTATAAAATAAATATTATTTATTACAATAGTAAATTTTTTTTCCAATGTATTTTGTATAATTATTTTATCATACTTCTTTTCCAGGGCTAACTTTTTGAATTTTATTTCTATTTTATAATAATTTGGTTTTAATATAAAATTTGACATATGTATATTGTACCGGTCATTTTTTTCTTGCTTTGGTCACCGAGGGTGCCACTAGACCTAGAAAAATTAATTTACAGTGATCAAAAGTTAATAATAATGATGATTGCCATCAGCTAGACCCATGGAGAGAAAGAGATCTTTAAGACTGTTCAGAAAATTGAGCGTCAACTAAAATAATTTTAAAGTTTATTAAATTCCAGAAAATAAATAAATCTCAGGCAAACAAAATATGAAAGTTTGACGTAGATTTTACTGGCATATTCATGCGAGAGTGTACCAGAGTTTTGGAAAACATTAAATACTCTGGCAGATAAATTTGTTTTCTCACCTATAATTTAAAAGGGGGATTTATACTATTTCCTGCCAGCAGTTTATTAAAAAAATTCCAATTTTCCCATACAAAGATTTCTAAAAATAAATAATCTTGCAAGGAATTCAACAAAATAGTGCAGGCGAGCTTTCCTTGACCCAGAATAAACCATCGGGACCAAGGATATCATTTGTCCGCAGAACAGTTCATGATATACTATTTTTAAGGCAATTCAAGGTTAAATCCAAATACAAGACACAAAAATATATAACAAGAACAGATTATGTAATCTTGAATAAAAGAAATAAAATCTCTGATTTTAGGAAAAACAGACCTATACAATCGATAAACTGCCAAAAGATTTGCAGTCTGCAGAAAAATACAAACCAAGCTTAACTAAACTAATTATAATGACAAAGGACAGGTGAGTTAAAATAAAATTATGAAGATCTGCCAAAGCATTTAGCAAGGGTTAGTAATATAAACAGAGAAAAGAATACAAAGTATATCAAATATAAACTCGCAATACGCTCTCATATAAATAAATTAAAAATGTGAAATCTTAAAACTAAGATTGCAAAACACACTATAAATACAATGATAAGAAAATACATATAATAATTATGATATTAAATAAATATGAAAACATTAAACAACAGATTTACGTTTAAATTAAGTAGAGAATTTAATTAGACTTATACCCTTGAAAGAAAATGTAATATTTTATCTTACGGTAAAGCAGAGTCCAGTGAGTCCTTCAATGGATGCGCAGTTATTTTTGAATTAAATATTCAGGTGGCTTTATCTCTTCATGGCAGCAAGTGTAAAGGCATACTTTGGATC
Organism: Epiperipatus broadwayi; assembly: GCA_028023455.1. Lineage (NCBI taxonomy): Eukaryota > Metazoa > Onychophora > Udeonychophora > Euonychophora > Peripatidae > Epiperipatus > Epiperipatus broadwayi. The sequence goes on along the minus strand of JAQFVV010012429.1, from coordinate 3,966,119 downwards.
ATTTCTATTTAGGCTTTCAAGGAATGATCTGGAAGGAACAACTTGGGATCAGGAGTCCGTCTTTAGGTAGGTTTAGCAGGACATGTTGTAAATAATCCACATAGCTTGTAATTTTAGCATTCTGGCGAGATATGATCACTACTTAGCAATTAGAAGTCAGTAATTTTATTTCAGCAGAATCTCCACTGACTAATATAACTGAACAATAATGAATCAGCAGAATAAAAATAAGCTGAGTCAATACTCTTTTCAAGCAGAATAATCTAGATCAAAGCCAACAATAATGTCTGAAACTTTTGGGCCATTTATAAGCTCTTAATCTCTCATTGAAGTAAGTCCGAACACTTTTTAAAGAAATGATGGAGTAGAAAAGTAATGTTTTTAGGAAACTGATTGGATTCTTGAAGCACTTGTCATAGGAAGAAAACTTCTACATTCAAATTCATTTTAAGGTTTCTCTGCTGAAAATGATTGCTACAGATAAGCAACATGTTTTAATTATTAAACATCAAAATTAATAATATACTGCTGTATATGCAAATTGTTTCTACACAGAGCCAAAACTCTCCATACAGTAATGCCAATCAGTGCAAGCCAGAGTAATCAATGGATGCAAGAAGGTTTGTGCATAAAATCTATCTAGTGCCTACTCATCCAATATCCCCAGATGTTTCTAGCTTGTGGCTTTCATTAGTGAATAGCCTAGGATCTGAGAGCATTGCATCTAGATCTTAGGATCTAATGCAACCCTCCCGCAGCTATCTTTTACCTTATTGGCTAACTATAAAGCTTTGAGTCCAAAATGAAAACCCAATAATGTTTTCAATTCAAGCTCATTAGCTTGTATAATCATATAGATCTGAACTCAGTTCAATATCCATACTTTTTGGTGTGCTGGAGGGTTGCATTAGTGCTCTCAGATGCAAGACTCCTCACTGCTGAAAGCCACAAGCTAGAAACTAGTCTGGGGATATTGGATGAGTAAGGCGAGGCATGCACGAACCTTCTTGCATTCATTGATTACTCTGGCTTGCCCTGAGTGGTACTACTGTAAATGGTTCTGTGTAAACAGCTTGTTTAAGCATAAAGAATGGTGATCATGTGATGTTTAATGGTTTAATACCAATCCTGCCCAATAGGATTATTGAGACTATGGTTATTTAAGAACACTAAAAAGTATGGATGCTGAACTGAGTTCAGATCTATACAAGCTAATGAGCTTGAATTGAAAACATTATTGTGTTTTCATTTTAGGCTCAAATCCAAAGCTCCTCACTGATGAAAGCCACAAGCTAAAAACTAGTCTGGGGATATTGGATGAGTAGGCACTGGATAGGGATTTTATGCACAAATCTTCCCATATCCACTCTGGTTTGCACTAAGTGGTGCTACTGTATGTAGAGTTTTGCCTCTGTGTAAACAGCTTGTGTAAGCATAAAGTATGGTGATAGGTAATATTTAGTGGTTTAATACCAATCCTGCCCAATAGGATTATGGAGACTGGTTATTAAAGAACCAAAGACATCAAAAGAATGGATGCTGAACTGAGTTCAGATCTATGCAACCATACAAGCTAATGAGATTGAATTGAAAACCGTGTTTTCATTTTAGACTCAAGGCTTTACAGTTAACTAATAAGGTAAAAGGTGTCTAATGGGGAGTTGCATTAGATCCTAAGATCTAGATGCAAGTACTCTCATCCAAGGCTACTCACTGATGAAAGTCACAAGCTAGAAACTAGTCTGGAGATGTTGGATGAGTAGGCATTAGATAGGGATTTTATGCACAAACTTTCCTGCATCCACTGTATAGAGAGTTTTGCCTCTGTATAAACAGTTTAAATATAAAGAATGGTGATCATATGATGGTTAGTGGTGAATTGTTTCTACTTAAGGATATTTTATAATGGTGATGGATTATTTCAATACAGGATTTGAATCAATTTATTTATGGAGGCCAGTGTCTACTTGTATTGAATAATACTTCCCAAGTACATTGGAAACTTGATAACATTTTCTTTTGAATAACTATTCATAATATATTGTACATTGACTAGATCGATAATCATATTGGAATTACTTAAAGCTCATGGGATGAATATTAAACTATTGTGTTTCTTTGGAATATGTACATAGAAGGACTATGTTCAGGTTGTATATGAATTTTTATTTTATTTACTTATTTGTACTGTATTTTATTATTATTATTGATTATTATACTGTAAGTTTATAAATTGTCAGTTTATATACATATAAAAACAGAAGAAAGTTAAATTTTAATCTAAATTAAAGAAATTATATTCTAAATTTTAATAGTTTAAAATTTTACTTTGAAATATGGTATGTTTGTTCATTGATCACATATTATTTTCAATACACAGGTTATGAATATAGAAAACTTAAATGATTATATTAAAAGTAGATGAATAAACATATCTATTGACTTAATTTATTTTAATAAATTATATTGTGGATATTATATAATTATCATTGGCTTTCTTGTATTTTAATTGTATGATATTTTCGTTTATCAGATAAACTCTATTTAGTAATCAGTTAGTTATACATACCTATTGGCTAATGTAATTTAACATTTAAAGGTTATATATTGATTTACACATTGCATTTCTTATATTAAATAATTCTAAAATAGCCAAGAAATTAGCGATTGAATTGGTAAATGCATATATATGTTGCTTTCTTTATATATATTCAATATATACTATTGCTATTATTTAACCTATGTACATATATTATATAAGTGATTAAATGATCTATTATAGTTCAATGTTTGGAAACTGATCAAAAGAACATTGTAAATATTTTAAAAGGTATATATAAGTTATCTTGGATAAAAGGCATACTCAAGCTAGTTTAATAAATTGGTAATCATCTGAAATCCGGGCACGGCCGCTTGGGGCGTTGATGCTATACAAAATCAATCAAATGTAACGTTATCAGGCTGCCGCAACTTTTTTTTTATAGAACACGATTTTTTTTTTTTTCTGATTAAACAAATTTTTATTTCATTTATAATATGATTTCTTTTTTATTAAACAAATTTTAATATTCATTTTCGTTTTTTTTTAACCTGACATTTTTCTTTATTCAACAAATTTTGGTAATTTAATTTTTTTTTTTTTCTGATTTTAACAACTTTGGACTGTTTCATGACATAAAAACTTGTTTCAGCTTTGTTCTACCTTTTTTTTTTTTGGATTGACTAAATTGTTTTTCTTCTTATTATTAAATCAAAAATAACTTTTGTGTTGTTGGGGGTTCAGTAATTGTTTTGAAACCCCCACCCTCGGATCAATAATTGTAACAAAAAGTCAATAATTTTTCTTTTTTTAAACAACTTTTTTTTTCACTCTTTACTTTTATTTATATTCTGTTTGAATTAGCCTTTTTTTTTTTTTGGCTTCTACAATAAACAGCTTTTTGGGGGGCTTTCATACTGTTATTATTAACAAAAATAGTAATTTATTTTAACCCTACTTGTTTTAACCCTGCTGAAAAAATATAATGCAATTATTTAGGAATTGTTTTGAATTTTTTCTACCTTTTTTTTTTTTTGGTTGACCAAATTGTTTTTCTTATTAAATCAAAAGTAACTTTTGTGTTTTTTGGGAGTAAAAAATTGTTTTCAAACCCCCCACACTCTGAAAAATAATTGTAACAAAAAGTCAATAATTTCTTTTTTTTTTTCAACAACTTTTTCTCACTTTTTACTTTTATTTATATTTCGGTTGAATTACCTTTTTTTTTTTTTTGGCTTCTACAATAAATGCTTTTTTTTGGGGAGGGGGGGTTTCATTCATACTTTGTTATTATTAACAAAAAGTCAACAAAAACAATCATTTATTTCAACCCTGCTGAAAAAAGATAATCCAAGTACTTGTCAATTTCTAATGAAATAAAGAAAAAAGAAGTACACAAACTTTGGACTTTTTGAACTTATTTATTTTATTGCTGTAATAAAGTGGTATTTGGGAGGACATTATGTGCCTGAAAAAAGGACACAGTCTCCCGCACTTTCTGTACTCTGCAATTCTGAAAAGTTTAAAAATTGCACGTTCTTCTCAGAACTTTTATTGGTCTCGTATATTTTTCACGCTGAAATGTGATTTAGCGCATGAGCTTTGTCGAAGCATGTTCGAACATACCCTTTGCCAATTTTTTACATGTTAACATTTTTTTAGGGAAGGGTGGAGACCACATGACAATTATTAGTAATTAACATTATTTAAATGTAATTACTCTATTATGGAGATTTGAAAAGTATCGACTTGAAATTAAAACACCCTCAAAGCGATATGGTAATCAGCTATGAATAGAACAAATACGCATAAATAGTTTCGAAGCATCAAACAGGCCGTAATATTTTTGTGCAATGTCATGTAAAATGGCCTGCTAATGGGTTAATACAATATTAAATGTTAAACAGGCAAAAACTCTCCATATAGTAGTGCCACCTTGTGCTAACCAGAGTAATCAATGGATGCCAGAAGACTTGTGCATAAAATCCCTATCTAGTACCTACTCATCCAATATCCCCAGACTAGTTTCTGGCTTGTGGCCTTCGTCAGTGAGGAGCCTTGGATCTGAGAGTACTGCATCTCCCTATCTAGTGCCTACTCCTAGGTGCAGTGCTCTCAGATCCAAGGCTCCTCACTGACGAAGGCCACAAGCCAGAAACTAGTCTGGGGATATTGGATGAGTAGGCACTAGATATGGATTTTATGCACAAGCCTTCTGGCATCCATTGATTACTCTGGTTATCACAAGGTGGCACTACTATATGGAGAGTTTTTGCCTGTTTAATAACAGTTATGTGCTAGCAAGAGATGGTGATCATGTGATGTTTAATATTAAATGTTGTATTAACCATAAGACTGGCTGCAGAAACGGCATTTTTATGTGTTTTGATACATAAACAATGCCATCAGGCAGCCGTGCCTGGATTTCAAATGAATACCAATAAATTTATAAAGCATAAATATTTTAGTACATTCAAAGCAAATAAAGGTTGTTATTATGATTGGAAAGATAATGATTTTATATAATTATAAAGTTGATAGTTATATGCACTGGATTGATATTTGATTATAGTAACTAGAATGTTTTAGTTTTGTTTAAATTTGAAAATTCATTGTAGTCTATGTTTAATTTAAATCTTAAGTTTTTAATATTCACTTGATTTAAAATGGATTAGTAATACAGTGCATATTGTAGTTAGCTATAATTTAGTGTTTAATGTTTAGGTTTGTTAATTAGAAGATAATGTTAAAATTTGCTAGTCATATTCATGAGGGCATTAAATAAGTCTTTTATCTATTTTGTATTATGATGTGGAAATTAAGGATTGACTCTGTTGGTCAGCTTTTTATGCACAATTAATTTCAATATGTATTGAATAGAAAAGAAAGCTGCTTTGGGATTTATTTAAATATATTTATTGCTTTTATATATATATTGGGAACATTAAATAATAAAAAAATAACTATTCAGTATATCTTCTGAATGAAATTCACAATTTGTATTTCCCTTTTGCTGAGTTATATATAAATTGGAGGTCACTGTTTAAGCTGGCTAAGGTTAATCAACTTATTAACTAGAATTTTTTTTTAATTATTAGAGGTCTTTTCTAATGTGGAATAAGATATGTATCATGTGAGTTTTTGATTATATTTTTAAAAAATATTTTATCCTAAGGCTTGCTTCCTGTGATGCACTTTATTTTCATCATATAGGAAAGTCTGTGAAAAGTGATAGCAAAATCATACAAGAAGCCAATTCAACTAAACATGATGAATTTGTATAGTGCTAACAAAGTGATGATTTAATAAGAATATGTTTTTCATTTTTAATATTTTTGGTAGTAATGATAGAACCCAAGAATATTGATAACTACCCACAAATGCTGATTTATTTATTTTTAATCTTTAACTTGCATAGTAATTACTATATAGATTAACAAGCCAGCATAAATTTTGAGGCACAATAGTTTTAAGTACAATGGAGTCATGATATCTATTATATTTTATTCTAAGCCCCTCTTGCACATATTGTATATAGTAGCTCCCACTTTGTTGATAAACTGTGATTAGAATACAATACATATTTTGTATTGAATTACAAGTATACAGTACTTTTCAGCATGCACATATATATAACATAGATGCTTTTTTATTTAAATTCTAAACAAAATTTTCAATATTATAGTTATTGATGATAAATTGGGGGGAACATATTTACATATATTTTATTGAATGTGTGTTCACTCATTCATTCACTGAAAAAATAAGAAAAAGAACAAATACTTATTGTGCCTTATTTTTATTTTTTAAATAATGAAATGTCTGACTTTCCTCATAATTAAATAGATTCTGGGTGCTATTTTTTTTTAAAAAAATAACTTTTCTATTTTATAGAAATGTAATAGTATTCTCATTATTAAGAAACAATGCTCTCTCTAATTGTTTGATGTTTTTAAATCGATATTGTAACAGTAAAAAAGTAGAGCTGCTTTAAACTAATCAAGAGATATAGGTAGAGGAGGTTTGAACCTCATCTACTCAAAATTACTAAAAAGCGACCTACTCCCCAAACCTCACAAGAATTACTTCTTTAATGTATGCCCGGTGGTTAGGGAAAGATGAGATGCCAAAGAGGAACTTTAACACATAATAATCAGGTTGATATATATATAATGATAGACAATTGACATAGTGCTAATACTAATGAATGAACGTTTATTATTTACATTAACATAAAATTAAAAAAATTTGAAGAATAAATAAAAGTTATTTCTCTTGCAACAGCATACATAGATATATATCAGCAAGATCCAATAAGGTACGTAAACAATTGATTTGTAACTATAAAACAAGAATACGCCAGGCACTGGGTGCTTCACTTTTTGAAAGAGAGAGACAGTGAAATAACTCGAGGATGAAGTGATAAACGAGAGATAACTTGTTAACTAGTTAAACAGAATTGAAGCCAGCTTTAAATATAGCCTGACTTTTAAATCTTAAAAGTAAAGATAAACCCCCCAACGGGCATTTGTCAGATTTACTCAGCAATATTTTGAGCATATAAAAAGCAAGGCTTTTAATATATAATAGAAAAATTAACTATCGTGGTCCTTGGTGATTCAATTTGTGAGTTTAGAAAGTGAGTTTCGGGGCACGCTGGCTTCATACAAGGCTAACTTGGGACTGGATAGCACTCCGGGTCTAAAACGTCAACCCCTAACTCATGAAGCAACGACGACAGGAGCGAGGAACAAGTGCCGAGACACCTACGTTTCACCAAGTAGCACAATATAACCCTGAATGCGGTCAAACTAGACCGTTAAACTTTAAAACCTTAATTACGAACATATATGTATGAAATATGACTTCAAAACTTTGAGACTGAGAAAATATCCGTAATCCTTTTTAACTAATATTAAATACAGTATACGAAAGATAGGCATATTAATTAATATAATTATTTAACTAATTCACCCACAGAGTTAATAAATATTTAAGACTTTAATCTATATACAGCTGTACTGTACCCTCTTTTACATTTAACAAAAATTAGGAATGTTTTAAGCTATATACGTTCTATGCAGACATATATTAATAAAACCATGTTGATTTATTAAAGAGCATATAAAAAATAATGCGGGATTGGATCTTTATTTTAAAATACATAAAATCTAACTCTTTTTATAAATATACTCGCATGTCTTATATTTCTAACTATAAATTAAAAGAAACACTGCCTTATTTTCTAAAAGAAAGTTGTGCGTTCTGCGTTTCTTTCTAATAATATATCAAAAACTATAATAATAAGACACGCAGCAGGAAGGGAATTGGAAAGCTTTTTTCTAGAAGTTTTATAATAAATCTGAAATATTCCCGTATTCATTGTAGCGGTTCAAACAAGTAGAAATAAATTAAATTATTTCTCCATTCCAGTTCCTCCTAAGAAAGTAATCATTTCGTTTCTTTCTTTGCAACTGAAAATAAAAGTAAGTATACAATTCTATGGCGTATAATGACGATCGCTTAAAATAAAATTAATCGCCATTATACCTGTCAAAAAATAACGTAATGAAAATATTAAAATATCAGATTATATAATTCAAACCTGTACATATATGATTTAAAATCTAAATGAAATAAAGTTAATTTGCAAGTTTAAAAAAAACGAAAGTGAAAATTCAAGTTACCGGTAACTAGATGTGTGGCGATATATATGTTAATACAGCGTGGTATTGATAATCCATTGTAATTAAGTCTTTCTAAGTTTCCAGGTTCATGGCACGTTTTGATGGTAGTTGTTCACGGGTATGTAGCAGGCGTCGGTCAGGCAATTCTCTCACATTCTCCGGCTGGCTACCTTGTTCCGACTCTGCCCCAAGGACATACCGGTGAGTGGAGAGAAAGAGGTCTAACTCACGCATTTTTATAGCACCATACATTTTAAAAATTTCAGATAAGTAAAACGCCAACGGATGACAGTTCAAGGTACGATGTAATAGAGGGATCTTCGTGACGATCTTCGGTAAGATTTTTCCGCAAAGATTTTCTTTAGCAAAATTTTTGTTTTAAACATATGATGTCTTTAACAAGAGCTTCAGCAAGGGTAAGAGAGAGAACAAAAGGAAAGTTCTTTATCTATTATCCTACTTAATTGCCGTTTTACATTCCAATACTTATTTCATTTTCCACTGTTATCTTACATTTTTAATTAAATTTTTATTTAATGGATTTTCTACATTAAATTTCTTCCTTAATGGGTTCTATATCTTAGGAATTTACTTTTATCTTATCCTCAGATTTTCAAGCACCCTTCAACTATCCACACTATCTCATACAATCGATACACATGACCACACACATGTAGAAAAGATTAATAATCACCAATATTCGTATTTCACACTAAACCAGCACTCATCAGTTGGTCCAGATTATCATCTCTCACACACATATATAATCAATGCTCAGTTTATATTAAAATAGCAAATCTTCATACTTTAATGGACAGGCTTCAATCCACTGCAACCTCCAACTTTTCAGCCATCCATATCATTAAAAATCTGATGATGAAAACTCAAATCCCATGCTGATGCTAATATTATTGTATTGATTGTATAAGATAGTGTGGATAGTTGAAGGGTGCTTGAAAATCTGAGTTCAAATCCTCTTTACTTACAATTAAGCTCCCAGGTTTGTGAAGAGTGCCTGGTTTTCAAATATTTTTTATCTTATCCATATAATCTTTTCTGTTTATGCTCTAAAATTATAATTTTGTCAAAACATATTTTAATAAAATAACAATTTAAACTTTCTATTTTTTTATATTATTATTTTTAAACAATTTTAATTTACGATTTACTCTCTGGTAATTAATTATTTATTCATTTATCATCATTTAGTTTAATATACATTCACTGTGGTTGGACTTAGGGTCTTTAGCTAGTCCACAGTGAATGGTGAGGCCAACATGTGTATAACTGTATATATATATATGTACAGCTTCAATATCAATTTTAAATGTTCTAAAAATTTTTGCATTACACTTAGAAAACATTTTATGATATGAAAAATAAAATATATATTCTTTTATCGTATTTGGCATTCAGAGATCGAAAAGTGTCTGCTTGAGTATTAAAAATGTATTAAATTTATAAATTTTGATGGGTTTTTTTTGTTTGTTTGTTTACATTTTTTTTTAATGATACAATGTAATTGAAGCCATGCATATTGATATAACATAGAGGCTTCACTGTATGCGAAAAAATTTCTAGCTAAAGATAATGTTAATTTGAAGTTTATTAAATCTAATTTTATGGAGAATGATCATTAAAAAAATGTCAAGGTTGATAAAGGATAACATCATCATTGTAAAAGAAGTGATAAATGTCCTGTAAAAAATTAAATTCATGATTTTTTTTTTCAATATATATTATTGAAAGTTAATAGTTTTACTTTTTTGAGATTGAAGTAACACAGAAATAACATTTAACACATTGAAATAGAAATTCCATCTTTATAATCTTTCTTTTTTTTTTTTTAATTATCAATGACATTTGTAATTATTATGTTTTATTATTAACAATCATTTACAATCTATCTGTTTATTTGGGAATTGTAATAGATCAGGATCACTATTTTTAGGCAAGTTTTGGAAAATAATTTATATACATAATAACTATAGATATTGAAATTGTATCAGACTTAAATTTTTTAATAATTGCAATAGTAACTATTTTTAAAAATAAATTGAAGTTATAAAGTATTTGTTTTCACAGGCCATTTCATTATCAACAAAGGATTTAGCTTTCAAAAATATACTATAAGAGTCTTAGAAATAAAAATTCATGTCCGAACTTACTTGTAACAGAAATTTAAATTATTCAAATTATAATATTAATTATGATTACCAAAGCTGAATTAGTGTTGATGAATATTTTTACTGATAACATGGACTGCAAGAAAACAAATAAATAGATTTTAGTTTAAATTAAATTTAGATTTTTATTTAAAGCATAAGTGGTCATATTAAAAATGTTTAATTTAGATCTCTTATAAAATGACTTTATTCATTGGAAAAAGTTTATATGTATTGAAGATCAGATAAAATTTTGTCTTGAGTAAAAGATTCTTAGCAGATGGAAGTTCCTATTAGATTCCATTTAAAATACATAGTGTTTTTGGTTGGAACTTCAAATTTGGTTGTTTTTTTTCCTATGTGAGTCTCAAATTTATTAATTATTTACTTAGATTTTCTAAATATATCCCACAAGTCAACTTCAAATTAATAACATCTACTTTAATGTCTTGGGTAAAGTAGAATATTTATTTTTTTTAATATGTAAATGTTTCACTTTATATAATTATATCAATTTTATATTAAGTTTGATATCACATTTTATTAGTTTATGCCTATAATATTAATTTTTGTTTGTAGACTATGCTAATACTTATTCATATCAATTTTAAAAATTTATTGTATTGTCAATACAATATTAATATATATATATATATATTCATATTTGTATGCTAATGTTTATATCAGTTGTTTATAATTTCTGTAATTAATGTAGCTGATTACAATTCCTGAAAGATTAATATTTTAAAATTAATAAATTGTATCTGTATAAAATTTACTACAAATGAAAATATTTACTAATGTTAAAATGTATGTCATATGATTATATGTTCAAGTTATTTCTTCAATAAATTTTATTTTATATAGGTTTTTATTAATTATCTAATCATTAACTATCTTTTTGGTGCTATTACAGTCCAACGTCTGCGTTTGGCATGGTGCGGTTTGCCTCCACCACCATGATGGACAGTCTGGCCCGCAGCTCCACCCCCTGCACTAAGACGTCCAGGTATAAATAAACTGAAATTTTTGACACTATTTTGATTATATATTTTTTGAAACATGTTAAATATTGTATAAATTTTTAGATTTAAAGGAAAACGCGTAACACCTAGTATTCCTAATCAACCAAGTGAAGCATCAGCTCATTTTATGGTCGAACTTGCAAAAACAGTTTTAACTAAAGCAGGTGGTAATAGTAGTACCTCTTTGTTTACACAGCCATCAGCTACACAAAGCCACTCAGGTCCACATCGTGCTTTGCACATGTGTGCCTTCCAAATAGGCCTCTATGCACTTGGGCTTCATAATTGTGTTTCTCCTAATTGGTTGTCCAGGACTTATTCATCTCATGTTTCTTGGATTACAGGTATTTAATTCTGCTATATATACTAACAAAATATATTCAGTACATTTAGTTAATAAATACCATAAACACATGTTCATAAGCATACTCTGTTTGCAGAGGTGATATTCAAAATGTTTAATAACAGGTATACTAAAAAAAAAAAAGAATGTAGAAAGTAAAGAACAACTAAATAATGTTGTTCCTTAACTAATACTGATGTTGACACATCCCAGATGGCAGCATAGTTGAAATTGACATGTGTAAACTAACTAAATTATAATATATTAAAGATATAATTAAGTATAAAACTTATATTTTTTAGTTTTTATTTACAATTTATTTTATTTTATTTTTAAAAGCGTGACATAATCAATTTATTATTTTGTGGGGTTTGTTTTAGCAACAGCTATAGGAAACTTTAAAAATTTAACAATGCTGAATATCACCCCCTGTTATTTTATATAATAAACTCATAGACTATAAAAGGAATTCTTAAATCTAAACTAATATTAATATTTATTTATGAAAACCTGTTTTGACATGTAAATATCAAAAAAAAGGAGTTACATTTATTTATTATTGATAATAAATAATGAATCTTGAGTAAAAATCAATATGACTATTTATTTATCATATAAAATAGTTGTTAAACAAGCTTTGTAAGAAGTTGACAAGTGAAATATGTTTCAAGTATTATATGCTACACAGTGTGATAATAAAATTACAGACTTTAATAAACCTTTTTATTATTGAAGCAATGTCTTTTTTTTTTTAAGTTTAAATATTTTGGAAAATATATTATTAGAATCTAGAAATCACTATAATCAAAATGAAATAAATTCCTAGTAAGAGAAAATATAAATCATTTTAATATATATCTGAAGTCATGCCAACTGTTAAACCAAATATCTCAGACTTACTCTTTAATCAGATAAAAATGCAGTATTAAATAGAACATTTTTGCACTTTTGGAAATGCTTTTTATTTGTGCTGTTGTCTTCTAAACTCATTCAAGTCATTCTGGAGACTGATTTTATTAGAAAAAAGAGAGTTCAGTCATCAATTTGTTTCATCACATAATATTTTATATACAGGAAAAGAATTTTTAAAAAGATATTTTCTTTGTATGTCTGTATTTGTGAAAATATCAAATCTCCTCAAATGTTTGAGATGATTTGATATTTATTTCAGGTAGTGATATGCACTGGAATTATTTTGTGAAAATATGTAGTTTTTCTTTCTTTTTCTTTTTTTTTTTTTAAAAAAAAAGATAAAATATTTATTTTTTCAAAATAATACTGCATTGTTTAACAATGGTTTTGCTAATTATTTTTAAAATAATTGTTATATATTTTCTATGTACACTATTTTTTTTTACACATAAATCTAATGACTTGGCAATAAGGAAGTTATGTATGATAACAATATCATCAGTCATCTGCCAAAAAGCCAATCCCATATATTTTCTCATACCCCTTTTTCCAGATCATTTCTATCATCTCTGATTTTTAAAAGTTTTTTATTTTTTCTTAAGTTGTCTATTATCAATTTCTTGGAATCCATTATTTAATAGATAAATGTTTTTTCAAGCTACAATCAATAAAAAGATGACCAACACCTACTACTAATAACTCGTCCACTAGCTCAGTCAAATTACTACATAAAAATTCTTGTAATACACATCTAATATAAATTACACTAATCTTAATAAATTATTTAATAATTTATTATTACAAATCATGAGACATACTATTTAAATCCTCCAGTAAGGTACCCTTCTTTTTAACATTAAGAATATACCAAAAAGTGTACCCTCAGTGGCATAGGAATATTACTATGCATTACTTCCCTTAAATATTAATGATTTTCCCATGACTTACACTTAAGAAAAATCAATTATATTTAATAGTAAAATCTCCTAAATTAAATTTAACTATAATACTATATTATATTCATTTATCTAATAAAATAATTTTCTCTCTCCTTGACTAATATTTTATAGCTCAATTAAAATCTCAAGTTATTATTAATTACTTATTAAAATAAATAAATTGATTTATATAACAATGTAATGAGGGATTTTACGTACATCTAGCTATATAAAAATAATAATAATAACTAATTCTACTCTTTTAAAATCATTAACTAATTTACTTGTAAACTAGACTAAAACCAAGTTAAAATTATGAACTAATAATGATCACTATTATTATCATAAATAAATTTTAAATAATTTTTTATTATCATGTATTTTAATCTAATCTTTTTATTTTGATATAGCATTCTAGAAAATATCTTTGACAATCACAATATGTTTATTATTTATTATTTCATTTAGATTATGTGCAATAATACCCAAATATATTTAATTATTACAAAGCATGTGTGGTTAGGATGATGCATAATAACTTGGAGATAATAAGAAAAGAGACTATAGACACTTTGTTAATTATAAAACAACATTAGCAGTTTATTACAACAGTAATATAAAATTTTAAGAAATATAATACAAATATTATATTTATTAAAATATATATATATATATTTAACAGATTATAAAATTTAAAAATTAATATTAAAAAAAAAAAAATACTTATAAGAGAAGTAAATAATTTGCACTTTGCTTTAAAATTATTTACGATTATAAGATAGTATCTTTCACACTGGTGACTATTAAGATACTCTGTAATAATTCCATACTAAAACATATCAATAATATAGACAACTTATACGTTATCATATTCTACATTTTTCAAAAATATGTTCTTCTATCATTATTAATTTACTTTTAATATTCTATCATATTATAACCTAATTATAACTCTATAACTTGTTATAAGTTTCTATGTTTATTCTTAATTATGAAATAAATATATGATTATTTAAATATTAAGAATGATATGGTATGTTATTATATTATTTATAATAATATGATTCACAATCAGCCTTTATTTCCATTATCCATCTCTTATAACTCCAACATTCATTCTATAATTTGATCTCTAAAAATTTGATATAAAAAAAAAATTCATAAAATTTTATTTATACACTTTTAATATTTTATTTGTTCCATATTTAACTCTTCTTGCATTAAATAAATAATCTTGTCATCATTTGAGAGTCTAGCTATTATTATTTGCTCAATTATACAATTCTCTAATACGTTGTAGATACCAGTATGATATTAGTGAGTATAAGTGAAGGATCGACAACTTATAAAACTATAACTTAAGGCCACATTTTCTTGTGTCTATCTTAATTTCTATCTTGGCTTCTCTTTTAAACTCTTATAGATTTGCAGAAAAATACTAACTTACTTCAACTGTACTTAATATTAATAACATATCCCTATCACTACAGGATTTTCTAAAAAAGACTTTCCTGTACCATTAATTGTCTATCAAAACACTATAAATCCTAAGAACATCGTAGATAAATGTCATACATCTCTTAAAATAACATCCAAACTTTGAACATACCAAGAACCTTGGACCAAGAAGATTAAAATAAAAACAAGCAAATAGTTTGTGATATACAACTTCTCATAAGTACATTATATTAATTTTAACTTGTTCATAGATCAATTATACATACATTTTATAATCATATGAAGATTATAATAACTATTTATACCTCTTTAATTTACTTTACATGAATATACACAAAATAAATATTATACATGTTTATTTTACCTGAATTTTGGTTTGAATAATCCATTACTAATATCTTAACTAATTAAAATTACCTTAATCATAATATTTTTCTGATTATTATTGACAATCCTCTATTTGATATAATCTCGTGACATTATAGAATCATAATAAACAAAACCAAGAAAAATTTTAATTTTTCTTCTTTTTTTTTTAATACCAAAAAATTTTAAAATATTTTACGTCTTAAAACTAAAAAATATTAATAAATAATTATAAATAACTAATATTAACTTAAAGACTATATCATATGTTAGAATAATAAAACAAAAAGTTTTCTTCCATTCTTTGAACTGAATAGAATATTTTCGAAGAGGCAGCACTACTTTTTAAAACAACCAGTTTACTTGAACAGAGATTTTTTTTCTCCTTCTCCCCTCTGTGCTTTTTCACTGTTCTTTGCAACATGAAAGAAATCCAAGAAAAATATTAATTATCAATAACAATAAAAAGATCTTATAATAAAAGTTCATTCTTATATGATTAATAAAAACAAATTCCTCCACATTTAATAAATATGAAACTTATTATTTAATGTTGACATTTATTAAATTTTAAGTTTCTTTTTTTTTTTCAGCTTTAAAATATTCACTGCAAAATTCTTTTACAAATTATTTTCATTTAACATGTTAATAATTTCAATAATATTTGCTAGTAGACTTATAAAGTTTGCAAGTTCTCAAAATCATTCACATTTAACATGTTAATATCTTGAATAATACTTGCTATTAAAATTATAAAGCTCTAAAGTTCTCCTGAATAATCCATATTCATCATGTTAAAACAGTTACTAATTATTATTTAAATGGAATGACAGTTAGTAGATACATTTTTACTAAAAATTAGTCAGCATTATATTTTTTTCTTTTAAAATTATTATCACTCTGCTAAAGTCACATATAAATTTAAAACAGAGAATGTTAATAGTTTTTCTGAATAAAAGACATTATTTATCACTGCTAATTTTTTAAGTTAATAGAAAATGCTGTCTATCATTCAGTATATGAAAATGAATAAATATAAATTTCTTCCATATCCGTGTTAATCTGTAGGCAAAATGGTTTAATATTCTGCAAAGCTTTTTATCCAAATATATTTTTATCTTTTGCAATAGATCATTTCCTTCTATTACCATAGGTTTCTAGTTGGCTCCTATAGAATACCAATGAGAATAGCTTACTTTTATATTACATAGTTAAATTAGTACCTAAACTTTTAAGCTTACTTTTCATAGTTTTACAAGTTATTACTAACACTTTTTAAAGTCAAAATAATAAAATTTATAATAAATTTAGACTTAGATTTCAAAACAAAAGGAATACAGTTCTACTTCTCTGAAAATTTCTTAATTTCACCCCCTTTTTTATGTCTGTTCACCTATAATTATAGGAAAAATTTATCAATACCTGATTGGTTAATTAATCCCAGACAGTTGCTAAAATTTACATATTAAATATTTTTGTCTAATCTTTTAAACTTATTTTATAATGAATATTATTAAATAATATATTTTTATTAAATTTTATTTTAATGCAACATTTAAATATATCTCATAATAAAAAACACTATTTTCAACTTAAATTTGTATATATAAAATTTATCATTTATATTACTATAGTAATTAATTTTAGACACTTTTATAAAATAGATACAGTTAAATAAAATATAACATTTGATTTACACAATTAATAAATCAAATAAGAATAAGGATATAAAATTTAATTAATTATTACATGAATATGTGTGCACTTCTATGAACACACACTTCATTTTTCATTTATTTTATCATTATTTAAATAATTTAAAATAGTAAATATATAGCAATTTTTAATTTGATTGTTAATAATTATAAAAATATTAACTTTAATCATTATGATTATTGTTTTAAAATTACCTTATGTGATTTTAATCATCATTCACTTTTATTTTAAAATACATAGCATTTTATATTCCAAATTTATAACTTAAATTAAATTATATTGTTTTAAAGTAAACTAACTTAATTTTAATACTACAGAAACAATGTATTGTAACCTATTCCATAAATTAACTAATAAATTGTTCATCATCATTAACCATTATCAATCCACTGCAGGATGAAGGTCTCTTCAAGTTCAATCCATCTCCAATCTTTAGCTTCTCTTCTCCACATCACCCCTGTACACTTTCTTATTTTATCCATCCATCTCACATGTGGTCTCTTTCTGGGTCTTTTACAATTTCTTGGAATCCCGTTTAAGATTTCATTGTCCATCTATTATCATCTCTTCTAGCAATATGACCAGCTGAACTCCAGTCTTTTCATTTTTCAATGAGGCCAGTGACACCTGTTTGTTCTCTTACCCATATATCGTGTTTTCAATCTCTTCTTGTTACTCCCAACATGCATCTCTCCATACTTCTTTGAGTGGTCTGAAGTCTCTGTATTGCTCTTCTATTAAGTGTCCAAGTCTCAGATCCATAAGTAAGAACTGGCAAAACACATTTATTAAAAACCTTCCTTTTCAAACACATAGGCATATTTCCTTTTAGTATCAAGTTATTTCTACCAAAAGCACTCCAACCAAGTTTAATTCTATGATTAATTTCATCCATTATGTTTCCATCTGTATTAATAATCTGACCAAGGTATTTGTAACTGTTAACTTCTTCTAACTCATCATAATCAATCTTTATTTTCATATTTTGAGAAAATCCATTAAACATTACTTTAGTCTTTTTAACATTTATCTTTAGTCCTACTTTTCTACTTTCATCTGATAACTCCTGCAACATTTCCTGCAGCTCTAAAGCATTATTTGCAAAAACAACTACATCATCTGCAAAATCTAAATGACTTAAATAATCTCCATTTACTTTCACTCCTTTAGCTTCCCATTTTAATCCACAAAATACTTCTTGCAGCACTGCTGTAAAAAGTTTTGGAGATATGGAGTCACCCTGTCTTACACCCTTCTCAATGTTGATTTTCCCAGTATCATTATGTAATCTAATTGTTGCTGTTGCATTTTTATAAATATTTTTTAAAATATGACAATATCCTGGATCTATACCTTGATGATCCAATGCTTTAATCACTGAAGAAATGTTTATAGAATCAAATGCCTTTTCATAATCTACAAATCCAAAACATAATGGCAACTCATATTCATTTGTCCTTTCTATAACTTCTCTCAATACCTGGATATGATCTACTGTACTAAAACCACTTTTAAATCCAGCTTGTTCTCTTGGTTGGTGGAAATCCAATGTTCTCTGTAGACGAGTTGTAATTATCTTGGTAAAAATTTTGTATAAAACTGATAAAAGGCTGATAGGTCTGTAATTTCTAATATCTTCTTTATCACCTTTTTTAAATATTAATATTAATACTGCATTTTTCCAATCATCTGGTACATCTTTATCATTTAGACATTTGGTATATAACTTTGCTAAAAAAATTTCTATTTCTTCACCTGCTTCTTTTAATATATCAATTATAATTCCATCATTACCTGGAGCCTTTCCTTTCTTCATACATTTAATTGCATGTCTCACTTCTTCATTTAAAATTCTGGGCAATTCTGAAGATGTAATAGATATAGGAGGTACTTGTTCTTTATTACTATATAATTCTTGATAAAAGTCTTCTACCCATTTCATGATGTCATCTCTCTTTTTAGTAATAATTCCATCTTTTTTTCTTATTGCAGATATAAATTTCCTACCAATACCAAAATGTTGTTTTACACTCTTGAGACTTTTATTCTCTTCTACAGCTTTCCTTGCTAGTTCACAATTATACTTTCTTATATCATTTTCAACTCTTTTCCGCACCATTTTACAAAATTCGAGATATTCAATTCTTTTTAATGCATCATTTTTGTATATCTTCATATTCCTTCTTTTCTTCATAAATTCTCTAGTCTCAGTAGAAATTTTATTGGTCAATTGCTGCTTTTTTCTACCAGCTATCTTTGTTGCAGTTTTTAAAAGTGTATCAGTTATTTTCATATTAATTTCATTCAAATCTGAATCATGTTCAAAATCTACTAATACTTGAAACTGATTTGTAAGTTCTAATTTAAATTCATTAGAATGTTTCTGAAGATTAGGAATATCAACTGTAAATATTGTTTTTCTTATTAGTTTTAGCTTAACATGTATCTTACATCTTACTAATCGATGATCACTTCCTGTGTTAAATTTATTAAGAACATTACAATCTTGAAATATGTATTTTCTGTTAGTCAAAATATAATCCAATTCTGCTGTACCTTCATTTGGATGCTTCCATGTCCATTTCCTTTTAACATTTTTCTCAAAAAAAGAATTCATAATATAAAGTTTTTCTTTTTCTGCAAACTCCACAAGTCTATGTCCTCTCTCATTTCTATTACCATAACCAAAATTACCTACAGCACTTTCATTTTTCATTTGTTTACCAATTCTAGCATTAAAGTCTCCCATAACAATTTTAAAATGTTGTTTACTCTGATTAAAAGCCTTTTGTACATCCATATAAAAATCTTCTACTACTTCATCACTATGAGAACTTGTTGGGACATAAACCTGAATTATTTGCATTTGGTATCTGCTGTTAAGTTATATAACTAATTTTGCCACTCTATCCGATACACCATCAATCTCCGCAATGTTGTTCTTCCATTTTTTATTTATAATGAATCATACTCCACTTGTATTTCCAATATTTGTGCCTTTATAATAGAGTACATGTCCACTTTTTAAATCAATTGTCTCTTCACCTTTTCTTCTAACTTCACAAAGTCCAATAATGTCCCATTTAATATAAGACAATTCTTCTTCTAATTCTTGCAATCTTCCTTCACTTGAAAGTGATCTGCAGTTGTAAGTACCTAAATAAAAAGTCATCATCAAATGGCAGCCTGAGTCCGCAATCAGGGGATTCATAGTACCCTCCGCCTTCAGCCACCAATCGCTGCCTTGGTGGGTGACTTTACAGCCTCCTGGGAATAAGGGACATGATTTATTTTTGTCTATCATAATTGTATATATCTATTGAGGGGGGGGGGATATTTATCATTTACACAAACATTCATTCTGCCTTATCACACAACTGAGAAGAAAGACCATGGTGTTTCTTGTCCTGATCTTAAATTCAGAGGTAAAAAGCCAATAAACTCGCCATATTGGCTAATGCATGTTGGTGTAGCTATTATATAAAATTTCTATTAAAGTTGGCTATGATTTTATAACCATATAATAATGTAGCAAAATAGAAAAACTACAATATATTAAAATCAAATATTTTCATCTATTTCTGATTTTTTGATGTAAAATAGTTGTCACTTTTTTTTTTACTTTAAATATAATTGTATTGTAATTTATTTAAACATTTTATTAATAAAATAGTGCAAAAAATGAAAATAAAATGTATAAGATAAATATGATATACCAAGATTCTCTCTTTTTTTTATTATTATTATTAAATATTAATAGATTTTGATTTCTGTAACAAAAGGAAAAACAATGCTAAAAAGTTTTTAAAATTTCAGTTAACTCCAGTATTTTTTTTTTATTAATATTATTATCAAAGGTTTTTTTGAATACATTGATTATGAAATAAATGATTCGGAATAGAGTAATAGGATGACAAAATATTTAAATGCTGATTATAACTGCTGGTATTAAGAGTTATAAACAGAATTCTTGAAAACATAAAATTTAAAATTGTTTTAATTATTAATGTAAAATATGTGTTTTTTATATATGAATTAATAAATTTTTAATTTTTATACATATATATATATTTAATATTTTGATTTCAATTTAAGGTCAAGCTATGGAAATTGGTAGTGCAGCCATTACTTTTCTTATTGATACTTGGGAAGGGCATCTGACTCCACCAGAAGTAGCCTCCTTGGCAGACAGGGCATCTCGCGGTCGTGATCCTAGCATGGTTAGGGCAGCAGCAGAATTAGCTCTGTCATGTTTGCCCCATGCACATGCTCTTAATCCTAATGAAATTCAGAGAGCATTAATTCAATGTAAAGAACAAAGTAACCAGATGTTAGAAAAAGCTTGTTTGGCTGTAGAAAGTGCTGCAAAAGGAGGAGGAGTATATCCTGAAGTTTTATACGATGTTGCTCGACGTTGGTATGAACTTTATGAAGAATCTTTGCAGGGTCCAAATCACAACAGTAATACTCAGGAAAATATTATTGCCCCTCAGGAAAATCTGGCTCTACCTGAACAGATTCCAGTTTTTGATCCTAATGTTAGTATACCCGTGGAAAGGATTAGCCCACCAAATATGCAAGTCATTGCTGCTCAGCCGCCTAATAATAATATCACTGTTACAATTCCACCTCCACCATTTGCTATTCCTCAGCCTCTTCCTGTCACTCATGTACATTATTCATATTCGTTAGTTCCACAAATGCCCAATTTTGGCCCTCATTATACTCAGCCACCTCTTGCATTTCATACTCATAATATTCATCCTGCCTATATTACTGCTCCCTATGCATATGCAGGACAAACATTTACTAATGTGCATCCTATACACCCTACTAATCCTCAATCTTATTATCAGAATGGATCCCAAATTCGTCCTGGTGCATCTACCGTGTACAGTAGTATTGTAGTAACTGCGGGGCAGAATAGGTTTGCTCCATCCCAACAAATGTCTCATCCCACACATCAGGTTAGTCCTGTGGCCAGTCAGTTAACTCAAACACAACTCAATTACGTATTGAATGCTTACAGAGTGGGTATGCTGGCCACTGAAACATTGGCTCGACGTGTGCATGATGACCGGCCACAGGCAAAATATGCTAGAAATCCACCCTATGGAGAGGATCTGAAATGGCTTTTGGGAGTGGCTAAAAAACTTGGTGAGTTAGTAAAAAATTTTACTAAGTATTTTTTTCATATAATTTAAACTACCTTCCTTTATCAGATAATATCTTCATTTAATTTATAATATTAAATGAGTATTTTACACTTTTTTTCTTTGTATACATTTTAAAGAATAATAAGAAACATCAATACTTATAGTTGTTTTTAAAAAGTTATTAGCAAAGTAACTTTTTTTTTATAAAATTTATTATTAATAATTTAATATGGTTTTTTCATTATAAGAAAATATATAATGGTATTTATATATACAAATATTTTGAACATTTAGGCAGAAAAGATAGGTTTTAGATTTTTTTTTTTATTTACTGCTTAGCATGGTTTCGACAAATATGTTATTTTCATAGCATTTGCATTTTTCAGGAATCTATATAACAGTCATGACATTTATATCGATTTTGTATAGAAATAGCAAATTATGTAAATTCGAGGCAATTGTAAGAACAATATAGATATTTATATAAAGGACCTGGTTAATTTAGGATATAATTATAATAAAATAATCAAAACTGTAGAAAGATTTTATAATGAAATGAAGAACTCTCCACCATCTCAACAAATGAATGCCAAGAAATGGATCAGTCACCCATATGCTCCTAAAATATCACAAAAATTGAAAAGCATATGTACAGGCACATATAGTGAATTTCAGAACCCCCCTTACTAAATACATTATTAAATAACTCTAATGATAATTTGTCTTCAAAGCTAGCACAACAAATCATTTATAAAATTCCATCTGCGAACTTATCTACTAGTACCCCACTGTAAATATTTATATAATCAGGCACAAAGAAGTAAGAAATATACATCAATATTTTTAGATCATGAATGTAAATTCGGCCACAAGTTTGACTTAATGACTAAAATAGTCTGTACTGAAGGAGAGGATAAAAAATGTAAGATTAAAGAGACCTGGATGGTCACACTACAAATAAAAAGGATTCATGTATTCCTCTCTCAAAAAAATGGAACGTTTAAATGAATTTGAATAAAGCAGAACATAATTAAATATTAAATTAAATCCTAAAAGCATATAAATATCATGAATGACATATAGACTCCTGAAAAATGCTATGAATATGTCTAATTGTTGAAAGCATGCTAAGCCAAAAATAAAATAAATCGTATAAAACCTATCTTTTCTGTGTAAATGTTCAAAACATTATGATAGTATCAAGAAAAGAGAAAGAAGTTTTTTGAATTAATGATATTTACAGGCATCAGTGAAACTACCACCAGGATACATCGTTATAAATTTCCTATTTATAAGAAACTTAAAACAACCAATATCGCCATCAGATAATTTTAAAATTGCGACATCACTCCAAATATAAAGATGATGTTGATTACGCACGCTGTACCAGTTGGACTTACAGTAAGGTTTACTCAACAATATTTTTTTTTCCATATTTAATCATAACTTCTTCAGCTATTTCTTTATTTAATACTGGAGGGGTTACTGAGATGTTGTCTTCATGTCTCATTTCAGTGGAGTTTGTTTGTGGGATTATTAATGGAGTAATTAGATTATTCTGATCTATGTTCGGTACTAATCTCTCCCAAACTAAGATTTATAATATGCTCTTCTATCCCATCTTTGAAGACCTGAGATATCCAACCAACAGAAAATTCGCCATCAAGTAAAATTTTATCAATAAAAGAATGTTTAGGGCCATCATTGGATTCAACTTCCTTACCCTGTGCACTCGAAAGATAATCCAATTTGGTATGAATAGCTTGAAGTTCCTCTCTGACTTCATTTTCATGCTTTTCTTGGTTCTTTATTATCTCATCCCTGAAAGTTTCCTGGGTCTTGTAAACTTCTTTCAGTTCGTATCTAGCTGATCAACATTTCCATCTGTAAATACTGTATACTGCCCACGACACTGTACAATCCTTTCATCCATCTCTCATTTTATCAATCCCTTGCTTTAGTCCAGCACTATCTTTCTGTACATTCTCCAACCCTAGATATAATTGTCCCATATTCTCGATTAATTTATTTTCAATTCCTTCCATTTCTGCTTTTGTTCTTGCTTCTATCTTATTCACACCACTTTTCAATTCTTCTCTCCAAAGACACATCTTTTCTTTCAGCTCTACTTCTAACTTGCTCACATCATCTCTGGTTGCCATACTCTCCAATTTCACATTCATATCTTCTCTCATGGCATCCATTTTACTACACATGCTAGTATTTATTTTTATCTCCATACTATTTATGCTGGATTCAATATTAGCATTGATTTTCATTTCCATACTAGTCATATCTGGTTTTATATTATCCATCTTACTATTTAGATCATTACTCAGGCTACTGATATCAGTTTTCATACTATTGATTTTTGCCTCCATATTTCGATTAATATCCTCCTTGACACTTTCTATTTTTATCCATTTTTTCCTCCATGCTGTTCATATCGGTCTTGATACTAATAATTAACTTATTCATCATTTCTTGTAATATTGTTTGTGAAATGGAAATATTTCCAGTATCATGTACTACTTTAATCTCAGGTGCCTGCGTAATCTTGTCAGTGAGGACTTCTTGTGTTTGCAAAGCTCTTTGGCTTTCTTCCAGTCTCTGTGATTCATTCTCTTCCAGCATAGACCCGCCAGGAGTTTGGATCGATAAAGACCCTTCCCCACTACTATTATCAATATCACATTCCCCTTCAACAACACTGGTATCTAACATTTCTTCCATAGGCTTTATACTTTTACTTTTAAATACTAATCCACTTCTTAATAACATCTAAATAATTATTCAAAAAAAACTTTATACTTACAAATATCAAAATACAATACTGTGGGACTCCTAACCACTTCATGTCATTATTATTATTTACTTATTAATTCTTTATTTACAAGTTGATCTCTATTTGTTCTCTCCATCACATGTTACATTCACCACTTTTAATATTATTTACTTTTAATGTGAATTTTAAATTTCAAAAAAATAAAATAATTGATATATCTCTTCATCATCATTCCTATTGAATAATACTGGTCTTATATAATAGAGTATGTCCAATATGGATTTAAGATTTAAAGCTTAAGGGTAAAATGAAAAAAAAATATTAAAATTTTTTTTTTTATAAATTCCAGTCCAATGGCTGAACCTCCCTTGCATCTAAACTGTTTGAGCCTAAACATTTGGTGCCAGATATAACGGAGCCCACTACCCCAAAGTTGATGGTGCCAGATATACTGGAACCGCAGGGTACACCACACAACGACATGAATATGGCTAAGTAGTTGGATGATTTGAATATGTTAACCAACCTACAATAAGTCATATCCAAAATTCTTGATTCAATGGCACATTTGGGTGCATCAGATGTTACTAAATCAAGAATGACATATAACAAAGGGAGTACATCTCACTATTGTCAGACCTAGGTCTTCAAATAGGATGCTAAAGATGTCACAATGAAATGCCCAGTTCCAAGTCACATCTACTTTCAATATACTAACTTATAATTTACTAACCATATTTCAATGTAACTTAGACCAGTGCATATTCATTACATCTCCCTTTTTAGGCCCCATTACACCATGGAATTCAAACTCAGGGAGTTCTTGCAGTCAGCTCTCTTCAGGGATGGACCTACTCAATTATAAACCAAATATGCCTATATATAAGCATGGATATAGAAAAATACTGATGATGATCAATTATTTATAAGAGCAATACATGATGATGATAATCATCAAACCTTTAGTAGTGTAAATTCATCATGTGATGATGATGATCAACATCTAATGGTATCAATGCACAGTGATGATGGTGGTGATCAAACAGAGATCAGATTGATTGAAACAACTTAATTTATTAACAACATATAAAATAAATATTTACAAACAAAAAATAATAAAATAGATAAATATTCGGTTATCAAGAATGGTTTTCTATCATCTTGATGACTTCATACAACAGAAACAAGATAATTTGAAGTACATTATATATGAAATTATACTATATAACTCATTAAATATATACATAAAGAAAAAGAAAAGCAAAATGATAGTTCACTAATTCTTAAAACTACCCCATTAACGTAATTATTAAAATATTGTTAGGCTAGGGTAATTACATTTATAACTATTTTTTTATTAAATATATATATAGCCGTACTCCCATCTATTGTATGTGTACATCAAAGTAGAAATTAATGAGAAATACCAAGAAAGACCTTTTACTCAGTGGGTTAATTATGCATTCAGAAATAAACAAAATTACAAGTAAATATTATTAAAATTGATTAGTAACAAAAGAAAAATTTTGTTGTCCTAAAGTTTTGCCCTCAATGTTATATATATATAAAAACCTCACTTGAGATGAGGTCACCTTGATGGATTAATGTTGACTTCTAGAGGAATCTAAAAATTTACTTTTATTAAAAAAAAATAATACATATTAATTGAAGAGAATTCCTTTCTTAATTTACATCAAAATGACATTTCTCCATCAACTGGTTTGACTTTTAAATTGCAGGTGATCAAATTTGAAAAATGAATTTTAAACATACAATAAAAAAAATTGCAATATATAAACTTTCAAATAAAAATGACAAAAGCAAAATATATATATATATTCACGTGAATCAAAATAACGCATATTTATTTTGAATAAAGCAAGCATTCAATCCCCAAAAAAAATGTCAATATCCATGGTTAACATTCCTATTCACCAACTCTGTTGTTATTTATAGATTTCATGCTCCTTGATTGAAACACATGCATATGAAATATCTCTCCTGACCGTATATAAATCCATGGAAGATGGCTGCACACCAGCGTTCTACAAGACAGACATTTTGATGAAAAATTTTATAATTCCATAATTTCCTAATGACATAGAAGCTAGCTGGAAAGACCCCAGCATTGGCTTTCTATCCCGAATACATCATAATTCCTTTATTATAAACTATATTTATAACTTGGCTTGATTATATATATAAAAAAAAATAGCTTTTAAAAAACAACAGTTAATTTTTAGTAGTTTCAGATTTCCTTTGTATTACTACTATTATAGCGAATTTTAGCTGGCAGAAAAACTTCAGTCACTAGTTCATTCCAGCTAAATTATAAATTAAAGTTTAACTTCTTGAAATTACACGTATTAAAGCCAAATAGTTTATTTTTTTATTTAAAAGAAATAAAAACTTAACTTTTTTTTTCTGTCAGTTCAATTCCAGATTTTTTCAAGTCAAGAACACTCCGTCGATTTAATTGTAGATTTTTCCACTCCAGAGAAACGCCATGTCACGTGCTTGCTAAAAAACCTAATATTACAACTTGATAAATAAAATCCAATTTATATAATATTATTTTTATCATTATTTTTTCACTATTTTAAACTCGATCATTTATACAACAATTTTGACCTCATATAAATTTTAATCTTTAATTATGTCTTATAAATCAGTCAATTAGTATTTTTAATTAATGATATTAATGAATAAAAAAAAAAATAGAAAAACAATTAATTTCTACCAATAGACGAACAGATCAATTTACATGCACATATATATATATATTTCATGTATATAGCAAATTTGTTTGCTTTCTCACTATAGACAAAAAAAAATTTCTGAAACATATTAGTCTATATGTATGTTTATATATGGATATACTACATTTGTATAAGCAAGGGTATAAGATATTTTATTTCAAACACATTAGTTTATCTGCATGTTTATATATGTATATACCACATGTACACAAGTATATACTACATTTGTATAAGCAAGTATATAAGATATTTTATTGGCCTACCACTTGGTCTGAATTCAAATACTGAAAAAGAAATTGGAACAGGTGTGAAGGCCAGTTGTTAGCCATCTCTTACAATATATACAATAAATATATTGCTTATAAAATTGTATATTTCTAGGAACAAATCATCTCCAGCAGTTTTGTTTGAGTGCATTGAATAGTGTGGTTAGTCCATTTATCCTGCATGATATTGCAATTGAAGCAGCCCACTATCTAGGTAGCAACAGCCCAGCTCCACCTCCTCAACATTTGCGCTCACCTGTTCTTTCTCCTCTTGTACAGAAATGTTTACAAATGTAAGTCATATAATTTGTGTTTATATAATTTTTTTCTAAATATGCTCACATATACTCAGTCTAATTACTTTTGAAAAGACAATAAATATAACTTGAAGTTATGAATTAAATATATATATATAAACTTTCATATTTAGTGCGTGTTATCTCAAGCCTTGAAATATGAGTCATTTCTATATATAAATATTCAAATGATAATAATTTTTTTGAATAAAAAGAGCTTTTGGATTTTGATTTCAGATTGCATTAGTAGTTTTTATTTCTAGGTTTGAATTTTTCTGTAATAAAATGTTGCATAAATATTTTTGTTTTGATATAATTTTTGTGTTACTTTTTTAATAAATTATTAATCTCAAAAAGATTAAATTTTATTTTAAACTTTTTTCTCTAATCACTTAAACTATTTTAAAAAGCAGTAATAATTTATTACATGTTAAATTTATTTATATATATATATATATTTGATCTTATTCTGATTTGTGATTAGTGATGATAGGGCTTGGCACAGTTGATGAAGGGGGTTTCCCAGAAAACTGACCTGTAAGACTTGTGTTATCATCATTTACAATTCAGAATTTTGCTCTATATTAGACAATGAGCTTAAATGTTGTCATTCAAGTAATAATAATATATATATGTTTTTTTAGGTATATTCATTGTACCCATCAAAAGATTCATCATATTAACCCTTCTGAGTATGATGAGTTTGTCAGTATTGTTCGCAGTGCTCGAAATGCATTTCAGATGATGCCGAATGGAATGGTACAATTTAATGAGATGTTACAAAGTTTGCGACGAGCTAAAAGCTGCAAGAAAGAACTTTGGCAATGCATCATGAATGGATTGGCAATGGCCAATATGTAGAAATCTGCTCAATAGAGGGTGTGTGTTGAGTATTTTATCTACTTTATAATTTATTTATATTTGGGATATATATTATGGACTCATTATAAAAAATATATAGTTAAACTTCTCATAATGATTCTGAACACCCACATTTTTGTTTATATGATAATAATTTTTGGTACAAAGGCACTTACGAGAATATTTGGATAGTTCTATCAAAATGTTTCAGTTCGGAATAACTTTTTTTGCTAATGTTAACAATTTGAAATATTATTTAGGAATTTTATAATTGTCTGAAGTAGTGTCATGTTGTAAGTAAATTAGTGTTCATAAAGAAATTTTTTATTAATTCCAAAAAAGGTTTATTTTCTCTTCATTGTTAAAATAACTTTAATTATATCAAAAGATTTCAATGTTTTTTTTTTCTTTTGCTTTCTCTTATATAAAGATTAAAAATATAAATATATTTTAATGAAAAAATAATAGTCATTATTGACATTTTCAAACATCGATATATGGCAAAATGGTTTTTCTGAATTTATTATAGTCTTGCCAATTCTAACTTCTCTTATTAATATTAGTCCAGAAAACTTTCTTATTTATTCATTATTGAATAAAAATGTGTATCTTCAAAAAGTATCATTATATTAATTGTTTTGTGGTTCAATTAGATCTTATTAATATTATTTTATTTGCCTTTTCTCCTTTTTTTACTTATCATAAACTAATACAGTATTTATTCTTTATAGAATTATTTAATTATAGCATAATCAAATTGTTTTGTTTTTTGCCTTATTGAATAAACTTTTACAATATATATTATATAAATGCTTTTTATAAGTGAGTATAAAAATATAAGATAAAATATTTATAAAATTGATAAATTAGTGAGTGTAATGTAAAGGTAAAGCAGATTTTTTTTTTTTACAATTTATAGTATTTGTGCATAACAAATAACCTTCTTGAAAAAAAAAAATTTTTTTTTATTAAAAAGCTATTTTGTATTTTTATTTTATGTTATTTTTATAATGTTTCAAATGAAGAAAATTTATAATTATTATTAATAAATTTTTGAAATATTAATTATCTGCTAAATATGTGTTTATAAAATTCAAATCAAATGCGTATTTTTATTTAAAGAAAAAAGACTGGAAAATATTAAACTAAAGTATGTGTGTGTATAAACTCTGTGGA
The DNA here is from genome assembly GCA_028023455.1 of Epiperipatus broadwayi. Classification (NCBI taxonomy): domain Eukaryota; kingdom Metazoa; phylum Onychophora; class Udeonychophora; order Euonychophora; family Peripatidae; genus Epiperipatus; species Epiperipatus broadwayi. The sequence goes on along the minus strand of JAQFVV010012429.1, from coordinate 3,935,671 downwards.
CTTACTAAAAATCTATAAACTAATTAGGCGAAATTATTTAAGAGATCAGCAACTCTGATAAAATATCAAAAATAGCCCGATGGCAAAATTAATTAAATTACCATCGCAAATACTGATTAGATTCCTGATAAAAACTATCAGAGAAAACAGACTTTGGAATTAAATAACAATGGTACTACCACGTGGTACATTTGAAACACCAACCAGTCAGATTATTAACATGGTAATGGATAGCTGTGATCTTAACCAGAAGGGGAAGAGAATCATTAGCTTGCTGAAGACCTTGAAGAACAGAACTGTTTCTTGCTCTGGCAAAATTCTATCAGTCTTGCCAATCCGACCACTTGGAGAACTTTATCTTTGGACTTTTATGAATATCCCAGGACCGCAGGACCCTTATGAATCAACTGCTTTCGACCCCCTTTGTTAATATATATATATCTTTTATATGTATCTAGAGAGAAGATAATATTTAAATCATTAACTATATATCATTGTAACTAACAATTAGTATATTAAAGAGTTATTATAAATTAAATTACTGAGCCGCCTGTGATTATTTTAGTGTCATTTTTACTAATTGCAATCCAGCTGTAACTAGATCACCTCTGGACATAGCAACTGACAGTCATTGTGAACGAACCCGACAGTTGAAAATCCCATCAGATTATGCAATGGGCAGAAGAAAAATTATTAGTCTAATTAACTCATGTAAGTGAACTTTGTTTTTTCGTAAACAAGAAAAAGTTAAAGTGATCAATCATATATACTGTAATGCAGCCGGCAATATCGGAATTTGACATCGTAGAGGCAAGTGAATGCCCCCTCTTCATTCAACAAATTGAGAAACTCCTAGTTGTTAACAGAATAAAAGACGACAAAATTAAAATGGCAACATTATTGTGCTATGTGGGAAAAAGTGTTATACACATTGCTAACAGACTGGTTGAACCGAAAACCCCAGAAGAACTAACGTTGCAGCAGCTCAAAGTGAAATTAACAGAATACTTCAACCCTCATGAATCTAAACACATCGCCAGACTCCATTTTAGGAACCACCATCAAGGAAAAAAATGAGCATACTCAAGAATATGATATGGCCCTGTGAGAATTGGCCAAGAACTGTGTCTACAAATCATACCTGGAGGAAGCTCTCCTTGAACAATTTTTATGTGGTATGACCAGTGACACCTTAAGACAACAGTTATTGGCAGACAGTGACATCAATTACAAGGAAGCTAATAAGCGTGGGATAGCTCATGAGTTCTTGGCAATGCAAGTTAAAGAATTTGCAGCCATCAAATTAGCAGACAGCCACCCCTATAAAATTTACAAGGTCGATAATTTGGAGGAAAGCACACCCCAGCAAGTTAACACAATGCAGAAAAGTCAAAGCAATATTAAGTGTTTCTGTTGTGAGAAACGAGGCCACATAGCCACGGAGTGTTTTTACAAAGATCAACGATGCAGAAATTGTAAAAAAAATCGCCATTTAGTGAAAATATGCTGAAAAAAGAAATCTGTTGATTACATAAGTGAAAACTGCCAGGAGCACTGTATTAAAGACAAACCTTCTCAAGAAAAGTTTTCACTAATTACTAACATGTCATCTGATCAGGATCACAAATGGGAATGCCAGTAAAAATATTTGGGAAAACTCTGCTGATGGAAATTGATAGCAGTAGCAGCTTGTCTCTCATTGCTCTGAGAGATTGGAAATTTATTGTAGCTGAGATGAAACAACCCCCTAGACTATGTCATTCAAGTCTGAAAGCTCAGAATGTCAATGGAAATGCCCTTGAAATTAAAGGCCAAATCTAGGCTTCTGTCACAACTAGTAATGCCAAGAACCAGAAACTATCATTATACATAGTCCACGCCAAGATAAACCCCCTCATTGGCCGCAAATGGTTCAGAGAATTGGAAATCAAAATACATACTGGCAAAAACAAGGGCAGATACCAGCTCACCAATCATCGCAATAAGGACTACCATTGCGTAAAATCAACTCCAACTAGATAAGATCTCTTACATCAAGCTTGTAAAACGAAACCCCTGATCAATCTAGGTTGAAAGCAGCAGACAAAGTTAGAAATAATGGCGCCGACCGAAGAGTCAAACCACCCACAGATATCAAAAATAAATTTTTACCTAATGTCCATATTTGGGTCAAAAAGAGAATTGGAAATCAAAATACATACTGGCAAAAACAAGGGAAGATACCAGCTCACCAATCATCGCAATAAGGACTACCATTGCGTAAAATCCAACTCAAACTAGATAAGATCTCTTACATCAAGCTTGTAAAATGAAACCCCTTTCAATCTAGGTTGAAAGCAGCAGACAAAGTTAGAAATAATGGCACCGACCGAAGATGTCAAACCACCCACAGATAGCAAAAATAAATTTTTACCTAATGTCCATGTTTGGGTCAAAAATAATCCAGATAAAAAGTGGACCAGTGGAGAAATAGTATGTCACCTGAGCAATGAAGTGTGGCTGTCCAGATGGTAGACAAAAGAATAGCAGCAAGTTCACTTTCGAAGTTAAATGTAAAGCAGAAACGGAAAAACTACAGACCGGGGAATATTCAGTAAAACCTCCTAATAATGATAATTTTGCAGCATTAGAATCCAACACCTCACTATTCCCTAGGCATGAGAGGAAAATTCCCACCCACTTTGGCGACTACGCTCTTAATTCAGAGAGCAGAAAACGAAAACCCTCTGATCTCTGAACTGGAGAGAGGTGTGCTAAATGTGCGCATATAAAATTCAAATCAAACATGTATTTTTATTTAAAGAAAAAAGAGTGAAAAATGTTAAACTAAAGTATGTACGTGTATAAACCCACTGGACATATTAAAAATTTATAAACTAATTAGGCAAAATTATTTAAGAGATCAGCAACTCTGATAAAATATCAAAAATAGCTTGATGGCAAATTTAATTAAATTACCATTGCAAATACTGATTAGATTCCTGTTAAAAACTATCAGAGAAAACAGACATTAATTAATTGTGTACAAAACTAGAATGCAGGTTGGAATGAAATAACAATAGTACTACCACATGGTACAGTTGAAACACCAACCAATCAGATTATTAACATGGTAATGGCGAACCGTGATCTTAACCAGAAGAGGGAAGAGACTCATTAGCTTGCTGAAGCCCTTGAAGAACAAAACTGTTTCTTCCTCTGACAAAATTCTGTCAGCCTTGCCAATCTGCCACTCGGAGAACTTTATCTTTGGACTTTTATGAATATCCCAGGACTGCAATACCAGCCCGCAGGACCCTTATGAATCAACTGCCTTAGATCCATTTGTAAATATATATATATATATATCTTTGTATGTATCTAGAGAGAAGATATTTAAATCACTAACTGTGTATCATTATAACTAACAATTAGTATATTAAAGAGTTATTATAAATTAAATTGCCGAGCCACCTGTGATTATTTTAGTGTCATTTTTACTAATTGCAATCCAGCTGTAACTAGGTCGCTGGACATAGCATTATCTCATAAGGAAGGAAGGCATTTAGATACATAAGAAATCATTATTACAACATTTTAATATTTCATTTTAATAGAGCTAAAATAAATTATTCTAATTTTTATTAGCATGCATAATGATAGTACACTTGCTGAAATATGTTTAAACCTTATGTTTTTAGTATGCATTGAAGGAGCTTTGATTTATAAAATCATTTTCATAAAAGTGTCATGTCATATGTTTTCTGAAAGGAAACCTTATGATAAATTTTGTGGCCAAAATGAGTCTCTCTTGATAAAGACCAATGAAATTAACTTATGCAGCTATAACATCATAACGATATGAAAGAATTAAAAAAAAGAAAAATTCATTATTACCTAATTATACAACATATATTATAATTACAATTTTGTTTTAATTAAAGGACATTTTATGACATATATATATATAAGTAATGAATTGACTTATTATGTTTGGGTTTAAATAACTGCTCTTAATTTCTATTTGCAATGTAAAAATCAAAGATTAAGTTATAAAATAGTAAAATAATTAAATTATAAAGTTGTTTATATTATCATTCTATGTGGTATATATATACAAGATAACTGCTCTTTAATTCTACATAAATAAAATGATAAGAGCAATCTTTGAGCTATGGTATTTAACTAATTTATAGTAATGAAATACTAACCTATCATATGTATTCAAAAAAAAAATTAAATTTAAATTAAATATATGTTTGCTCATTTAACACAAAAAAAATTTCTAAATTCAAAAGTTTACAAAGTAGATTAAATAAAAGTCAATAATTCTAATAGTTTTATTCTAATATTTGCAAATAGCTTGTGCATTATACAATCATAATATGTAGGCATAAAAAATAATCCATTTTAATTCATTAAAAAACATCTATATATCATTAACATGTAAATTTCTTTGCCCCAAACAAGTAAATATTTTATTTTTTAATATTCTTAGCATATACTTCAGTTCCCCAATGAAATTGATAAATAATAATAATTTATAACTCCAATCAATAAGACATAGTTTATTTTTTCTAATGATTTAATTAATAGCCTAAAGATTTTTTTATAATAATTAAATTATATGAAAGTCAGATTAATCACATTTCTGTAAATTCTAATAATCTACTCAATTGCATAAATTTTGTTAAATAAATAAATTTTATTATATTTGCTGTTACTTTCTATACAAGAATCATTGTCTGTTCCTTCAAATAATCTAATACAAATCATTCAGATAAGGAAAAGTTCATCAAATTAGTAATTGGTTTTTAATCATATTATTTGAGTTTAATGAAACGTGATTTGAATTGATATAATTTTTTTTCTGACTTAAAATGTTTTGTGTAATAGTTGTAGCATGAATAACAGGGGCATATTCATCCAAATTAATTTCTGTCATTATTTTTTCCAATTGCTTAAGTCTCAGATAAATTACAACTGATTTTTCTATAACTGTATCAACTTTTTTTTTTCAATCTGAGATAAATCACCAATCAGAAATTGATTCATCAGATTTCTATTTAAATGTTATATGTTATCAGTATTGCTCATTACATGAGGCCATCATGAAAAAAATATATACTCCAAATTATTTTAGTGTATCACTACAGATAAATGAAAAACTACATATAAACTACTTTATTATTCATGATAATGTTATATATAGTAGAATTTTATTAATTTGATTATTCATGATAATGTTATATATAGTAGAATTTTATTAACTTAATTTTATTCCAAAACATTTATCAATAAATGAAGTTAATAACTCAATTATTCTCAAATAAACAAACTTCAAAGCAAAAGTAAAATTAATTTTATAACTGAAATTTAATTTTTTGTTTGATATAATTAATAATTATAGTTTTGTAATTAATAATTTAAGCCTATATAAATATAGATTATAAATTGTATCTTAATGTACTGATGTGAAAATCATGATACATATATAAAATATTCTGAAAATTTAGAAAATAAACGTAAAAGTTTTAGTAACAAAAGTAGCAAAATATACATCTACAAAAATTTATGTCTTTAATGTATATGTCAGATGTGTTATTAATATCTAAAATAATTCAATGCAAAAAACTCTTAGTATGAATGCAGTTCAAGTCTGCACTTTTGGTATCCAAAATATTTGTTTACTTTACTGTGAAGATCACCTTAGTATATATTGTATATTTAGCTTAAAGTGTATAGTTACACATAACTGCTTAGAGATATGAGATTGCTTTATAATTTATTTTCTTTTTTGTTCATTTTCTGCATATCAGAACAGTGATATGTTGTTGTTGTTGTTTTAAAAAAAAGGAGTTGCATAGATAGTAAAACTATTTAGTGTTCTAAATTTGTTATTTAAATTAACTTTTATATGAATTGAAAATAAGTTTTTTAAAAAAAAACTCTAGAAAGATGACTTGTATGGTAATTGTAACAGGAAAAGATTATGGAAAGTCAAAAGAAAATTAATGATCAAATATCAGTTATAAAATCATTAGAAAATATGTATCTATATTGTAGACATGATCAGACTTTAGGGAAAAAAAAATTAATCGGTTTATCAGGAATGTAATAATTTATGATTCTAAACTATAAATTATAAATAATATTAATAATAAATATCAAAATAATTATGTGAAAAAAAAGAATCAATATTGAAAAAATTTTAATAATTAAAGGAGTATATTGAATTGCACATGTTTATAAAAAAATTGTTGATGTAATCTGATTATGTTTATATTAAATTTTTTATTTTTAGATTTAAAAAAAAAAAAAAACTTACCTTTTGAAAGTGAGTTTGAGAACTACAACAAGACTTTCAAAATTGTCATTAAATCAAATTATTTCTTTTATTTTTTAAGGAATAATTGGTTCTTATCTGATCCTTCGTGTTAGCCGTGTGTGACGCGATTTCTAATCAAAAACACATTAATATAATGTTCCCGGGCCAGCGATTCTCTATTAATATTGACTTTTTTTTTTGTTTGTTTACAAAGTTTACTTTCTTTTGTTTTTGAAATATTTTTCCCAAATAATATTTTTGACGATGGTATAATAATAGTTGTTTTGTTTTTTTTTAATTTTTATTGACAAGAGGGTCTTTTTTGGTGTGTTTTCAAATAGTAATTTGTGTTTTTTTTTTTTAAATAGTATTACTGTTTTTGTAAAATTGGATTGCCGAAATTTAAGAGAGAATGGGTTTTTTTTTGGATGGATCTTTAAATAATAATTGACATTACTTTGATAGGTTTCCATTTGATTGCCGACAACAATTAGTGGGAGGGGTGTTTTTGTGTACGATTAAATAATAATTTACGTTACTTTTATAGGTTTACATTTGATTGCCGACAACAATTATTGGGAGTTTTGTTTTTTTTCGTGTGTGTGTGTATGTTTAAATAAAAATTAAAACCGTTACTTTTGTCGGTTTACATTTGATTGACAATCGATTTGACTTCCTTTCATTTATAAATTATGGTTTTGGTTCTACAAATAAATATTTTTTGACAATTTACTGCAAGTGTCAAACTCATGGTACAGAAAATATTTTATTAGCTTATATCTTCTATCCATGAATTCAATGCTTCACTAGAAAGTTATCTTTTGCATGGTTATTATCCATTTTAGGAGTACAAACAATGATGGAATGAATATGTTTTTCTCTTTTCATTATTTCTCTAATAAATAATTCATGATTATTGACTACTTGGTCTGCTTCTGAATATGATTTTTTTTTTCATTACAAATTGATAATTTTCATTTTATCACTTATTTAGGAACTATGAAATTATACTTAGGAAACATCAAATGAAATACTATATATATATCAAACTTTTGAAAGAAAGAAAATGAAAAAATACCTACGCTTTTAACATATTTAACACGAAGGAAACATCATTAATAAATAGAATTATGTTAAAAATAATGAGAAGCTAAAAGATGAAAAAATTGTTGATATACCATATGTAAGAAATATTTATAAAATTTACAAATGTTAATATTTTTTGTTAGTTTATTTACATTATTTTTCTTCTGGATAATGTAATTGAAATAGTGTATATTGATATAATGCATATCATGCTTCACTGTACTGTCATGTTAAGAAATATATAATTTTAAAAAAATATAATTCATCAAACTATTTTGTTCACAAGAATTATTACTACATCAATTATAATGCAGCATTGTAAAAAATATACTTAGTATGTGTACATGTATAGATGATACAATTTTTTTTTTATAATTTTTTTTCTGTTGTAGAGAGATTTAGAAAAATGTAACTTTTCTTATGTTGCTATGTCTTTACTGATATTAATCATAACTATAAATACAAAAATGAAATACATATTGAATATAGTATAACTTTGATTTTTTAAATTAATATTTGAGGATATGTGCTTTTTCTTTATTAAAATAGTTTTTATCAAATTAGTTTAAAATTTTTGGTTTTAATTTTTTAATTAAAAGAGAGAAATGTGATATCATTAAATAAAGTAGTTGTTTTGTTTTTTTTAAAATATTGATTAAATTTTAAATAATTCTGTTGACAGTGTCTGATGACGATTGCTAAAGTTAAAATGTATTGTAAAACAATACATCCAGCATTTATTAAAAGTTTTAGTTATAATTTATTAAAAATGACAGGAGAACAGTAAAATAAATCAAGATAATACTCTTTCCCAATTATATTTTAATAAAAATATAAAAAGCAGTGCTGTATTAATAATTTCAGCAGAGTATTTTAAAATCACAATAGAATTGCTACAGTTTTTTCTAAATGTAATTAAATTATTTATTATTTTTTGCTTGTTCCTACACATACATATATAAAGAAGTAATGAAGATTATGAAAATAAAAGATTTTTTACTGAACGTTTGATTTTTATATCCAAGAAGTAATATTAGAAACAAAATTTACTGTAGAAAATTTTCATATAAAAAGAAGTTAGTAATGTGAGCTGTGTGGACTCTTACACCACACATCTTTAAAATTATTATGTAATAAAAAAATTTTTTAAGTTTAGCATGATTTTTGTATGAGTTAAAAAAAAATTTCAATTCATTAACAGTACTTGTAATTTATTCTGAAAATATTTTATATATAAAGTTTAAGTAATAACCTGTATATTTATACTTTACGTTTGTCTTCAATATAATAATATTAAATCGTGCTTTCACATTTCCAACGCAAAGCTATAACAACAAATTGAAAACTAAATTAAATGGCTGAGCGCTTTCAAGAAGATAGCCAGTTATGATCCTTTCTTTGGAATCATATATAAATAAATCTGATATGCAAATGAGTCACTAAGACTATCTTTTAGATATCGCAAAACTTGCATCCTTGCATTGGAAGTGTGAAAGCACAATTTAATATTATTATATAAAGTTTAGTAAACATACTTTTAGTTTTGCAAATAAAAACTCAGTGCAAATAAATTATTTAGCAGTGCTATTTTTTTAATTTCGTAATATGTGGTAACTAATGAATTTATTGATATAAAGGAACTTAAATTAACACCAAATTAAAATATTAAAAAAGTAAAAACTGAAAAATAGTAAATTATGTTTTTAGAAACACATTTATGAACAATATCAAAAAAAAAAACTATTGAATTTGCTTTTAATGTTCAGATTAAAGTCAGTTAGGTATTCTGTCACATATTTTTAATCTTATTAAATGCCTAGTATTTTAATTTTACATAATAAAATACCACATGACTCTATCACATAACTACAGGTTACTCGTTGCTATTTCAGCAGTATATTTTTTTCTTCACACTTCTCTGCTATCTACAGTAAGCTTCAATAATTAATAGATGGCAGTTGATAGTGCTTAATTCCTATTCAGTGCTGTTCTATCTAATATCCTCAGGCTAGTTTCAAGATTTTTGGCTTTTATCATGAGGTGCTTTAGATCTTGGAACAGTGCACTTGAAACTTTAGGATCCAGTGTACCTTCTTTCCAGCAACCATCATTTATCTGTTTTTTTAATCAAGCTGTCAGTCCAGTCCAAATGAAAAACACAATATTTTAATCTAAACCAACTTTGATCTGAAACAATTCAACATATTACTTTGTACTTAGTTTTTTAAACAGTTATAGGCATCTCTATCCTGTGGTTAGAATTGGCATGAAACTACTAAAATCTCACGTCTTTAGTTTCTCAGTGCAGTTTCAGCCATGTATTTTTTTCTTTACATCTCTATTGCCAAGCTCTAGTAACTAAAAGATGCATAGAAGTGTGAAGAAAAATATATAATGCTGAAATCAATTTTGGCAATAAGATAAAGACAAAGATGCCACAATTGCTTAAAAACTAAGAACATCATTATATATAGATACTAGACTGGTTTCAGATCTATATGGTTATACAGGTAAGTTGTTTTAGATTGAAAACTTTTAACTATTTTTTAATTTTGGTTGATAGCTTGAAAGTTAGAAAGGCAAATGGTGGCTGCCAGAGAGAAGATATATTAGATTCTGAAAGGACCAGGTACACTATTCCAAAATTCAAAGCTTCTCACTGATGAAAGCCGTAAGTTTAAAACTAGCCTGGAGGTATTGAATAGAACAGCACTGGATAGAGATTTATTAAGCATTATCAACTGGACTTTTTTAATTTACTAAAGCTTACAATATGTTTGAAGAAAAAAAATATTTGCACTTTATTTTAGCACTAATTGAAAATATATTTGCCTTTTTAAGAGTTGCTTTCAATAATAAAATGCATACAAAATGTTTTTTGTTTTTTTTTTAAAAAAAAAAGTTTTATCTAAGATACACAGAAGTAGAATAACAAATCATTTTATAATTCAGCTATGCTTATTATAATTCTAAAATGACATGAAGTATTTGAAATTAAAATCACAGGGATCAAAGCTGCTTGGCTTTTTCACTCTCTCTATAAACTTTTCATAAGCCATTACTTTCAAAATCAAACATTGTCTTTTATTCATGTTATTATTTCAAATTGTTTCTTTATAGGACACTTACAGTTCAAATAATATTGAATAATATAAACATAGTTTAAGTAAATACTATTTTATTTATAATTATGTTCTCTGAAACTTTTTTAATATTATTTTATATTAAAATATAATTATTATATTATTAAATTATTGTACTAGTAATCTTATATTGAATATATGTGTGTTTATATTTGAACAAGTTAATTCTTTTGACATAAATTATACTTATTTTTATAATAAAAATTATTTTTGTAATTGAATGAATTAAGAAAAAACTATTTTCAAAATTTTGAAACATTTTTTTTTTAGTTTAACTGTTAATAAAAGATCAATTTAATATGCTATAGACTTTTTGTTTTTATTTTAAGGTTGTTTTTATATTTGTTTATTATCGCCAGGTACTGCGTTGTTTAATAATCTTAAACTATTTTTAAATATCAAAACAATTCCATTCATTTATATATATTTATATAAAGAAGTAACAAAAATAATTAAACATATAATAACAGCATTCCACTCTTCTTACACTTTAAAGCAAAATATATTTATTAATTTTATAGTTTCGGCTGTTCCTAGCAGTTTTCGTCAGATCTTATTATTTACTAATACTCTTAATAATAATAAGATCTGATGGAGATTGTTAGGAACAGTCGAAACTGTAAAATTAATAAATAAATTTTGCTTTAAAGTGTAAGAAGAGTGGAATGTTGTTATTATATGTTATATATTAAAAAAGCAAAAATAAAGAAGGAAAGAGGAAGAGAAACTATTGAAAATAATTAAACATCTTAAATTAAAAGTAATAATCTATTATCATTTGAGCTGTGAACAGTATGTAGATATTTTTATGCTGGAAGTAATTTTTTCCACTTTATTCAGTTTTATTTTTGCTAAAATTTTATCTTGCTTGTGTATGTACATATATTGTTCCAAATGTTTGTCTCATTGATAAAACTAAGTAGTTAATGAATTTAAGTTTTTTGAGTTGATTCTTGATTATGGAAAAGATATTGTATTCTGTGTTGGTTCTGGAATATCATATGTCCTTTGCATTTAATTAAGCAGAAATAATAATTTGATTTATTTATTTTAAAAAAAATTGATATAAATATGAAATAGAATATAGTTCCATAATTTATTTATTTTTGCTGTTGCTATTTGATAGTCTTAAAAATTATCATGTAACACTTTCAACTTTAAAGTTTTAATTTTTTTTTATCTTCATAAGTTTTAAAGTTTAAAATATGTGCATGAAAGTTTTGTAAGACTTTTAGAATGTTTTTTTGTAAAATTTCTAAGAGAAAATCAACAATGTGGAAATAAACAGAGCAAAACTCTCCATACAGTATTGCCACCTGTGCTAAACAGAGTAATCAATGGATGCCAGAAGGCTTGTGCATAAAATCCCTATCTAATGCCTACTCATCCAATATCCCCAGACACAAGCCTTCTGGCATCCATTGATTACTCTGTTTAGCACAGGTGGCAATACTGTATGGAGAGTTTTGCTCTGTTTATCAACAATTAATGTGCTAGTATAGGAAATGTGATCATGTAATGTGAAAATAGATGAAAAATTCAGCAAAAATTAAAAGTATATTTTATAAGTGAATATAATTTACATTATAAATCATTAATGTTCCGATAGTAATATATGAAGCTTATAATAATAATATGACTTTTTTTTTTTTTACTCATACCATCTGTAATATTTTTTTTTTTCTCCTCTTTTCAGATCTCAACAATATGGGTAACTTATTGCTGTGTGACATTGCTACTTCATTACATTAGGGATGTGTTTCTAAGAATACCATTTTTTTTTTTTTATCAAAGTACTTTTTATGTGAATTGACTTGATGTTTGAAGGTAACAAAGGATCGATTGAGGTTGCAACAACTGTGATACCTTAATGATTAATGTAATTAGTGTAAATTAGGTTTGTTAGTGTGGATGGATTTTCAGTCATATCATGAAAACAATACTGTATTTAATTCCCTTGTTATTTAAATAACAATAATTTAATAGGAAGGGGACAAAATAATATAATGTTTAATAACTTTAAAAAATTATTTTAGAAATTGTCATACTAATTTATACATTTGAAATTGCATATAAGAATTGTTTTCTAATATGACTCCACACCACAAAATCAGTATTTTTATGCATTTCGATCTGTTGTGACTGTGAAATAGTGTAGGAGTTTTTATATGTGTATAGGATAAATTGTTTGTCGCAGTCTTAAACAGATATTTGCTATAATACTTATGTCAAAATCTGTTTTTTTTTTTTTAAATGTAAGTATGAATTTAGTATTGTGTATGAATAAAAGACTCAACTATGCACATCTGTAGATGAGTGTTAAAATTATATAAGTATATATATACATTTATATATATATTATGTAATAAAAGAAACAACTACAATAAAGTAGTACAGTATATATGTACAGTATACTTTGAGTGTTTTTGAAGAAAACTGCAAAATGTTACCTAGTGGTCAGTTAGTTAATATTACTAAGAAGTTAGCAACTCCATCTACTTTTTTTTTATATAATCATATTATGTAAATGAAAAAAACAATTAAAATTTTTATATTTTTTTGTAAGAATGTTAATTTCTGTTCCCTAAGTAAATTTAAAATTTGATCATTATATATTTGTAAAATATTTATAAATATTTTATGATCAATCATTTGTGTTTAATATACATCTCTTAATATACATATATATGAAAGGCCTTATCTTATTAAAGATGATTAAACTGACCACTGGTATTTACTGTTTTAGTATTAGTAATTAGATTTATGTATGGTTGTAATCCAGAATTTTTAACTATATTAAAGGAACTTCAAAGTATTTAAATTAATTTAAAAGAAAATTTTATTAAATTTAATCTTATAATAATATATATGGTATTTATGTCTTGAGATGTAAAAAAAAGTAGATTTATTTTTTAATTCTGGATTTAACCACTTTTTTTTTTTTTTTAAATGACACTGATATTTGATTATTCTCATGTTTTGATAATTTACATTAGATGAAACTTAATAAAAAATTTATACTTTTTTTTTTTTTTACCCTCTGGAAAATTTTTTTAAAATAGTCCAGTAAAGATAGTTTTTGAGCTCTATTGTTTATCTAGGCTATAGTCTTTCCCCATCTTTTTTTTTTTAAAAAAAAAAGAAAAAATCAAAACACCAAAAAAAAAAAAAGGATAGCATTATGGAAATACCATTCATCTCATTCAAGTTAGTTACTTTCCTTCCATCAATTCGCTAATTGTCATTCTGTATCTTACTCAAGGCAATACCTGGGATCATCCATTGGCCTCTATCATCACTCATAAATCTCATTGAAGATTTTTTTTTTTTTTTCCAGACTTAAAAATTCATTCAAGGATTATAAATATTTTTTGTTATATAAACTAATAAAAACTGCACAATTTTTTTTTTTTGCAATGTTTATTTCAAGTATTCTTGGAATATTCAGTAGAACCAGGAATTCTTGGAAGTGTCTTTAAACTATTCTGGATGATTAGATTTTATGTGGGTTTTATTCTATTCTTTTACTATTTTGTTTTCTTATTGTTATTGATGTCAGAGATTCCTCTAATTCTGGTACTTTTTTTTTTTTTTTTTTGTAATATATGTCTACATACAATATTCTTACTTGAAATTTTAGAATCACTGTAAACTTTTGTAAAATAAAAACTGTACTGTACTGTATGTAATCTCAAGGGGTTTTGAACACATTCTTTGCTTGTAAATAATATGCATTACAAATATAAATATATATATATATATATTCTTGGAGTTAGGTAGATTCCTTGTTGATGGAATAAAAATATTTATCCTGTTGATATATTTTCAAATACTTGTTGCATCAAGGGGAGGGGGAGAAATAAAAGAAATTCTAATTTTATATTTAAATATCACAGTATATTTCAAAATCAAAGTATATTACTTATTTATTTCACTTTATTAATATTATTATTAAAATTATTGCAGAAAAAGATATGTAGATGTTAATCTTACAAATTAGTATGTTGGAGTTCCTTGATATTATTATTATTATTATTGATATTCAAATATTTAAATGGATTCAAGAGAATTCCCTCAAATGGTGTTTGGTAACACCTGCTTGAGAATAGATACAGTAATTTTTCTAAATGATAATGAAAAGGACCTGAATATGTTTGTGTGCATGACATATATATGTGATGAGTACACCAATTTATAAATGTATATACTGTACATATATATAGTATGCACCAAAATCATTTTATCATCATTTTCAAGGACCTGTAGCATAGAAACAGTAGAATTTAGGTAGAAATAAGTTTAAAAAAAAAAAAAAAGAATCCAAATTTATACTTTAAAATAATTTGTTTATTATCTTCCATTAATTTATTGTACTTTGTATAAATTTTTTAATTAAATTTATTTTTGTTTTATAAAGTGTAATTTTTCCCCTTTCTGTGTGTTTGTAGGAATGTGTTGTTTTTGTTTGTAGAATTTTGAAACTTTCCGTGGCTGTGATTATGTAAATATGTCTATCCTTATTCCACTTTTTTTTTTACCCCAAGGAAAAATTATTTCTCCCTTTTTTTTTTTCATTACCTTTTTTTTTTAATTAATAAATTTAATAAAAGAGAATTTGAATGTTTTATTTTATTTTTAAATATATTCCAAGAAATTAATAAGAGAAGGGACTTCTGCCCTTTTTTTTTTTTATTCACATTTACTTTTCTTTACATTTATGGATTTAATTTTCAAAAAGCATCTTAAAGATATAAGGAATTTTATTGTTTTTGACTTAACTAATAATATCCTACTATCTATTTACATCAACATACTTTTGACCAGAAAATAACTAACATATACCCAAGATGAACTTAAGCTTTTTAAAAAATATATATTATTTAATAATAAATAATAGAATATAAAGCAAATTAATTTTAGGTATTGCTAATAACTAGCATATATTTTTTAGTAAACATATATGAATCTAAGCTTTACACTGCAAAAACTTATTTGCTATTAGTTGAAAGCCCACCCTTTATTTTCTAATCAAACAGAATAAATTTGCAGTGTCTACTTCATATGTTTTTATATTATTGCTATTATTACTGTGTATTTTTTTTTACATGGTAAACAAATATATCAGTTGCTCATGAACACACATTAGCATCCATACTGATTTTTATTGGTTTTTAATTCTGAGTTTAAGATCAAGAAAACATGTTTTCCTTCTCAGAGTGTAGAATTTTTTAACTGGATTGATTGGATTTTTTTAAAGGCTATATGAATGAATGTTTATGTATGTGAATTTTAATTCTCTTTTAACAAACAAAACATTTCCTGAATTGGTAAAGTGACCAAATGTAGGGAGTACTAACAGTCTTTAGTTATGGACTTAGACTGCCATTCGGTGATGATTTTTTACTTAGCTTCCTACAATTCTAGATTACTATCAAGTGAACCATCGCATGAATTGGAGGAAGTGCCTAATATTAAATGGGACATGCTTAGACTTTGCGATGTTAGAAAAAAATGTGAAGATTAAGTTATTTAAAAAGAGAATATATACATTTATTACAGAGACGCAGATATTGAAGTGAGATTTTTTACATATAAAAAATAGAACGATAACATTATGGGATTGATGACTGAATAATTAATATCTAGATTAGCAGAATTACCTGTAAATGCAGGTAATTTAGATTTATGCCTCAGCAATTTATTATTGTGATGAAAAAGTAGAAGATTATTATATAGATAGAGAGAAGATTTTTGTTCATACCAAACAATATTTTAAAATTGCCCTGGTAATGCTAGAATTGGAAAATGTTCAGATGATAGAAATGCTGCGAATGAATTTGCTTTCAAAAACAGAACTGAGAAGGGACATAGACTTGGGGGGAAAGGAGGGACTATATTAAAATTTCGTTTTTGAGAAAAATGCAAAATAGAAATGGATGTGGAAGTATATAAGTGATAGATCATTAAAGTTGAAAAGTGTCATCCATTGATGTGTATAACTTAAAGAAATATCCTTCAAATTTAAGCTAAAATTTTAAAATTATTTAAAAATATTAGCATACTTTTAAGATGTCTCCAATTTAAATTTAATTCAATAAGGAGATAACTGATATTTTACTAAAATTGGCAATATAGCTAACTGGTAAACCTAAAAAAAGCAACAATTTATCATTAAATTTTCACCTAAGATAATGCAATTTATTAAGAAATGAAGGAATATGAAAATATTTTTAAATGATCTATTTAGAACTGAATGTCTGGAATTCCTATATGTTATGAAAACATAGTATGAAAAAGAATTAGTAATGGCATAATGAAATAGTAATGAAGACCAGAAGAGAAAAAAAAATGAAACAATATTTTGGTGTTGAAAAGTTATTTCAACAATAACATGAAATGATTGTATTATTATTAAAAAGAGAGATGTTGTAGATGATGATAAATCTCATAGAAATGATGGAATTGCTGATATTTTAAAAGCAGGTAAAAAAATAAATAAATTCTAGGAAACGCTATATACTAAATCATAAAAGATACTAGGTGATTGAAAGAATGCAATTAGATGAAAATATTTTTATTAGAAATTATAGAGCTATCATTCTTCTCTTAGTTTTCTAGAAGATCTTTTTACTAAGTTTATCACAGATCAATTAGAGAGTATTTTGTATTCAAATTTCCAAGAGAGTAAACTCATTTTAAAAAGTAATTATAACACAATAGACTATACAAATCTTAAGAGAAATTATAGAAAGGATTAATAAGCATGAGTTTGCTATTTTCTTTTGGATTTGTAGATTATAAAAAAGCATTTGCATGATGATTAAAACTTTGGAATATTAAGATATTAATCCAGGATATTGTCAAATTCGGAATAATATTTATTTAAATGTAATGGCAGTGATTAAACTTTATGATACTGAAAAGATTAACATGATAAGAGATGTAGCAGAGTGAGTCTACCTTGCCAATGGTTTTACAGGAAATATGAATTCAAATAGAAAACAAAGTGTAAACTAAATTGAGATAGTTAGATTTTTCAGAAGATCTAATTATTTTTTTTCCCAAATAATGCTTCTAAAGTTTAGTAAATGTTAGAACAGCGATCAAATTGAAATAAATAAGTAGGACAAAATGTAAGTGCTAAAAAAACGAAGTCATGTTTAATGGCTTTTCAAAAATATATAAAATAAAGATTCATAATAATGAATTAGAAATTAATACTTGTAAATATTTTAGTCAGATTATTAATATAGATGAAAACAGTGGATGAAACTAATCGTAGAATTAAACTTGGATGGGGTGCTTTTTGGTAATAATAATTGAATATTAAAAGATATATATGTCTACTTGAAAAGAAAGATTTCTAATTAATGTGCTTGCTTAGTAGTGTTTTTTATAGATCTGAGACATATACTTAATAGAAGAATAATTTGGATATTTCTGACTATAGTGAAATATGTCAAAATATATGTTGGGATTTATATCAAAAGATTGAAAATAAAATTAGTGAATGAGTGGGAAAAAATAGGTCTCACTGACACAATAAGAGAATTAAGAGGCTCAAGTAGAATTGGATGTAACATAGCTTAAAGAAATCATAGATGAATAACAAGTCTTAAGAAATTGTAAAAAATCTGAACATTGAGTTAAGGAATCTTGCTGGTGTGGAAAAACAGCATTGAACTTGGGGTCACTTTTGTCTTGCATTGGTTTGATAACTAAGTGAAAATAATATTGAAACTGTAAATATATTTTTATAAAATGGCATTGATTTATTGTAGAAGTGGTTTAGAACTTTTAAGGGGGAGGCGGAGTAAAATAAATGGATAATCCAACCAGAATTTAAAAAATTAGATAAATTGTAAATTAAAAAGAATGAAGAGATATAAGAGTTTATTATTTTCAGGGTAGCAATAAACTTAATGAAAATAAATATTTAGATGAACAAGAATTTTATAAGTATTATTTCTATGCATGAGAGATTGAAGATTAATTAAGCAGCTTCATAAGATATGGAAGTTATTTGATGCTTATGCCAACTAATGATCAATGTGATGATGGAATAGAAAACAAATATGAAAATAGTTGGCATAATAGGACATTGAATAGGTGATAAAAATACAAGTGAATTGTAGTTTTTGTAAAAAAAAATGTACAGTTTGAAAATCATTAGAATAGAATTTACAAATGGAGATGTCTATATTATAAAGATATATTTCACTTGCTATATATGTATATATTGATTTTAAATACATATGGAAACAGCATTAAACAATGATACATCCTGAACAGATATAGAACACAATTTGCTGGTGGTTATATTTAAAAGAAATGAGACGAATGAATTATTTCATTGAAATATTACTATCCTGTGATTCCAGACTGGAATATGTGTGCTCCCAGGGTATGAAGCAGAAAAAAAATGAATAATAATATTGGAGAAAAATCATATATATCAGTTAATGTGACATAGTTTTTTTTTTTAAATATAATCTGATTAAATGTATTTGAATTCATTATATCTTTTGAGTTTTAATATTTATTTATTTATTGTAATAGTAACAAATTGAAGATTATGTAAAATACAGGAGAACCTTGAACTTGCTATTATATCATGTTGCTATAAATACACAAATTTTATTAAAGAATAAAGGTCCGTGTGTGCAAACATTAATGTTCATATGCTAAAATGCTCCAGAAATAAATAAATAATTAGGCAGAATAAGAAAACTTACTGAAAATAGCAACAGACTAATTTGCATGTAAAGAAAAGTTTGTTTTACACAAATTAGCACAGCTGATAAAAAGTTTGCAGAAGAATTAAAAGAGGAGAGAAATGAAGTTGTGCTTAAAACTAGTAGAAAAATAGACTAGTGAAAGTTGTTCTGCAAATAAATAAAGAAGAGCTCTAATCAAGAATCTAATTAAACTATCTCTGAATTAATGTGTGTGAGAAAATTGTTGTTACAAAATTATAGTTACAAGTTATTGAGTAAAGAGGCTTTGTAGATATTAAATCTCTAAAGAGATTTGAACTTTAAAGAGATATGAGTGATCTTATTCTCAATTAGCAAGTTGAATTACTAATAGTTTACTAATATTATTATTATTAAGAGTAAATAAACTCTTGAAGTATTTTTCTTGTTTAAAATATAATTTTCTAGCTGACTACATGGCCCTGGATAGATTATTTAGCGCAAATCAACAATTTTACCTGTGAGCCTGGATAGACTTTGGCCTAAATCGACAGTTTACCCTGTGACGCTTGGATAAAAGAATAGCTGGAAATATCAAATTTAATGGTGCAGTGAACCAAAAATACAGAACAACATGACAACAACATTTGATATACAAAATCCAGGTCAATGGCAAGCAAGTATATGTGAATCATATTGAAAAGTACATCCTTATGAATGGAATAATAGATGATAAACTTAAAATTGTACCACTATTATGGATGTGTGGTAAAGATATCTTAAATGAAGCAAATCATTTATGTGATCCCAAGCCACCTGAGGAAATACTCTGTGAAGAGTTACTGATAAAACTAAATATGCATTTTATATCCATAACATTGAAATTTACAATGCATCACCATTTTTGAGGGAGGATACAATTACAAAATAAAAATATATGTGAATATGACTTGGTTCTACAAAGATTTGTGAATTTAAGAATGATATCAACGAAATGCTGCTGGATGTTACTATGGGGAATAAGAGTTGTAAAGCTTAGAGAAATATTACTGAGAAGGAATTAAAATACAAGATCATTTTTTGAATATCATTAGCTTATGAAGCTACGATAGACCATGTAGAAACTTAAAAATGTGACTGCTATGTCCAGTCTCTATATACATTATATATATATCTAAGCCTGTATGCATACATAAATCATATAGATCAATAAGAGCTCTAGCTAGCTGTTCATATGTTCGAAGGCCAGCTCTCCACACTTGATTCTTGGAGCTTCACCTGTGCACATGGACTTATAAGTGGGTGTAGAACATTGCCCATATGCACAGCTGGCCTCCGAACATGTGAACCAGTTAGGACTCTTACAGGTCGTATTGATCTATAATGTATGCCTATGGGCTTAGGTATATGTATATATAATTTGTAGTAGTTAGATATTGCTAAGAATATTTATTATTAAATTAGATTTAATCTCAACCTAATAGAGTTATGTCATTGCTGGGGAATTATCATTAGATAAGTCTGAAATGGTTAAGTTTGCAGACAAGGTATCCACCAGTATATAGACGCTTGGGCGAGAGCTGGCCTCCAAACGTGTGAATAGCCAGCTAGGACTCTTACAGGTCGTATTGATCTACATTATTATTTATGTATGCCTTCGGGCCTTATTGTATATATAAAAATTAACAGACTATTATCACTCATTAAACTCTAAATATTAACTGTTCAGTGGTGGTTTGTATTTTTGGAATGCCCTCTTAGATTCATTAGTCTGTAGAGCAGTAGTATTGCTCTTCCTGACCTTGCTACTAGCGGTCAATTCATTTGATAGCTAGATACAGCGGCAACAAAGTTCAATACTTCAGAAATGAATATAAATGCTGCAAAACCACAAGAGATAAGTCAAACATTAATAAAGATCCCCCCCCCCCCAATTTGTTATTGTTGTGGAAAAACAGGGCATTTGTCAAAGTTATGTAAGTGACAAATGACAGCAGGATTTACAGAGAGAGTAAATTGATGAGTATCTAAAAAGTTGAAATTTATAAATAAATTGAAAAACCTAAATTAAAAATGAAAGTCTGCAGACAAATTGTTACTGCTGCTGAAAAATAGGCCATTTTAAAAAAATTGTTACTTTAAAACGTTATAGTTGCTGATTGATAGCCGTTTGTCAAATGTCTACAATAAAAAACGTCTAAAGTTGATTTACTATCGAATAGTAAATCAAGAGGAGGACTAGTGAAGAACGTCAACATTTGGAGAATAAGTATCATAAATGTTAAAACTGCTACTGTAAAAATAAATGCCCGAAATAAATTTTCTCCACTTTAAAGTCCCAGATAGTTAACAGCAAAACTATTCCAAATAAAATAAAAAACCATTATTTGGAAAATGTAAAATTTACTGTGAACTAAAGTTTATGAATTAAAGATATAATAAAGAGGAATGGTAATCCAGTATTTACCTTGCTATGACGTCTTTTGCCTGAAGGCATACAACTGTAATTATCCGCTATTTGCGTCGTCGGAAGAACACATGAACGTTGTCGTGGCAACGAAGACGCTGACATGACTAATTCGAGAGATTTGATTTTTTCATCCACGAGATTTTTTTCGTCTTGACCCGCGAGATTTAAAAGTGGATTTTTTCCCATTTGTTGCATCGTTTTTTTCAGGGCTTTAATATTTCAGCAATTTTTTTAGCAATTTTTTAAAATAAAACATTACTTTCTCAACAACTGTAAGTAACACATGTTATTTCTTCTATGATATTAAGTGGATATATTTTATATTTTATTAATTTTCCATTTTTAGACATGGCTATTTTTGAAGCAAGAGATATGAAGTTGTGGGATCTCCCAAAATGTGAAGAAGAGGCGATAGCTTTCTTTCAACAAGAAGGAATTACGGCAATACTATCTGAATAAATATATGAAATAAGGTTAGAAGATGACAGAAAATTTAAATGTCATATTAAAGAACGGAGTGTACAGAAACATTCGAAGACGTAATGATTACCAAACTTAAAAGAAATCTGACTGATATTTCTGTTGAAACAAGTAAAAACTCCAGTTAACTTTTTTGTTCACGAAGAAGCTATCGAAGCAAATACTGAGAGAGAAGGAAGTAAACCCAAAGAGACCAGTTAGAGAGAAGTGGATATCTAAAAAGCTACGAGTTTACTTTTTGTGATTAAAATTGTTTATTTCTGTAGGAGAGAGGAATGTTATATATACACATTTTATTAAAGAATAAAAGTGTGTGTGTGTGTACAAACCTTAATGTTGATATGCTAAAGTATTCCCGAAATAAAATAAATAATTAGGCAGAAAGAGAAAACTTACTGAAAATAGCAAGAGGCTAATTTGCATATAAAGAAATGTTTATTTTATGCAAATTAACGAAGCTGATAAAAAGTCTGCAGAAGAATTAAAAGAAGAGACAAATGAAGTTGAGTGTAAAAACTAGTAAAAAGATAAACTAGTGAAAGTGAAGTTGTTAAGAGCTCTAGTCAAGAATCTGATTGGACTATCTGAATTAATGTGTGAGAAAATTATTACAAAATTATAGTTACAAGTTATTGAGTAAAGAATCTGAGTAATCTTATTCTCAATTAGCAAGTTGAATTACTATTATTATTATTCGGAGTAAATAAACTCTTGCAGTTTTATTTAAGCTTTCTTGTTGTTTTCTTGTTTAAAATATAATTATCCAGCTGCTAATTGACTATGCTCCTGGATATATTATATGTGCACATCTACACTCCCATTTCACTAGTTCTTTTTATAGTGAGTCTGATTTAAAATCTTGATTGACACGTTTGCATAGGCTTAATATTTGTCAACTTGACATAAAAAAAAGACCATGGAGACAATATAGGCAAAATTGTGTACCTTATAACTTATTTATGTTAAAAATTACATATATTATCATAAACATGTTTAAGTATGTCATTGGTTATTTAGAAACAATTTAAATTCGATTTTCAAAATGTTACTGTCACTTGATTGTTTTAATAGATTTTTAAAAAAATCAATAATTACTGAACCAGTTTACAAAATAATTAATATTTTAACAAAAAATTGACCGCCTACGTTTTCAATATGGCTGGCAAATTAAAAGATAAAGTAAAAATGTAAGTACAGTACACTATTTCTTTTGTTTGCTTTTTATTAGAATCATAAAGCTTTTTTCACAATGGCTTTAATTAACATTATGTTTACAATTTAAAATACTTGAATTTTGTTGGAGATGAAAGAGCAATAGTGAAAGGCATAAAATGTTTTTGTTATAACTTTGGCAGGCCAATATGATTTGAAGCTAATAATAAAACTAATTATCTTTTGTTAGTGAATTTTGAAAGACAAAAAATTAACCTTCTTTAAAGATAACTGCAAGATTAATATTCCTCATGTTTTTAATATTCTTTATCCAGCATTACTCATTTAAAGAACAGATTATTATTTAATCAAAAGAGATTTGAACCCAGACTTTCAAGCTCCCTATAATCATTCACTTAATCTAATATAACCGATACACATGACCACATGTGAAAATATAAATAATCTCCAATATATGTATTTCATGCTGTTGTAGATTTGCTATTTT
The DNA here is from genome assembly GCA_028023455.1 of Epiperipatus broadwayi. Classification (NCBI taxonomy): domain Eukaryota; kingdom Metazoa; phylum Onychophora; class Udeonychophora; order Euonychophora; family Peripatidae; genus Epiperipatus; species Epiperipatus broadwayi. Next base: position 3,911,829 of record JAQFVV010012429.1, on the reverse strand, counting down.
ATTATAAACCGAGCACTGATTATATGTGGGAGATGATGATTCGGATCAACTGATGAGTGCTGGTTCAGAATGAAATACATATATTGGAGATCATTTATCTTTTTCACATGTATGTGGTCATGTGTATCGGTTATATTGGATGACTAGAAAGTTTAAAAGTCTGGGTTCAAATTCTTTTTAATTACATCTAGGTTACATATATACACTATACTTGTATTTCAATATTATTATTTAATTTAATTAATTATTATAATACTTTTTTTTTTCAGATAAACTAACATAATTCAAAATTAATCTATTCATTCAGTATACTTAAGGTTTACTATAATAAATAGAGGGATTTAAACTTAGGATTTTCAGTCTATATTTATCATCTCCATTTCAAACAATTGTTATACATGTGAAAAAGATAAATGATCCCCAAATATATGTATTTCATACAAAACTAACACTCATCAGTTGGACCAGATCATAATCTCGTATACAAATAACCTATTTATTCAGTTTACTAAATGTTTACTATAGTAAATGGGGAACTGATTCTATATATGTGCGAGAGATTATGATCTGGCTGCACGAAATGTACATATATTGGGCATCATTTATCTTTTTCATGTGTGTGGTTATGTGTATTGGTTGTTTGAGATGGAATGGAGTATGAATATAGACTCAAAATTCTGAGTTCAAATTCCTTTATAATTTAAAATTATTTTTCAGTTCTTCGATTATGCAATCTGTTTATTATTATTATTACCTTTTATTATTTTTTTAATGTTTATTTAATATGTTGATGTGTGTGTTTACATTTACACATTTATTGTATTCTAATGTATTAAGAAAGTGTTACTTAATTCCTTTTCTTTTATATCAATAAAATAGCCATCTTGAAATCTCAATATATATGCATTGTCTATTCATCTTATTATCCTTATTGAACTATTTATTTACAGTTACAATATATAGATTTAATTAGAGGATATTTGAACACAAATTTTCTAACTCCCTTCAGTCATCCATTTCATCTTATATACTAAAACACATGACAACATACACGTGAAAAAGATAAACGATCTCCAATATATATATATAGAGAGAGAGATTTGAAATAACAAACAACGAAATTAATTACACACATTTTGCTAATGTCATCATTATCAATCGACTATAGGATAAAGGCTATTCCAGTTTCTCTGATCTCTAGCCTCTTCTCTGCTACACCCAGCAAACTCTCATTTTATCAATTCATCTTATATACAGTCTTTTACAATCTTAGGATCCTATTTAAAATTTCAACTGTCAATCTATTAACTTTTTTCTTTCAATAATGTTAATGGTACCTGTTTATTCTCTAGCCAATGAATTTCATTATTGGTCCCTTCTTGTTACTCCTATTGTAACTCTCCATATTTCACTGAGTGATCTGAAGCCCCTGTATTGCTCTTTTGTTAAGTGTCCAGATCTCAATTCCATAAATAAGAACTGATAAAACATCTATTAAAAATCTTTTCAAACACATAGGCATATTTCATTTTAATATTAAATTATTTCTACCAAAAAAAAACACATCGGGCAAATGTAATTTCATCCATATTAATATTTTGGTCAACTCTTTATTCTAAGAAAATCCATTGAATATACATTTTGTCTTTTTAGCATTTATTTTTAGTTCTACTTACTTATTTTGATACTTGTGAGTTTTTATGTAAACCAAGATGGCATCTTGTATTTTTGATAAATGTACAGTTTCGAGGGCCCATAATCAACTGGAGTTAAATTAAAATAAAATTAATAAATCGATTGCTAAATTTATCAAGACGCTAAATTTCTTTTTCTATTTATTTTAAATGGAAAGCGACAAGACGCTCTTGGCATTGTCATACTTTGGTTCAATGCAGTGTTTTTTTTTGTCAACAGTTTTTTTGGTAAATTGTTACGATAAAAATTTGGAACCTCCCTATCACAGAACCTGATGCAATGAACTATTTTAAAAGGTATAGAATCTTGCCTTTCTATAAAGTGTGTGTTGATGTGATTGTATGCTGTCGATATGAATAAAGTGTAAATATTGTATTTATTTTTTCATTTTTCTGTTAATATTAATCAAAAAGAAAATAAACTGTAAATGTTGCCATTAATTTTTCCATAATGATTTCTTTTTTAAAGATAATAAAATGTAATTATTAAATATGATGTTTCGGTTTGTTTTTTTTTTTGGGGGGGGGGGGCTGAAACTAGATTTTTCAAAAATACAGGCTGCCATCTTGGTTTACTTACCCTTATTTTCATCTCTTAACTCTTGCAACATTTTCTGTAGCTCTGAAGCATTATTTGCAAAAACAACTAAATCATCTGCAAAATCTAGATGACTCAAATAATATCCATTTACTTTTATTCCTATCGCTTTCCATTTTAATCCACTAAATACTTCTTGTAAAACTGCCTGTTAACAGTTTTGAAGATGTGGAAATATCCTATCATGCATCTTTCTCAATGTTAATCTTTTTGGTTTTATCACGTAAATTTAATATTACATATTGATAAATATTCTTCAGAATATAATACTGTCCTGGGTTTGAATGTTAGTGATCCAATGTTTTAGTCACTGCAGAAATGCTTAATAGAGTTTAATGCCATTTCATAATTTACAAATCCAAAGCATAATGGTAGCTTGTATTCATTGGTCTTTTCTATAACTTCCCTCAATATTTGGATATAATCTAATATGTTAAAATCATTTCTATATCATAGTTTGCTAAAGATGAAATGTAATTATTTTGGTAAAAATTTTGAATAGAATTGTTAGATATATAATGTCTAATATCTTCTATCATTTTTCTTAAATAATAATATTATTATTGCATTCTTTCAATTATCTGGTACATTTTTATCATTTAGATATTTGGTATATAACTTTGCTAACACTTTTTCTATTTTTTCATCTGCTTCTTTTAAGATATCAATAAGTAATAATAATTAAAATGCTATCATTTCCTGGGGCTTTTTTATCTTCTTCATACATTTAATTTCATGTCTATCTTTTTCATTTAAAATGCTGGAAAATTCAGATGCAGTAACTGTAGAGAATCCTTTCTTATTCTTTATTACTTTGTAATTTTTTATAAAACTCTTCCACACATTTCATATCTCTCTCTTTTTAATAATAGTTCCATCTTTTTTTTATTTGTACATTTTTGAGACTTATTCTTTTTTGAAGCTTTTCTTAACAATTCATAATTATAGTTTCTTATATTGAAATGAGCAAACAGTTTAAACTTCGTGGCTACTTGTTCTAAAGTGCAAAATATAAAATACGCTAACACGCACAAGCACACAAAGCTGAAGACAAATAAAAAAAAATGTTTATATATATTTATTTTATTTTAATATATATATATTTAATTAAGTGGCTAAGTGCTTTAAAGGGTGAGAGCCCTCATATTCATAGCCATTTTGTAAATAGATAAGAAATTGATTAGGAGCAATGTAAATTTATGCAAATGTGATAGTTACGTATTCCATTTTCTGGATATTTTGTAGCAAGAGTCTTTTCTATTTATGGTGTCGCTATCTCTAGCGATAAAGTAAGCCTCTTTAATCTTCCTTTTGAGATCCTGTCACTTTCTGCAAACCACCATTGGATCTCTAGGTTGGCAATCATGACCGGCTGACATGCGATGTTGTGCAAAAACAACTATAAGAAGTGTCTACCAGTGCTTTGTTATAGGAGTGTGTTGGGATAGCCGAGTGGACAGAGTCCCTGGTCTCACCATATGATGATTTACAATATTTTTCAGGGCAGGCAATATTATAAACCACCTGAGGTGTCAGCGAGGGTGGTAGGCTGTCTTTAATGTTATTGATTAGTTTGTTGGAGTTGAGAAGTGTGTGGAAGCATAAATGATATTATTGAATATATTGTAAAAACTTTTATGCAAATTAGACAGATAAGGAAGTAGAAGTCTTTGCTTGTCTGTGTTAGGGATCGGATTATTAATTCTTTTTCATACTATTTTACAAAACTCTAGATTTTCTTTTTAATGGATCATTTTTAAAATTTTCTTACTCCTTTTCATGTTCTTTTGTTTCAGTAGAAAAATTACTAATAAATTGCTTTGTTATACCAACTATCTTTTTTACAGTTATTAATAGGGTATCAGTTATCATCTTTACTGATTTCATTTAAGTCTGAACTATCTTCAAAATTTGTTAATATTTTTAAATGATTTACAAGTTCGAATTTAAATTCTTTAGTGTTTCTGAAGATTAAGAATATCAAATTAATAATGATGTTTTTCTTAATAATTTTCATCTTTCTAATTTTGTATTGACATGTATCTTACATTTTACTTTCTTTGTTGAATCTATTACGAACATTATAATCTTGAAATACATATTTTCTATTAGTCAAAATATCTAATTCTGCTGGACTCTCATTTGGATGCTTCCACAGCCATTTCCATTTTACTCTAAAAAAGAATTCACAATAGTTTTCTTTTTCCGCAAACTCCACAAGTTTCTATCCTCTCTCATTTCTATCATCATAATCAAATTTGTTTACAACATTTTTATCTTTAAGTCTTTTAATAATTCTGGCATTAATGTTTGCCATGATCATTTTAAAGTGTTGTTTCTGTGATTAAAAGCATTTTATACATCCATATAAAAATCTACTTCATCACAATGAGAACTTGTTAATGCATAAACCAGAATTATCTGCATTTGCTAATATCAAAGGAAGAAATGGGCTGCCAAGGAGCATGTAAGTGGAAAATGGCTGGGATTCAGTGGTAAAGAGATATTAGACATTTTTTTGGTGGTGATAAGAAAATAAATGTAAATAAAGACTAAATAGAAATAGTCTTGGATGTAATGATTCAAAGAAAATTTAAAGTTACATGCATGCATTGAGAGAAATAAAAAAGCTTTGTATTAGCAATGAGACGATTAATAAAGTGGTAAAGAGAAGAAAATATAAATAACTTAGTATAAAATAGTTATATGAAGAATAATATTAAACTAAATAAAATGATTAAATTACACATATTATTAAAAAGTAAAGTAGAAAATATAAAGAGCAATATTGTTTTAATATATAGTACACTTTTGATAAGAAAAACAGAATCATGGGAGTGAAATTGATATTGAAGGAAAAAAAATGGTAGATTTAATAAAAACAGCATAGAATGTGATTTGTATAATAAAGATAAGTCTTTTGTTTATATAATTGACAAAAACAATTTGATAGATGATGAAAAAAAATGTGTAATAATGAATGGTTTAAAAGCATTAAATAAGATTCAAACTTCAGTTTCTATGTATTTAAATGGATAAGGTCATATACATGAGGGGGCAGAGTGACTTAAAGTCAACATGGGCATGACAATAATAATGTTGACATCATATGAATGGCTGAAGAGTTGGAAGGTGGAATAGATTGAAGCTTGTCCATTAAAGTTTGAAAATTTGTTATCTTAATATAAACTGAGCACTAATTACATGTGTGGAAGATGATCTGGACCAACTGATGTGTTGGTTCAGCACGAAATATGTATACTGGAGATTTTATCTTTTATGCATGTGCATGGTCATATGTATTGGTTATTCAAGATAGATTGGATAGCTGAAGGGATTTTGAAAGTCTGTGTTCAAATCCCTTATATAATTACATAACTCCTGTTATATAAATCATACTTGTATTCAATCAAACATTATATATGTTTCTAGATATATTTTTATGTAAAGAGCAGTTAAGATAGTAAAAAAAGTTGGACACAAAGTTCTTTTGGAATAGTGAGAATAACTATTGAAATATATGTGTAGAAAAATAGGAAGGAAATAAGTTAATACTATTTTATTCATACTGTAAAAAGTTTATACAGTGAATGATTAATGAAAAGCAAAATGATAGATTAGACAAAAAAATTGATTACTAGAAATTTTTTTTATAAATTGAAAGATTAAAACAGTTAAAACTCTCTATACGTATTGCCACTTAGTGCAAGCCAGAATTAATCAATGGATGCCAGAAGGCTTGTGCATAAAATCCCCATCTAGTGCCTACTCATCAAATTGAAAGATATTTGAAAGTTTATCTTTCAGAAAATATAATTATAAATAAAGATATGTCAAGATAATTTATTTGTTGTTGTTTATTTAATAAATGTTGACAATATTTTCATAATTAGTGAAGATGGATTTAACCATATGGCTAAGTAGGATAAATTTGTAGTAAATTTAGAATGAAAATAAATGCAACTGAAACAATAAGCATAAATAGAATATATGTTAGTTGGACTAAAAGTTGTGGAAAAAATTATGTACTCACCTATATGCAAATTGAAGTTTTTAGGCAAGAAATAGCTCCAATGACCATCGGCAGCAGTTTGACATTGTTTTGCCAGCAGCTTAACATTTTGTTTATTCTAACATCTTAAGTTCAAAATTATTAATAAAGTCTTTGGGAAGGTAATTAATTTATATTGCAAATGATAATAAAATTGTAGTAATATATTTTAATCTTATCTCGTAAATTAATTTCTGATTCTTCAAAGTTAGAATTTTTTTTAAAAAACACACACATGTAAAATATATATATATTTGGTATGAAGAAAAGATTATTTGCTTTTAAAATGTTTGTTTGCAGAAAATGGAAAAAAATAAGTTGAAAAGACAAAATTAGAAATGTATAGATGAAAAAACACTTAAAGGATTAATGAAGAAATTAAATTGGTAAAGAATTACGAACATGGTTGGATGTATAAATGATAGCAAGGAAAATAGATTGATATTTGACTTTATTAAAAAAGATAGCTAGATAAGCTTTTGAAATAGAGATCATGTCCTGGAGCTCTTGGAGAAAGTGCTCTGGGTCAAAGAATGCAACCTACTTTTTGGTAGAAAACATGATAATGAAAATTGTATAATTATTTATTTATAAAGTGTTTAACTGTAATAATTCTCATATTATTACACAGATTACTTTTATGTAAATGTTTGGATTCTTCTTCATTTAGAGATCGTTGTAATGATGATTCATAAAGATTTGTATGATGAAAAGTCACACTATTTTGATATTTAAATTAGTCATTGATATGCATATAATGGAATATTCTGAGTTTATCCTCAAAACATTCACTTATCATTGGGAGTTAAAATATCATCATCAACCATTATCAATCCACTGCAGGATGAAGGTCTCTCCAAGTTTAATCCATCTTCTCCGATCTTTAGCTTCTCTTCTCCACAACACCCCTGCACATTTTCTTATTTCATCCATCCATCTCACATGTGGTCTCTTTCTGGTTCTTTTACAATATCTTGGAATCCAGTTTAAAATTTCAATTGTCCATCTATTATCATCTCTTCTAGCAATATGTCCAGCCCAACTCCATTTCAATCTTTTAATTTTTTCAATAAGGTCAGTAACACCTGTTTGTTGTCTTACCCATACATTGCGTTTTCGATCTCTTCTTGTTACTCCCAACATACATCTCTCCATACTCCTTTGAGTGGTCTGAAGTCTCTGTATTGCTCTTCTATTAAGTGTCCAAGTCTCAGATCCATAAGTAAGAACTGGTAAAACACATTTGTTAAAAACCATCCTTTTCAAACACATAGGCATATTTCCTTTTAGTATCAAGTTATTTCTACCAAAAGCACTCCAACCAAGTTTAATTCTATGATTAATTTCCTCCATTATGTTTCCATCTGTATTAATAATCTGACCAAGGTATTTGTAACTGTTAACTTCTAATTCTAATGTAATAGGCAATATTTTTTTTTTTATAAAATATAGAATTTTATTCAGAAATTTGGTTACAATATATGATAATAGTTAAACATAGAATATATTACATGATAATCAGGGGGATGAAAGCTCAATATTGATATCTTGTTTGACACCAGCTAAAAGGACTAATATGAAGCATATCAGTGAGAAACGAGTCCGGAATAGTATCTTGTTGATATAGATGACCACGCTTGCATGTCTCATATAGTTCAGCGATATTTCCATTAATTTTGCCAAGAGTCATTTTTTTAATAATAATTATAGGATGTTTACTAGCATTTTTTTTATCAATCCAAAAGACAAAAAAAAATCAGTATGGAATGACAAACTGTCACCAAACTTTAGCGATTGCAAAATAGTGATAAGCACAAAAACCGAATTTCAAATACGTACTTCTGAACGCACTCAGATATGTAAATAGCTTTTGTTTATATACATTGAAACTTTAAAATTGTTTGTTTACCAATAGGAGAAATTTAAATGGATTATTAGATTGTTTATACAATATTAGCTATTATTGTATATAATTTTATTTACACAGAAATGTTATCTTTTTATATATACAATTATTAATATTTCTGTACATGAGGGTCAGAATGACTAACGTCAACATGGGCTTTGAACATTCCATCATCAGATTTTCAATGAAATGGAAGGGCTGAAGAGTTGTGAGTTGGAGTAGTTTGAAGCCTGTCTATTAAAGTATAAAGATTGTCTATCTTAATATAAAGCTAAGCACTGATTGTCTATATGTGTGGAGATGGTAATCTGGACCAACTGATGAGTGCTGGTTAAGCACGAAATCTGTATATTGGTGATTATTTATCTTTTCACCATGCGTGTGATCAGGTGGGTCTGCAATATATGGCTTGGAGAGTTGACAGTTGTGTAAAAGTCTGAGTTCGAATCCTTTATATATTACATATATATCTATATGTGCAGGTGTAAGCCTGTCCAGTGTATTAATTTATATTAATTATATATATTTTTTAAAAAAAACCTTTTCTTAATCTGTTTTTTAACATTCTATACCAGCTGATTACATTATAAATTTTAATTATTAAATTTGTAAAATAAATAAATCGATATGCTTTTAGAATTGATCATCATTATTGGGGGGGGGGGGGGTCTCTACACTAAGAAATACATAATCAAATTATCTGCACTGTAGAAAAACATTGAAATATCTTGATATTTAATAAAATCAATTTGTTAAATTGTATACAATACTTTTAAAAAATAATATAAAACAACTCAAAAAATTCACAATTTATACTTCCCCAGTTTTACTTGAATAATTTATTAAACTCCGATTTATATCCCCAGACTGGCTTTGTCGGTAAGGAGTTTTAATCTCATCCAATGCACCTGGAGTTTTTGGATCTGTTGCACTTTTCATCCAAACTTTTTTACCAGCATAAAATTCAAAAATATTGTAATATTTTTAATTCATGCCAATTTTCTTGCATAATTATAAAGATCCAATACCAGTTCAGTGTAGATATATTTTGGTGTTTTTAATAACTGTAAAAACGACCCTTCTTGATCAGAAAAACCAAGCAAACCTCACAATTCCAGCTTACACGATGCTTTTCAGGAGCAAACTTATGTTTATGCTATTCTAATTTTGTCACTTACTATAAGCTTGATTAATCAATAGTTGTTGTTTGTTAATGCTTATTAAATCCTTAACCATTGCTATTCTATGCAATCTCCAGTTTTGGAGTTGGGTGACCAAACTGAAATGATATAAATATGAATTTGTTCCTGAAAAGTATTAAGTAAGTAAGGGTCATGTGATATTTATAAGATTTATATCAGTCCTGGCCAAAGAAATAAAGATGTCCACAGTTATTAAAAATATATAAATACTAAACTGGGATTAGATCTATATAATTATACAAACAATTTGGCTTGGATTCAAAACTTTAATGTGTTTGTAACTTCGGGTTGGTAACTTTTTTTTTTTATTAAGGAAAAAAAAATGCAGGTGACTGATCACCCACTACATAATGTAAATACATTTGTTTAAAAGGAATCTTTAGATCATACTACAGTCAATAACCCTAGTCTTCTCCATTGATTCATGAGTCTTTGAATTGCCAAGTTCTTTAATTCACAGATCCTTAAAACTTCATCTATGTTGCCATGTCTTTGTATAAACCGCATTTATGGAATTCATACTTTAATCTGTTTCTGAATTTCTATTGCTTTCCTGTTCGGAGTTTTAGTGCAAAAAAAAAAAAAAAAGAATGTTAAATGAAAAGTGAATTAGATCCAAAAAATCTTAGATCCAGAAACTTTTCACTTATAAAGGTCAATAAGCCAAAATCTTGTCTGGGGATATAGCTAACATTAGATAGGGATTTAATTAGTAATAGCCAACAATTTAAACAGGAGTGAAGAAACACTGCATATTTCTGTACATGGAAATCTTTCACTCACTCTTCTTCCCTATTTATCAGAAGTAACTTTACTAAGTTAATTAGACAAGAAATAATCTACAATTTGTTATCAATTTCCTTTTGGTTATAAAATAAATGAAAAAACTATTGTTTTAGAAATTATTGCAGCAATACCTCTCAAGGATGTGTTTGTCATGAAAAATATTGAGACTTCTTTAAAATGTCAACTGGCTGTGTCTAGAAATCAGTCTTTTCAAAGACTTGCAGTCTAATTCATTTTATTCTGATCATAACAAATTTTCACATCAAGAACTTCTACATATTATTTGTCAAATTCTACTTTGATTTCATGTTTTAAGCACACTGACACTCTGAAAACGGTTGATCTATGGCTGGAAGTAATTCGTTCAACTTTTGCAGTTGTAGCCAATGATATTCCCAAAATAAATCCTGCAATATTTTCTATCTCATTTATTTTTATAAATTGTGACAATAAACATATCCTTCAAATCAGATGGCACAAATTCACACATCCATATAATCTTAAATTTTAAATAGTTTTGAAACTACATATCACATTTTAAAATTTTATGGGCTTCATCAAGATTTGCTATCTTTCCATTTTTATATTGGATCTTTGTGTAAATGAAAATAAATATCATCATTTGTGAATGTGTGACTTTATAGTTGTATTTATTTTAATTTTCACTGGACTCCACTCCCTCTCCCCGTCATTAATTATTTGAAGATATTCAACAACTATCAGCCATAGTAATAACTATTCACACAAAAAAAGATAAATAATAAAAAAACTATTCTGAAGTTAATAATGGGAAGATAGTATATTATGGTATATAAATTATTTCAATAGGAATAAATATTTAGTTAACAGATTCTCTAGGCATATAGTCTATGCAAAGTAACTAACAAAGTAATTTTATCCTACATTCTGCCTATATGATAGAAACAATTTTATTATAGAAATGTTAATAGGAGACTGGAAAATAACATTTATTTTGATCCAGATTTAATAAAAAGAATTTATAAATTGAAGCTTCTTAGATTTTGTAGATGAAGAAAAATTACAACATAATGGTAAAGATGTGGAAATGTCTAAAGAAAAAAGATTGAGATCTGATTAGGTTTACTAAAATATTTGTAATATGAATGTGTTTATCAGATATTTTAGTGATGATGGGAAAACTGCTGTTTGTGAGCTGCAGGTAATTTTCAAAACTACTGTGTGCAGCTTCTAAGACTTGGTTTTTATTGCCATTTTTTCTAAACTGTTATATTAATAATCTATACTAGTATAGGTACCAAATATTAGAACATTTTACTTTGTAAATGCTTTAAAGGTAAGTAAGAAATAAATATTCTGAAACTAAATTTTTAGCTTTTTAAAAAAGTTAACATAGATTTTATTATTATATTTGGTTTGATATTTGATGGCCTGTAGCTCTTGAACATTCAGAAATGTAAGAAAAGTATCTGTGATTCTTATTACCAAAAAAACTTGCACATTATTGATTTAAAGACTATGAAGGTGAGATGGAATATAAGACCAAGATATCATTTATCCCCAGTAATACTAATTTATTTACAGGATTTAAAGAATGAATTACAATTGGAAGATGTGAAAAGAATTCTGATTTTATTTTTTTTTTGCATAAAATGGAAAACAAATGTTCTCTTAGTTAGATATGTGGAGTTTTTCAGAGATAACATTAGATTCGGTAAGGATAAATCAAAGTAATCATATAGTCTGTTGTTCTAAAAATTGTGTTTAGTCAAGCAATGAAATGACAGGCAAAATACAATAACTTCACAAAAGATTTTTTTTTTTTTTTACTTTTCTATATTGAAAATGGCTCTGTGAATCTTAACTTTATCCTTCACTAAATCATATAGAATAATCAACATTATTGTCAGTAACTTAAGAAATGGATGTTTTGAGAAAATTGAAGGCATGTGCATTTATTTAGGAATTAAATTAAATGGGGTGTTTAGAAATGTTGAAAAAAATAATCATAATCAAAAGAAATATAAATTATTTTTTTATAAGAAATATGAAATAAGTCAAACTTTATGAAAATATTGTATTTTGTGGAAAAGTCTAAGTAACAGCTGCACTATTCGGAAAAAGATGGGTTATATGGAGAAAATGAAGAATATTTTAGTAGATAATGCTTTCTTCAAAGAGAAAATGAATGAGAGTAATACATTTTGATACATTTTTAAAAAAAATATATTTCTTTAGAATGAAATGAGAGATAATAAAACAATTACAGTGATAGTTATTTTTGAAGAATGATATAGAAGGATAAATAGAAAAGTCATTAATGAAGAGGGATGGTTGTATAAAAAAAAACAATTAGGGCTGAAGATATTGTAATGATCAACCTACGAGGTGACAGTAGACAAACTTCCATCAGGAAACTTCTGGATTAATGCCTTGAATCCTGGATGTGTTGTTCTCAAAAGCTATTACATATTTTATCTATAAATCTTCTGAAATTTAACTATGAGAAGACCTAACCATAACCCCCCTCACAGCACCTTCCATCACTATAAGTATATTTTTTAATTATTAGTTAGTTCAGGATGAAATGTTAAGCTTCATCCATATCTAAATATATTTAATCCTTCCTCATGTTGGTAGCAACCAAAGGTAACAAAATTTATTAAGTTACTTGACATTTTCTATAAATAAATCAAATATATACTTTTATTAATAAGTAAATCAAACATCATATTTCAATAACTCCATAACTAAACAGTAGTTTGATCATGTTAGCAATAACAAAATTAAAAGAAATAAATTGGTAAATGGGTTGAGTGCTTATGACATACCCTAACATACTACAAAAACAAATATCCCTGATAATAAAAAAAAATTTTTATGAGATTACCTTTCTATGCTATGGTATCTTCACATCTAGCATTTGAATGAATTTCATTGTCATAAATAAGCCTATTTCATATCATAATAGCATTTTCTATAATGCTATTACTTAAGCGTATCACATGAACTTAAATGTACACAATACCACATAGTTCATTAATCACTTCACCTAAAATTTAGATAGGAGTTAGATTTTTAGAAAAGGATTTGAAATCATTGACCTCGTTTGCGGAGAGTTATGAACCATGCATGCTGAATATCTTATAATATTATAAATTACACACAAGAATATTAAATTTACTATCAGCAATAAATCATTATCCTAAATTACCCACTTGGTTCTCTATAAAGAATTAAAAATAAAATATGCATGAGAAATTTTATATAAATCACATTTAAATTATGATCAGGTGGAAATGACCTGGATTTTTATTATCAGTATGTCACAACAATATGTATATCTTAATAAATCTGCAATTCAGATGCATAATTACAGCCATAAAATACTATTATATCAATACCACTAAAATCATCAAATTCCAGACATCCTTTGTAACATATGGAATATACTAATAATATAAACAGTGGCAATGTACATCATTCTTTTCAGCAAAAGATCAGAAATATTACATTTGTCTACATATAATCAAGACATACTAATCTGTAATACAATTACTAACAGAATTTTTATTTCAAACTTTTAATAACGTAAGATATTCATATCTGACATATATTTATACATCTCTATAAATAGACAGATAAATTCCACATATTTGAACTACTAAGTCACATTATTTTGTAATAAAATTCCTTAAAGTTATAGAAAAAGATTTAATCATTAAACACCTATAAGGTTGATCTTAGAATATTTAAATTCAAGTCATTTATGCAGTCTAACAATTTTAACTGCTTATCTATTCTCACCATTCATTTGTCCTGTCATGAATTTACGCAATATTATATTGCTCAAAGTAGAATGGTTTGTACTTCCTAATTCAAATTCTGATAAATTTTATTAATTTTAACAAATAGATTATTATTTTTAATACCATTAACCATAAATAAACTTGCATGAAGATTTCATTGTATAAGCATAAAATTAAAAGTATTACTTAAAACTTTACATAATTAAAATATAAATTAACTTATTACTACAAAGATATATATATACACATAAATACATGAAATAACAATCTATACTAAAAGTTCATCCATACCTTTAAACAGTTTCTATGACAGTTTATTTACAATCTGCCATTGATTTTAGAATTTGTAAGGAAACTAATTTTATTTTATATACTTGTTAAAGAACTAAAATTATCAAGCTTGTTAAGAGCTTATTTTGCAAGCTCTATATATAACATTTGTTAAAGAAATATGTTTTTTTAGTTATCTATTGAATTCCTTGGAGATGCATATTTATATGATTTGTTCTTTTAAAACAATGTCAATCATAACATAATATTGTTGTGCATGCAGAAATTGATCCATCTTTTATTACTAAGTATCAATTGTACTTTATTATTATTATTTTTTAAATAAACAAAATTATTTGCTTAATATTTCAAGGAATCCTTATAATATATATTTATTACATTTATGAATAAATAGCAAATATTATTCATATACATAGATGCACTTATACACATATATATAAAATAATGCATGCTTATATATTATTGTTGAATGTGTGCTTTTTAAGATTTATTTTTATGATTGTATTTAAATAACCTTTGTATTTAAATAACCTTAGCCTTCCTTTGCTTTTCCTAGATTGTCTTTAAAGATTGAATGCCCTGTGCTGTCTTAAACCCTCCTTTCTCTGGCTGTTATGATTTTATTGATGAATATAATCACCTCAAATAATTATATCATTTCAATATATTTATGACAGTCAATGGTTAAGAAGGCAGATATTGTATCTTTACAAACATGAGAAAGGATAAATAACTCTTGTGATTTGCTGATAAAAAATGTAATCATGTAAAGATGAAGTGAAAAATGTGAAACATAAAATTATGGACTGAGCAAAAATTCACTTTCCATCATATAATTCAAATTTATATAATATACAAATAAAGGTAGCTATTTAATTAGCACTGACTGTTATAACACATTTTAAAAAGGTGTGCATTTTCTATAAATTTTCCTTGTCATGATTAACTAAAGTTTTGATTTAGTAATCGTCCTCTTTATACTTAAAAATGGATAATCTTGCAAAGTAAACTTTGACTTTGAATCTTCTTGATTTAATATTTTCTGCAAAAAAAACATCCAAAAATTTCAAATGGGTCAGCTTCTATAACCTATCACATATTTCATTTTAAGTGTTTCTTTGTGGTTCTAATGTTCACATTCCAAAAAAAAGATTTAACACGTATAAAAAAAAAATATTCTATCTTACTTTTAATTTCCAGATATTGCCACAAACATCAAACAACTAATTTTTACATTTAGTTACTATATTCACTTTACAGAATGATATATGTTTTAATTAAATTTAAAGATGAAATATTTCATATAGATATATTTATAAAAGTATTAAAATGAATTACAACCTCAACCTTAAACTACTCTCTTTCATCTTTAAATGCAATTAAAGTATATATCATTGATAAAATAATTAGTTCAAATATATAGAGTACACTAATTCTTTGGTGTGTGCGAGTGAAAAGACAATTGTGGTGATATATAGAGAATGGAAAGCTTTGAAATATAAAGCAGATAATTTGAGCTGGTAATACTTTTATCTAAATATTACTGAAACAATAGCATTATCCAAGACTATTTGGAAATATTGGTTTAATCAAAGTACATGCTGTGAAGGGAAAAAGGTGATTGTTTAAAATAATTATTAAAATTAATTTACTGATTAATCCTTCCTCTTTTTATATCATTGCTTAAAATGATTTCTTTTTTTTTCTGTGATCTATTTTTAAAATTTTAAGATTTTTTTTTGTTTTTGAGTGATTTATTTCCTTCTTATATTTAAAAAGAAATAAACAGGTAACTCATTGCAATTAGTTTATTAATTTATATGTATTTACTGAACCTATTTTTCTTTAGTTTTATTCTTAAATGTGTGTATAAAATTGCATTAAAGATGCACATGCATACAGTCTATACACATTAAAAACACAAGCATATATAATACACTATATATCAGGGATTGCTTTTTGAACCCAAGATTGCGGCACTTTTATCATTATAAACAGAAACACATTTTTTATGTTTACTTGTAATTTGTAAATAAATGTTTTCACGAATAGGAGAACTTTTCCATGCTACTCCATGGAATATAAAATAATAATTACTGTATGATGAATGTTTAAATAGTAAAAATTTGTAAGACAATAAAGCCAATTACTCAAGGCTTTAATAGGTTTATAAATGTAAATGATAACAATCAACCCTAATTACAGGTTGAAATTGTTAATAGCTTAAGGGTTGATTGTTATTAAAAATTTATACATAAATCAAAACCGTAAAAATAATATTTTGTTTACTTTTTTTACAAAGAATTTCAATTTTCGTTACATTTTTACTGATTCTATTATGTTCTATTATTAAAAGAAATAATCAAATACAACCGCAAACATTTTAGAAATCCATATTTTTCAGCAACCTAATTTTCATTTCCTCCCTTATGGCTCTTTTAATACTTTTGGTTGTAATATTTAAACAAAATAGCTCTTCGCATTAAAAAGCTTGCCAACCCCTATTATACATATTTGTGTGAAGATGTTAAACATGTTTTATAGAGTTTGTTACCATCTGAAAATTTTGATATCCATGGTAAAATTTGGAATCTAATGTTATGTATATGGTGAGACTATTATATATATATATATATTTTTAAATGTCTGATTTTCCTCAATTGCAAGTTTGTGGTATATTCTGGGATGTGTTAAACTAAAAAAATAACTTTTATAGACTTTAGAAATGTTAAAAAGATGCTTTTGACTTTGATTCATTGGCATAACTATAATATATGATTATCACATATGACAAAGTTCGCAAGTTCAAGTACTGGAATTAATGGAATGGAGCCACAATCCATGGACTTTTATCTCTCATTTCGACTACTCTATATAAAAAAAAACCTACACAGGGCAGATAACTGAATGAAGTGAAAAATCAACTGTTGAAAATAATCCTCAGAAAATAAAAACATTTTTCATGACAGGATTCTAAAACTTTTTTTGCATTAGTAGTATATAGAATTATTTTAAATATAGTCCACCACGTTTTAAGTAAATAGAATTGATTTATTTGGAATTTTTACACTGAAATTCTTTGAACATGTCTTATTTTTTCATATAACTTCATACAATTTTTAAAATATGTTTATATATACATATTTATATGTTTATTAATTATCAAAAAACCATTAAAACCTTCTTTTAAGACCACACCTTTACTATATTTCTGCAATTTTTCATCAAATGTTTATTGCATGTTCATGTATCCCTATTTACAAAAATAGTGCATTTATCACATGAAACTCCAGTGATAAAAATTTTTAATTCACAAATGCACATTTAAAGGTATAAATGTCCACTTATAATTTTTAGAAAGAGGTTCTCTTTTTATCTAGAAGCTCAACTATTTTGTGACTGATAATAAGCAGATAGCACTTTCCAAGCCTTAGGTGACATAAATCCTTCAGGGGGATCTTCTCCGTTGCGTGCAATTCTTCGCATGCGTGTCCCCGAGATAAAATCAAATTCATTTTTTCTCTTAGGATCAAAAAATTCCATTTTCTTTTCAACAATGTTGTAAGCAGCAACTCTAAAAGGAATGATTTCAAGCTGAGTTAGACCAGGAGCCATTGTCAAAACCTGCAATTATTTTAACAAAAAATTACACTGTGTATGCATATATAAAATTATTATTTAAAAATTATAGCTTAGTATTAGAAAATTTAATAAAGTAATTAAAAAAAACTAATCAAATATAAACAAATGAGTTTTACTTCCACAATAATATTTTATATCTTTAATATAAGATCAAAATTATCAATAATTAAATTCTTAATTAACAATAATATTACAGAAATACAAATTCTATGTCCATAGTAGAGTAGAGTGGATAATTTGTGATGAAATTAATAAATTATTGTTGTTATCTATTTTATAACTATTAAAATAATACATATTGAAGACTTATCCACATTAATGTGGGAAACTTTCTGAAGTGTTAACATAATATAAGGTAAATTTCTAATCATATATATTATATTATATAATCCTTCTAAATTCTTTTCTTCCTCCTCTGTTTTTGCTGTCTTTATATATAAAATTGAATTTCAAAAATCTCACACACTTCACTTTTTAGCAAAAAAACTTTTATTTTTTATAACAGTTTCGGTTGTACCATGTAGTCTTCATCAATCTACAAAATTTGAACATATATAAACATACAACCATTAAAATACATTATTTTATATAAAATTATTAAATTCCTATCCAGCTTTTAAATTTTTTAAAATTAATTCCTAACCTTTTCAAATCATTTAATATCATTAACATATTTACATTCTTATTTTATATTCTTTTAAAATCTTTTTTACCCTCTTTCTTTATAACACATATCTATACATATAACTTTAATACATATAATATTTACATTATAAAATAATTTTAAATAATTTTAATTTTAATTACACTACTCCCAAAAAAATTTTTTATTTTTTAATCACTATCAATATATTCTTTCTTTATCTTTTATTCCAACTAAATACTTATTTTCATTCATTTTTCCTTCTTAATTATTTCATATAAAATTTTCTTACCTTAATCTATCCTTTCAAATGTCCTCCATTTTACTCTAGTAATTTAACTTCCTTTTTAACCTCTCTTTCATATTCTATCCTACAGCTCCCTCTATTAACTATTTTTATAACTATTAATACTTTTTACTATTTTTATCACACCCAAAAAACAAAAAAACTTTATTTTTCTCTTATACTATTATTTCCTTTTATGCTATCATTGTTTTTACCCCTCCCCATTTTTATTAAGATTTGGTTTAATTTTCTTTATAAATATTGCTTCCTTTATTTTTCTATCCCTTATTTTATCTGTATAACTAATCATTCTAATGCTCTCTTTCCCAATATTATGACCGGTTTCCATAATATGCATATATATTGGTGACCTTTTATCGTATTTATGCTGTACCAACCTAGTATATATAGAATTTTTTGTTTCGCCCACATACTTATTTCTAATTCTTTTATCCTTACATATTTTACATTCAATTTCATATACCCCATTAATATTTCTCCTCTCCTCATTAATATATTTATTATCTAATATGTCCATCACATTCTTTCTCTTTCTATTCACTATTCTATACCTTATAGTATTCTTAAAAGTTTTATTAATTGTTCTAATAATTCTATTTATCCCATGAACTACTCTATTATCATTAGTTTTAATTTCTATATACTTCTCTATATTATCTTTCTTTTTTACAACTTCTCTATCTTCTTTTTCTTTCTCTTTAAATTTCTCTTCTATTTTTTCTATATTCTTTCTCAACACTTCTTCTGGAAAATCACTATCCTTAAAATTTTCAACTATCCTCCCTACCTCCTTATCATAATCTTCTTTATTACTACAATAACTAATAGCCCTATGCATCCTTGAATTTATAGAATTAATTTTATACCTATTATCAATATTAGACCTCCAATTCACAATATTATTATTACCTATTTTTCTATATACTTCTGTCTCCAATTCACATCTTCCCTTAACATATTTTTCCCTTATTAATATATCTAAATATGCTAATTTATTCTCCTTTTCCCATTCTACTATAAATTTTAACTTTTCAACCACCTTGTTAATTTTATCTATATATTTTTTAATTTGCTGTTCACTTTTAAAAGGTCACCAATATATATGCATATTATGGAAACCGGTCATAATATTGGGAAAGAGAGCATTAGAATGATTAGTTATACAGATAAAATAAGGGACAGAAAAATAAAGAAAGCAATATTTATAAAGAAAATTAAACCAAATCTTAATAAAAATGGGGGAGGGGTAAAAACAATAATAGCATAAAAGGAAATAATAGTATAAGAGAAAAATAAAGTTTTTTTGTTTTTTGGGTGTGATAAAAATAGTAAAAAGTATTAATAGTTATAAAAACAGTTAATAGAGCTGTAGGATAGAATATGAAAGAGAGGTTAAAAAGGAAGTTAAATTACTAGAGTAAAATGGAGGACATTTGAAAGGATAAATTAAGGTAAGAAAATTTTATATGAAATAATTAAGAAGGAAAAATGAATGAAAATAAGTATTTAGTTGGAATAAAAGATAAAGAAAGAATATACTGATAGTTATTAAAAAATAAAAACAAATTTTGGGAGTAGTGTAATTAAAATTATTTAAAATTATTTTATAATGTAAATATTATATGTATTAAAGTTATATGTATAGATATGTGTTATAAAGAAAGAGGGTAAAAAAGATTTTAAAAGAATATAAAATAAGAATGTAAATATGTTAATGATATTATATGATTTGAAAAGGTTAGGAATTAATTTTAAAAAATTTAAAAGTTGGATAGGAATTTAATAATTTTATATAAAATAATGTATTTTAATGGTTGTATGTTTATATATGTTCAAATTTTGTAGATCTGATGAAGACTGCACGGTACAGTCGAAACTGTTATCAATAATAAAAGTTTTTTTGCTATGAAGTTGTGAGATTTTTGAAATTCAATTTTGTAAATTTCTAATGTGTGGTAATAGTCTTATACAGAACATCATATGACTTTCTCAGTTTACTTTCAACATCTACATATGTCTGGAGTATAGTAAATAAAGTGAATTACTGCTTCTCAATCAGATATAATAGTAATCTTATAAGCAATTGCAATATATATTAATGATCAGTTAGCTTGTTTTAAATAACCCAAAAATTTAAATAATTTCTTTATAGATATTAAATCACGAACAATTATCTCCATAAAGTAGTGCAAGCCATAGTAATCAATGGATACTAGGTTTTTGCATCAAAATCCATATTTAGTGCCTCCTCATCCAATATCTCCAGACTAGTTTCTAACTTATGGCTTTCATCAGTGAGGAGCCTTGGATCTAAGAGCAATGCATTTAGATCTTTGGATTTAATGCATTCCTCCAGTAGTTTTTTATTTTTTTTTATAGTCAACTATAAAGCTATGAGCACAAACTGATAATACAATATTTTCAATACAATACTAACTTGCTTGTATAATCAGATAGATCTGAACAAGTTCTGTTCTATATATTTTAAGAACTTTGATTTTTTAATAACCATACTCACCAATATCTTTTTGGTTTATGATTAGTAGTAAATCACTAAAACATCACATGAACACGATTTCTTATGTTTCCACAATCTGTTAAAACAATAACAATTCTCTCCGTACAATAGTGCATAAGAAATATTGGTTTTAGTTATTTATATATACTTTTTGATAAAATATATTGTTTATCAGCAGAATAACATGCTCTATATTGCAAAGACACTATTTATTTTATTGAACTAAAGATACTATTTAAACTGTCCTTGAATCTAAGTAGATATATTCATTTAGTCAAACAATATAAAGTTGTCTGTAACAGTCACAATATGATAAATTAACTTTCTAAAAATAAAAAAAATAATTGTATACTGATAGTTCAGATATATATATCCCAAATATATTAAATATGATGTTATAAATATGAATTAGAATTTTTTTGTTTTAATTCCAAGTATAAATTTACATATTATTTGTTTTCTTAACCATAGAACCATCAATGCTAATTGATAGTTTCCTCCCAACATCAAGATTAAACATACTTCTAGTTTTTTTCCCATGAAAATAGTATAACACTACTTTGTTTAATAAATCCATGAAAATATTTAATCCAACATATATACAAAAAAAAAAACTTTTACATATCCATTTTGATTAATTCTGAACTCAATAAGTTATATTATTTCCTCTGTATTATTTATTTTATGCACTGATATATAATTTGTAGGTTCCAACTATTATAGTTTTTTTTTTTTTTGTATACAATTTGAAAATAAAATTACAAAAAAAAATCAAGTCAGATGTCACATGACCTAATTTAATAAGCTTGTATTTACAAATGTTATATATAGAGCTCGCAAAATAAGCTCTTAACAAGCTTTCAGAATATCCCCAATCCCAGACTGGTTTCTGCTACTGGCTCGTCAGTGAGGTGCTGGGCTTGTCCTGGTATTGTAATCTAATGCTTGAATATCCTAGCACCTCACTGATGACACCAGTATCAGAAACCGGTCTGGGGTTGGGGATATTCTCAAAGCTTGTTAAGAGTTTATTTTGCGAGCTCTATATATAACAATTTGAAAAGTACCAATTAAATGACATGGGATTATTTTTTTAAAAAGCATATATATAAATGAATTTGTTTAGAATAAATTATGTTAATTATGGCAAAATATCAATGATAGTTAAGATCTCTGTTGCCCTCTGTCCTCAGATTGAATACTTATATTCATAAACTTTTAGCATCACTTCAGCTGCTCACTTTGGTCATTCTCACTTTAAAAAACAGTATTTTTTAGGACATTTATTTCTGATTTTTAATATTAAAAAAAGAAAAATAAGCATTATTTATCATATATTTATGCAACTCTGAAAATAATAAATTATACAAATAATATATATATATAATATAAAAGATTTGTTCTATTATTTACTAAATTTGTTCATTAAAAGTTAATAAATCTAAATATTCATCCAGAGAACAGTCAGACTATATAGATGATAGAGCACTTAAACAACAATGCTACCTTAACATAATACAATCTAATAACGTACAAAAAATTAACTTATATATGTGTGTGCTTAAAAAAATAACCCATGTCAATTACTTGGTATTATAAACAAAAGAAAACAAAGAATAGTTAAAATAAAGAAATTATAGATCAACATATAAAACAAACAAACATGGACAAATAATGTAACCAAATTACTTTGAATGGATACCTAGACATTAGTTTATGTATATATAAAGTAATGTTAAACTTTTTTTTTTCCTTTAACAAACTGCTGACTTAAAAAAATAACAACAGATGATTGTTTTATACTTGAATTAATTGAAATGATTGTGAAAATAATCTCTTGGTATTTGATCGAAGATTATTTTTAGTCTTATTCAAATTACAAGATAAAAATAAAACACAAAAAGTGAAACAGCACAAACAAATAGATTTGAGTCTAAATTGCTATACATATAATTAAAAATAGAAATGTTGCATAAACACACAAGTGATTCAACTATTCTTCCAATTCATCTGTAGTCAAGATAAAAGAAAAAATGCACTGAAAGTAAAGTTAACCACTATTAACTTGTACTTTAACTAAAAGCTGTAGGAGAAGTTGGTAATTATTATTTGTTAAGTAAAGGATATTTTATCTATATATATATATAATCCATGTGAATGTATGTTTGTCCGTAATGCTGTCACGAGATATTCAAGTTAAACAATTCTTTGTTAGAGGGTGTATTTTTCAAGGAAAAAAAACAATTATTTGTTCCGCCATCAATAAAGTGTAATTTTTTTACGAAACATTTTATGCAAAGGAAGTAATTTGTTAAAGCAACTGATTAAAAAAAAACTATTACAAAAACAACAGCTTTTCCATGAGCCAGGTACATTTCTGGATTCTAAAAAATATGGTATTGGAATAAAACTTTTTGAAGGGAAAAAGCTTGAAAAAAAATCAGTGCATGTGCTTTTAACTACAGTACAGAACTGAATAGGTATAATATTTAAATCGCAAAGAAAATGTGATTACAGTACATAAATTTATGTCTGAAATGTCTGATATTTAGTGAGGGAGGGGGTGCTATAGTACCATATTTACAATTAGTTTTAGTTAGTGTATAATTGAAATCATGTAGTTCAGCAGCTCCACAATAATACCATGCATGATTAAAATTTTCTAAAGCAACCAATTTAAAAAAAAAAACTATTAAAAAAACAACGAGCTTTCCATGGGCAAGATACATTTCTGGTATATTTATATTAGCCACTGCCAAGTTCCTCGACTATTTTTGACAAATTAATAATGCAAATGAGGCAAGAAAAGACTGTTGTTTTTCTACAGATCAAAATTGCTTACAAAGAAGATATAAAGTCAAAATAGAATTTTTATTCATGTTTAAACTCATATAGAAGTAGGAACTGAACGTATAAAATTTTATGAATAAATATTGTGATTTTTGTTTTCTTAATCAAATACCTGTAAAATGTGAAATCTTTTGAGTACTTTTTTGTTATTAATATTACATTGTATTTGCAAAATAAAGGAAGTGGTGAATTTGGTAATATTGCATTGTATTATTGAATTTAATATACAAATTAAGAAGCGTATGAAACACTTGAATGAGAAGCTATAAAGATTCCAAAAATTATTATACGCTAATCATGGTATCTTTTAATTTTAAAGCATTGATTAATAATACATAATTTGCAGAAGTGCTTTCAGTTACTGCTGAAAAAGATTACATAACAGTAATTGAAGACACTTTGCAAATTATTTATTTATTCAATATTTAAAATCAAAAGTTTCCATAATTTATTTACTTACTTATTACATATATTGTTTGCAGTTTATATCGATTTCACATGCAAGTAGTGCTTGCTAGCATTATTAGAATAAATAGAAATATTTTCTTTTAAACTAACAGAAATATCAGTTATTTTAAAATGTTTATATTATGTAATACTCAATCAATTTTACTAATGCAGTGTTAGATTGTAATTATATAGAAGGTAATCACTCCTTTTCATTAGCATCATCAAATTATATTAACTGCAAAGATACTATCATCCCAGTTACAAGATGGAGACTGAGAAAATAAGAACGACTGTTTGACAGCATTAGTGAGGACGAGTGATCACCTTCTATATAATTAAAATGTTTATATTATTAGAATAGCCTATAGACTTTCAAAAATTTTGATAAAAGTTAAATGAGTTAATGTTTGATTATACTAAATCTTACAGTTGTGTGTGTGTGTGTGTGTGTGTGTGAAAAACTAAAAAAAAAAAAAAAAAAAAAAAAAAAAAAAAAAAAAAAAAAAAAAAAAAAAAAAAAAAAAAAAATAAAAAAAAAAAAAAAAAAAAAAAAAAAAAAAAAAAAAAAAAAAAAAAAAAAAAAAAAAAAAAAAAAAAAAAAAAAAAAAAAAAAAAAACCGTACTGTAGCCGTCAGAGGGAGTTTTGGAGTATTATATCCAGTTAACAATGATGTTATTTTTGAAAATATAAAATGTATTAATATTAAAATCTAAAACAAAATATAATTTTAGTCAAGCATTGGTGGTCGAGAGGTCAGTGACAGCTGCTTTACAAGCAGTTGTCCCGGGTTAGCAGGTTCGCTTCCTGTCTGATGCTATGGCACATGGGAAAAATATATATATATAATTTTATTATGAAAAATAATTAATAATGAAATTAAAAATTAAGGAATATGCAATCTAAATTAAATATTTTAATTATTTAAACTGAATACAAAATACTAACTTTCTTAGCTTTAAAAAAAAAAAAAATCTCTAAATATGATACTCAAAGAAAATGATAAAACTGCTAAATAAGCATTTTTGATATCTCTAATATGCCTTTTGTCCAAAATGCAAAAAAAAGTCATAAAGTCGAAAACTAATATTACTTAAATATTTATATTTTTTCTTATAAACATTCTTTGATTTAAAGAAATATTCACTTTGAAGGTATGTTTTAAACTGCTATTAATTTTCATACTTTTATTTTTAAAACCCAATTTGGTGTCCAGTTTCATACATCATATTACTTTAATGTTAAAATTATAAATAGTGCATACTTTATTTCTCCCTGCTGAAAAATACACTGCTTCCAATATGGCAGCATTAAAGTTTATATTTGTTAAATTAACCATTGAAAAGTAATTTATATCTTTAAAAAAAAAAATCAGTAAAATTAAAAATGATGCATTAAAATCGATATTTATTCAATACTTTTTATTACAAAAATAATCATCCTTTTAAATATAGCAAAATTATTGTCTATTTGTTTTTATTTTATTTGTTTGTTTTAAATTCGACAAGGTGATTCTAAATATTGTTGATAATAATAGTGAAACACTTTTGGTATATAACTTTTTGAGCAAGTTATTTTGGGGTCATGACTTTTTAAGCAAATTAGTTTTACATCATTTCACACCAAATAAACTTTCAGTGAAATGACTTTACAGACAAGATATTTTTCAATCAAATAAACTTTCAGGATTTTATTCTTCTGTCTTTTAATTATTGCCATTGATATTTTGGTCGCCATATTTTTGTTCATATAAAAAAAAAAAACATTCTAAACAAAGATTTCACTAAAACAAATTTGAAACAACCAATTAAATACATATTTAATAAAACTTATTCTTAATTTAAAACAAACAAATATACTTCTAGAGGGGGAAAAAAGTATATTTGCTTAGAGAAATTAATAAATGTTTTAACTACAAATAAGTTTAAATGCAGCTAATTTAATAACTTTTAAAAATTTAAACTTTTTTTGTTATTTGATTCTAACTCTCATCAGAAAGACATCATAACAGAAAATATTTAAAGTTTATATTTAAATCTATATCACAATCTATTACATTAATTACTGTACACATATAAATAAATCATTATAAGTACAACAAATAATATTATCACAACAATGCATTAATAAACCAAATTGAAACAAATTATAATCAATAAAAATATAAACAAAATAACACTATTAAAAACAATATTCTATTATATTTAAAGTATATTAAATTTTAAAAAAATCAGAAAAAATAGATTGGCAATTTTTTTTAAAATAAACGAAATTGATGATATATACAAAATTAGGTACTAGAAATTATTAAGTGCCATCAAAAGAAAGTAGACATGTGAAAAGTAAGTGGATGGCTTGGGGGGGAGACATGAAAACATCCATATATAATAGGAAAAAAATATAAAGAAACAGAAAATATTTATTTTAAGAATGAAATGTATGCTTATAAGATTTTTACAGAAGAATAATTATTAAATCAAAACAGAAGATATAAAGAGAAAAACTATGAAGAAAATAATATCACCAGTTGATATACCTAATTAACTTTCAGTATTATTTCCAATAACTTTAATATAGATCTCATAAATTATTTTAAAATATTAACATATTTTGATCATTTAAAAGATGACAAAATTTTAAGAACAAGTACACAGGTAGAAGATAGTATTAAAAAATAACAATCACAAATTTTTATTTGAGAAATGCATTTGGAAAAAATGAATGTCTGGAATTTTATAAAATGGTAAGGAAAAGAATTAATAAAAAGGAAATAATAACTTTGAAATGCCAAGTTAACCTATAAACAAAGAATATATGTTCCAAACTCATAAACAATATACTGGTATTGGTCAAAAGTTATTTCACTATTAATACAAAAAGATGGCATTATTACAAAAAATGGAGATGGCATTGTGAAATGTATGAAAGAATTCTAAAAATATTTATATAATAAAAATAAAAAAAACCCTATATTCTAAAATGCCAAGTGTTGTAAATAAAAAAAAATAAGACATGCAAAAAAATTCACTGAGAATTAAAAACCTTCGGGAAATGTGGAATCATAAATGTTTTTTAAAAAAAGGAATATAAAATAGAGAAATTGTTAGCAAAGCTATATGCCAAAGATCTAAGTGATAGTAAAATGCTGTGTCCTGAGGGTCTCTAAAACTAGCAATAATAATAATAACGATATGCACAGAAATTTATATATAACAATATTTATTCAATGATAATAATAATGAGATAATGTAATGATCCAAATTAAATAAGCTATAATTTATTCTCAAATGAAAATATATATTATTCACAAAAGGAGTAAACTAAAGTTGCATATGTGTTTTCCAATTAAAAGTCTCTTGCACAAACATAGATTTATATTAGCAAATACATACAGTCATTTTAATAATAACTAATGTTCTGCAATTTAAATGTCTTTAACAGACAATATACTATTTTCATATACAAATAAACTAGTTAAAGTTTGCAATCTAAGTGCATTCTTTGCACACACTATACATTTACTTAATCATCATTCCGCTACTAATTCTCACTTGTGGTTTGTTTAACTTTTGCTTAATTAACCTTTCCTTTGATAACCCTTTTAACCAACAAAAAATATGTCTGCTTTTCACCAATCATCACTTGACTGCTTGGAGTTTATTTATACTCTGGTGATTTGTATGTAAACGCCTTTACTTTCATACATATTTTTTATTTCAATTAAATTTACTATTGAGGTGATCTCTTTATAGATTTTCTAGAGCAGTTTTTTTTTTTTTAAAACAAAGGGAATGTTTTACAAGTGAAGAAATCTGTATGTATTTACAAAAACAAACAATCTTACACGTATGTTTTATATGCATAGACATTCCCTAAAGATAAACTGAATTGAAGAATCCATTATTCTATATAAAATCATTACAAATCATCTAAAGAAATTTTTGGATTCAAAGAAATCATAAAAGTGATTATAATCAAGTATTAAGTTATAATGAGGAGGAACTGCCATTTTGTCTTAGATTTGTAGATTGTGAAAAGTATTTGATTACAAACATAACTGATTGATTACAGCTTTAAATTATCATGATCCAGATCAAAAATATTTCCTAATTCTAAAAAATATTTATCAAAATGCAGTAGTGATTAAATTATACTAAGAAAATAATAATGGTAAGATTGTGATCAAAATATTTTGTAGATAAATATGGGAAGCAAAAATAATACAAGTAAAGAACAGATTACTGAAGTCATCTAACTTGTGCAGGTGATATAGTAGCTTATACCAATAATGTTATGAAGCTTCAAGAAATGTTGCAAGAATTATGACATGAATGTAAGGCTAAAGATACAATGCTAAAAAGACTAAAATAATTAATTATCAATGGATTTTTACAGAAAAAGAAAAGAAAAATTCATAACCATGAATCAAAAAAAAACAAACAAGTATAAATGCTTTGATCAAATTATTAATATAGATGCAAAAATCATGGATGAAATTAATCGCAGAGTTAATCTTGGAAGAAATAACATTATAAGGAAATGTACCAATGTGCTTTTATTAGAGAAAAAAGTTGTTTTTGTTTTTTTTAATTAAATTTAATAAATTCTTTGTTCATTCTATTTTAAACATTACTGATCACATAGGTCTCATGGATTATTAAGTCAACATTCAATAATTAAAAAACTTTTTAAATTTTTGACTTGTGGCCAATTTTAAAATGCTATTTTAAAAAATATGGTGAATGGTCAATTGCATATCGAATAAAATTTAAAAAAAAAACTCACCTTTGAACCATGAGTAGGATCGTAAAGATCACTGCCAGTATCAGGATGAGGAAGACCTGCAGGATCTCTTCCGACTATATAAAAGTTTGCGCCAGTAGACATTCGAGCTTTAGCATGCCACTGAACCTATATATATATGTATAATTATACTATCACATGCTGATAAATATAGTTAGTTAATAATACAAAACACATAAAAAAAAGTCTTTCATTCAATTTATGTTGTCACCCAAGAGTATCCATCTATTTTAATATGATAAAAGATTGCTTTATATTAAAAAATTATACTTCATCAATTTTCTCATTATCAGCTTGTTATACAAAAGCATAAACATATTTCTATGCCTTTGGATATTCATCAGCACTTAAGTGTTATCCATAAATAAAATGTTACATGTATATCTGATAACAGAAGCACAATCGTCCACCATTTTGCATGGGATGAGTAAAATGTTGTTGATAAAAACAAAACACACGGTGTTATAACTTAATTATAAAAAAATAATCAAATGATTTATTGTTCAAGAATTTAATGTAAAGTTTGAGAACTTTAGATATGGATCATAGCTCAAGCTCTGTCATTTCTGATGTTTGATTTGATTATTTTGATTCTCAAATCAATGATGATTTCAATAAAGGTTATTTTTATTAATTTGAATTTGTCTCCAATAGTGGGAAAGAGAGGGGGAGTAATCTTTGCACTCATATATACCAGAGATGGGCTGATATTAAAGTATTTAGTCATGTTTGTCTGTGATTGGACATATTAAAAAAAATATCTACATATTTTTAAAATTGCAATTCAAAATAAAAAAGAGCTATTACATAGAATATACATCACATGATCACCATTTTTTAGGCTTGCTTATAACTGTTATTCAAATAGGTACTTTCCATACAGTATTGCCACTCAGTGCAAGCCAGATCCAAGGCTCCTCACTGACGAAGGTCACAAGCCAGAAACTAGTCTGGGAATATTGAATGAGTATGCACTAGATGGGGATTTTATGCACAAACCTTCTGGCATCCACTGATTACTCTGGCTTGCACTGAGTGGCAATACTGTATGGAGAGTTTTGCCTGTTTGAATAACATAGAATATATTTTAATGTTTTTCAATAAATTATTTCATTTTCAAGCTTATATATCAAAAGTGTTTATTTTCTAATGAACATAGACAAATTATTTTGTTCTATTTATTATTAGATATGACCAAGACAATATTGACTCCTAATAATGATATGAATGACATTTCTCCAGAATGAGCTCTCACATTTGATTTTTCAAACTGCTCAAAGATTGATTGTAGCGATGATGAAGGATATCTACCTCATTTCAGTCATCATAATATTTTTTCAACATTAATCTTTCTGAAATTAATTTCAATATGGCTACTTATATTTCAAGGTACAATTCAGGTCTAATCTGATTAAGTATCCAATTGTTCATTTTCCTTACTGACTATGGCCATTAAAAAATTGTAGTATCTTTGAATGATAAATTTTAAAATATTCAAATACTATTGAGTAAAAAAAAAAAAAAAAATCCTGTTTTTATAATGCAAATTTTATTTATTTAGAATATGGATTTCTGTTAGACAGTTTAATTATTAATGCATCATAAAAGAATCTGTTGAGTTTTCAACTAGGAGATAAATTCACTAATGGCATTATTAAATATTCAATTATGTCATTGTATTTATAAGTTAGAAAAGTCATTAAATACATTATTATTGTTTTGTGTTTGATTACAACATAAGTGAGACATATTATTAATATATGATTTATGAAGCAGATGAATGTAACAACAATGAAAGGTCTTGAATTTATTGATAATTTACCAGTAATATTTAGAAAGATCATATCCAAGTGGCTTTATAGTTGAATATGAAAAAAGAAAATAGAACAAGCTAATGCTGAGGAAACTATCCCAATAATATTTTACATCATGACCCCAGCTTTTTAATATTATTTCCATAAATTATTTTAAATCTAATCTTTGATAGATGAGAATAATAAGGTAGACTATAATTCAAGTTATTCCTAAGTCCTATGAGGTAAACTTATATAAATTTAAATCTATTGGTACAGAAAATTATTTTTAAATTACAAGATGTTTTCCTGTTGTCTAAATGCAAAATTGATTATACTGCGTTTGTCAAATTACAGAGTATTACCAAATACAACTAATACAGTATGTTCAACTTTGCATCTAAATAAGAGAGAAATAGCTGATAATCCAAATAAAACCTGCAACAGAAATCTTAAAGATATTTATAAATAATCTTGGGAAGATTTCTAAACTTTTAATATCCTTATAAAGAAATTTTTATACTTCTGTAAGTTCAAGAAATGTCAACAGCATAGATGAATATATTAAATACAGTATGTGAAAGAACTGATCTTATAGAACATTCTGTAAAATTTTGTACTTATTACAATTACCATTTTTGGCACTTGAATTTTTCTGGAGCATTTTGCCAAGTAAATTACTGTTTTTCCCTGCATTTGAGAATTTTAGAGACTTATAGGATATATCTATTTTCCTCAGTAGAATCATAAACTGAGATTAGATCAATAAAGGTAGCATCAGTCTTTAGTTCATTTTTAAAGACCCTTCCAATGTAATATGCTAAAAAATAAAAAAGCTCATAGCAGTTTCTTCCTGATAAAAATCCAACCTGCTCTATAGGTAGACAGCTCTCAAATACTGGTATATAGATTCTTTTACATAGCTTGTAATCAAACACATAATAATGATAATGGAGATTTTTTTTTTTTTGTATTATTGTTTAGTTCATTTGGTTTAAGACTGTTATAGTTTTACTTTCTAGTCAAATTTTTGAAATATTTTCTGTATCATTCACTTGCTGGATAGTTTTATCAACCATATTTAACTTTAAATCCTAACTTTTTAAGCAACTTTACAAATACGCTATCTGCTTCTGGAAACTTTCCTATTTAAGATAATCAACAATAATTCAAATTTTACCAATATTTATTGTTTTTATTATGTTGATATTAGATGAATACTGTGAAAGAGTAGCTTGTACTTCTGTTCTAATGGTACTTTTTCCATGCTTTTTCACTATCTTGCAGACAATTTCTGGATCTCTTGTAGACAAATACTCACTATAAACTTCTGGTTTTATTCCAAAGTTTGAATGAACTGCTTTAATACCTTCAAGGAAATGGATTCTTTGGGAATTGTTATTATGATTTTGCTAAATATATTATAATAGAAAGTAACAGGTGGGATTCTATTAATATTCCATTCACCCTATTCAGTATATTGATTTCAATTAGCTTTCCTTAAATTCCATCTCATCTCATGACAGAGTCACTTTAAATTATTGGAACAATCTACAAAGCACATAGACAGTGCAAGTTGCAGAAGTTATATGCCTGAAAAATATTAATCATTCAGTTAAGACTGAGCACTTTCAAGGTTCCATGCTTCATAATCATAGCCATATTGAAAACTGCGGTATTGCTTGTATTAGACTTAGTACATGCAAATTAAATGCAAATGAGTTATGCTGTCCGTTTTTTAGAAAGATCAAAGCAGGTGTCATGTCTGTTTATTGCATTATTATTACCATTGATAAAATATAACTTTTTTATTTTTCTTTTACAATCGTTTGTTTCTATACATACAATTTTGGGGTTAGATGGAATGAAGTCATGGCCAGTCTTTTTTAGATGTTCAAGAAATATAGAAGTGTTGTCATCGCTCTTCTGTGCTCTTTTATATGCGTACATGTGTTGAGAGGCTCTGTGGTTAAGATTTGGTTTACATTAATTATGAGAGAAATAATCCAACATTAGCATAGGTAAAAGTGAACTATTTTTGTTGAAACAAAATATAAATCAAGGATTGTCTCTGATCAGCAGAATAGAATATTACCCCTGGCTTGACATTGTATAGTATATGCGAGTTATTATAATTTCAAAAGTTAACAACCTGCTTAAATTTCATTTGCATATATTGGTGATTATTTATCTTTTCAATATGTGTGTGATCAGGTCAGTCAGCAATATATGACATGGAGAGTTGAGGGTCGTGTGAAAATCTGAGTTTGAATCCCGCATACATTACATATATATATGCAGGTTTAAGCCTGTATAGTGTATTAATTTACATATCTCTATAGTCTATTGTAAGAATTGAAATCTATAAATACAGAAAGTGTTGGAAGATCTGAAAGAGGATGATAAAGCCAATTGTATAGGAGATTTGTAAAAAATGCATACATAAAATTAACTATCTGAATGGTATTGCACAATCATTTGAACTACCTTCACTATAATTAAAATAAAGATGGCTACATGATGTTTAGTATACTTAATATATATTCTGTCAAGAACCAACATGCATTCAGAACTTTTAAAAAAAAGCATATTATTAGATAAATAAGCCCTCTAAAATGCAACTGCATTAACATTATATTGTACAATTAAATTGCAGAGAAATCTTCATTTTTGATATATCCTCACTGTTTACAGTGATTTTGTTATCTTTCTTAGTTGAAGAGATTACAGAGGTATACTGGCACTCGAGACATCCCATGGTTGCAATAACCAAGTAATTGTTCTTCATTTTAAAAGACTATGATCATCATCTCTGATACTGTTATCTTCTATAATACAAATGGAATTCATGTTAAGAGTTTAATTGTGTGTATTTTTATAATTTGTTATCTTTAGCCATGAGTTCATCAAAATGAAATCTGTTTCTATATGGCGGCATTAATTCCACATGTTAATGCAAACTATTTGCAAGGTGGAACATAGAAAAGCTGCCTTCCATCTACAAATGAAAATTCACTATCAAAATACCTGGAGACATTTTCCTTAAAACATTTATATTTAATAATAAAATTATCTTTTTAGAAATAATAACTTTCTCAATCGTACTGACTATATATATATATATACCATTTTAATTATTGGATTAAACTTTCAATGGAGTTAATTAGGATGATTTTTTTGGGGATGAGCAAACATTAGCTACAGGGAAATGTGGTCAAATTAACATGTTCATATAATTCTTATGAAATGGTCAATATTTTTCCTCCAATAAGTTGTTTTAAAAACTATCCTAATTTTATGTATTTTTTATGTGATCAATTGATCATTAAAATGAAAGATAGAAAACAACAGGTTTATTTATTTGCCTCTTCCCACACTTTCTTCAATGAGGAATTAATCCAGGATTGTAATCTCTATAGTCATTTTTATACTTTGCCAAACTATTTGGATCATTTTGTTTTCTGATTACAGTATATAAATGATATCTATAATTATTGTTTTTAGAGAAACCATAAATATATGCTAGTCAATATCTTGAAATAAATAAGGATTATTTTTGTCCTGTACTGAAAAAAAAAAATCAGCATTAACAATTTTAATCTTAAAAGACTGTCGCATATATTAATGTAATAATAATGCAAGTAAGCACAGACTCTTACTTGTTACTTCATATAACGAGTAGTAGAAAGATCATATATGAATAAGGCTAACTTCAGCATAATTTATAAAAACAACTTCATTACCTGCCTGAATGCTGAATTCCAATTGGAATTTGTAAGAATTAAATTATCAATGATTCCCAGAATACAATAATTGTGTTAGAGAGACTCTTCAAAGATTTGTAAAAACTTACTGGGAATTTCTCCAAAAAGAAAAGCTAATGTGGCATTTTGGAAGAAATTACTGTATGTTGATTGCATAATAAAACTTCTACTTAACATTTTTGTTCTTTTGTATTTTTTTGTTCTACACCATCCTACAACTATGACTAGCTTACAAAAAAAAAAACACAGTAAAAAATCAGATATTGTCTATGTCTACATTAAGAATCAATGATCTTATATAAATATTGAACTACATTAAAACAAATATATTTAAAAGTAGTATTTTGCATTATTCAAATTACAAAATCATATAGCATACTCTATAGTTGTATAGATCTAAAATAATACTCAAATGAAAATATACTTTCAGTGCAATATAAAATATACTTGTTATAAATTTTATGCACAATGTTAAGAATAGTTATGCAAGCATACCACAAAGCAATTTAAAATATAACATTATATTACAATAATAAATAATATATATATAACTAAAACATAAATAAATCATTTTATTTTCAATCCTTTCATTCCCTTTTTACAGAATTCTAACGACTTACAAATATATCTTAAAATCACATTTCTTAATTATTATTTAAGCAAATATATTCCGAGATAACATTTCTCTGCGAAATTATTCACTTTGAAAGAGTTGATGGTTCAAGAGTAGGTAGGAATATTTGCTGATATAAAAAATTAGCAAAAAATCCAAACAAACAAAAAAAAAAGTTAATTCACATAACTATTTTTAAACCCCTAGAAGATTACCCATTCATTAAGGTAAATGAATGTAAAAAGCCAGTATTTTTAATGCAGTGCATCTTTATCTAAGTTAGACTAAAATTTATTATAGAAAATCTTAAAATATGTTCATCATATATTAAAATATCAGTTCTTGTTAAGAGGATTGTTAATGGCTCTTACATTAATGGCATGTTGTTAATACTTACTTTATTATTTTTCTCCAAATAAATAATTTTGGCATTAACAGTTTCTAACAAATGACTAGTTGCTTTTTCATGCACAAAAAATACAGAAATATGTGTTCTACTATTTTTAATCCTACTACTATTAACAACGTATTGGGCTATATATATACAGCGTTCAATAATTTGTAGCTCTAGAAAGAGATAAAGCAAACCATCACTAGTAATTAAATTTTCAAACAATCAGTAATTACTTCATATTTCAACTAAGATTTTAAAAAAAGTTATTTTAATTCAAATTTATATTTTGAATTAAATAAAAAAAATTCACTTTGATAATAAAAAAAATACAGTGAAGACTTCACAAAACATAAACAATAAAATTAGTAAATATCAGGATAAATTCACATTTCTCAATATTTACTTTTTTTTTTGTTTTATTTAAACAAAACCAGAATTAAATGAAAGAAAAAACTAGAACTTCTTTAACAGTTTGGAGAAAAAGTTGACGATAAATAATTATATTTTATATTATATATCATTAAGTCACTCATTTTCAAATGTATTTGTCAAAAATTGACAACATAAATTTAAGAATAATAATGTTTTATTGAAAACAATAATTTTTTTTTAACTTTGTAATATCTAAAACAAGTGACTTTTTTATTCTTTATAAGTTACATAAAATAGTTATAAGTAGAACAGTCTTTGATAATCTACATATTCGCTTATATGTAAATATACGGATTAATTTTAATAATTTGCTACTTCCTAGATTTTATTATACCTACAGTTCACCACTAGAGATGAGTGTGTCCTACTCAAAAGCTAAAGGCTTCTGAATCAATTCCTGATTTAAAAAAATGGAAATGAAATTGCTTCACTATATCTATTGGGGGAGGGGGGAATCTAATTAGCATCAAATCTTATTTATCATAAATAAATAAGATTACAAATTTCTTTCATTATTATAAATAGATGCAGAAAACTGAAAAACTAATTAAAAAAAGTAAAGTCCTTATTTTGATATTATAATCCATTAAAATTTTTGTTACCTCTGTTGGTCCAGCATACATCATGGGAGAGGGGAAAATAGCAAGAACAGTGCTCTCTGGATCTAAAATCCTCTCCTCCAGAATGGCTTTGTGCTGTTCGATGCGAACTGAAAGTGGCACGTCATCATCTTTAGTCCAGCCGCCTGAAAATTGAGAAAAGCAACTTTTTCAAACTTCATAAAAATATTAATAAATATTTTATAAAGCTTTTAATTTACAAAAAAAGAGATAAACTTCTTAAGTATGATACGTGAAAAGATATAGAATGAAAATTCTTAATTTTCTAAATTTAATGAGAGAATACAAATGTTACTGCCTTAGTACATTCCACCTTTATTATCAAATGGAATTTTAAATAAGATTAAGCAGTCAAAAAATGGATAATTATTGAAAAATTTATTTTAGATAAAAAAAAAATCTAAAACAGAAACTGTGATCTGAATATAATAATTCACTTTTTATCAGGATTTAAATCTTCATATGAATACGCATAACTGATTTACCAATAGAAAAAAAAAATCCCATCTCTCTATTAAAAAATAAATACAATGACAAATAATTATGCAGGAAACAAAATAATATGATAAAGTGGTCGGAAATTATAAAATAGAGGTACGACTGACAAATATTGCAAATTTAATAAATTTCTGTAAAAATTAAATGATTATAATAATAATGAATAGATAGTTAAAAATTATAAGAAAAGAATTTATATAGAAAAATATTCAAATAATAAAAATAGATATCAATTAGATTACACCTCAATACAAATAGATTTATAAACAGTATTAAGAATGCAAGTACAAATTTCTGCATATATACCAATTCAGGTCATCAAATTGAGGCTATCTTTTAAAAGAATATATCAGCTGAGAGAAGGTAAAAACATATCAGTGATAAATTTCAAAATTATATTTTCAGATTTTTGGATGTGAAAATAAGCACAAGTATATATTAGGCTAAACAATAAATTTTTAAAAAATAATAATAATAATAGGAGATAAAAGTGTATATAGACTTAAGATGTAAAATAGATAAAAAATAGGAAAAGAATGCAAAAAAGCAAAAAGTTTTCAAATAAAAAAAGTATAAATAAAAGGTAAATTTGTTATAATATATAAGTGGTTTATACATATGGTAGAAATAACAAACCATTTATATTCCATGAAAAAGAAAATCAGGCAGGAATAAAATAAGCCTATGCAATGATGATGAAAAAAAAAAGTTGTAGAAGAGTTAATTCAAAAATGCAGAGCACAAACAGTTAACCAGATCACAATTGAATTATTAAATGTTTTAAAGAAAAAGGTTTGGAGAAAATTAATTAATATTTGTAAATCTACTCTATAAGGTTATTAGGGTTTCTTTTAATAGTTATAATTCTAGAGAATAGCTAATGCAATAAAATATAAAAATTGTAAAATTAACTAAATCCCAAATGCAGTTACTGCACTACTGAGAATATATGTTTCAAGAAAATGGACAAATTAATTTACATACGCATTTACATACATTATTATTTAGTAATATTACAGCAATGGTTTATAATTTATTTTGACCATGAATATAAGGGGAAAACCTCAAAAGTGCTAGGCCTAGATTAATTTAATTTAATTGCTTCTTCTTCAGCGTGTTAAAGCGCTTATATATACTATTACTGAGAATATAGTATAACGGAACAGATCCTGATCTTGCATAACAGTAGACTTGATAAGCCATCAGAGGGATGAGAAAGCATATATAGGATTCCTAAACTTAGAGACTCTTATCTACTCAAATCTCACTCCTAGGCGATGATGTATTAGCATACGGACATACGTCCAATATATATATATATATGGATACTCATCTCTTTTGTCCATTCTTGACTTCCATTAATCCCAGAATTCGAGGTTAGGGAAAATATGCATAATATTCTATTTCAGGGAATATTAATATTATCAATTTTATTGTGGGAGCATGTGATAAATTGAGAAATGAATAAAAAAAAACATAAACGACAGTTTTTAATTTTAAAATCATGTGTTTAACAAATTTATTTACCATTATTACAATTTACGCGTGAGATTATAACAAAAGTAATTAATTTATTTGCTATCTATAACTACTCTTTGATTAACATGGTTAAGAGATTAATTTAATACCTTTTCCCCTTCAAAGAATAATCATTCAATATGAATACTAACAAAAAATACATAAATTAAAACTTATTATTATTTATATGTACACGTTATCCCTAATTTAGACTTTATTAAAATCATCATTCATTGTTTCTAATATGTTTATTGATTAATTCATCTTATCAACATGTTGATTGTATGGGATCCCCCCCTCCCTTCTATCATGATTTGTTTCTACAAGGATAGAAAAGACCATTCATGCTAAAAATTATTAACCATTTATACTGAAAAAATAAATAAATGACAAAACGATTAGTATTAACAAATAACGATATAACTATACAAGTGTCGGTATTTAATGTGTAAGAATATAAAATCTTATCTCTCCCTGATGATGATTAAATTCATCCATAAACAAATTCATGCCTAACTCTATATTATATTTCAATTTTAAAATAAGGCTAATAAAATTTTTCCTTCTCTGACATATTAAGAATTCATACTCCCCTCAACCTATGGTAAAGGAAAGAAATAAAAAATATAGATATATAAAATAAAATAAATCAACCCTAAGTTAATTAAGAAGTAAAAAAGGAAAATGTTTTAAGATGTATAAGGATGGTTTTTTTTGTTTTTTTTGTGGTTGGGGGGGGGGGGGGGGTGTGTTTTTTTTTTTGTGTGGGGGTGGCAGAATTTGTCTCTTCTTTATAGCAAGCCTTGAGATGTTAAGTTTACCGTTTCACTTCAAATAGTAAAGTTGGTGATGCCTTCAGCATAGATGAATAGATGCTGAGTCAAGTCACATTCTGTTTTGGTGGTTTCAATTCCATGGGTGACAACTCTCTTCCCATGAGGTAACTTCACACTTAGCGGCGCATAGTTGTCCATGCTTCTGTATACATAGTTGATAAAAGTTCATGAGTTGGTTGAAGTTAATCTCACTCTTTGTCTCAAAATTGAAAATACTCTCAAAGTATCGAATAAGTTTAAAGCTATTTTGGGATTTATAATTTAAAATCCCTTAGTTTGCTGGGTTTAAATCTGTATGCTTTTTAATTTAAGCTTTTATCTGTACTCAAGAAAATATTCTCTTTTAATATTTTTACTTTGATGGTGGCGGACTTTTCTATTCAAACTGCAAGTTCGATTTTCTGCTCACAAAATATATGTGTTGGTTAGCTAATAAGAATTTTTGATTTGATTTTTGAGAAGGTCATTTGTATATATATTTTGCTAATCACCAAAATGAGGTCATTCTTTTTAATGTCAATTATACTCTTTCAAACGGCAGGTTCAAGTTCATACATTGAATAAATTATTTACATCATTTGTAAAAATTTACATATATATATGGTGGATTAATAATAATAAATTTTTATTTATTATTTCTTTCATTTATGTTTCTTATGATTTTCTTGCTTGCTCTATTGTACTGTTGTAATGTGTGTAAATTAAACAACAATTGGTAAGAGGTTTTTATAACAAAAGGGAATATTAATATTTAAGTTTTATAGTTTAGTTTAAATTATGTATGTTATCATACGTTTGTTAAATATCTAATTATAGAAACAATCAACTGTTTCTCAGCTACAATGCTTGTGAACATATGTTTTATTTGAGTTGCTGTCTCTTTGTACATCTAAATTGTTTTGTATTATATGCAAAGACTGTTGTTATTGTGGGTTTTGGGTTTGAATTAGATAAGGGTGTTTAATGGTTCTTGGTGGAGTGTAAGACCACATATTACAATAGAATATGCTGACTTTAACAAGATTAGATATTTTTCTATCTAAAAAGCAGTTAGAAGCAAACAGTCAAACAAGAAATACAATCGGAGAGGTAGTAAGTATTATTGGGAATTGAATATATAGAGAAAAAGGGAGTTAATATATATTTTATTGATGCTGGAAAAGGCATTTGGAGACTAAATGAGCTAATTTTGAATATTTTGAAAAAGATGAAAGGGGGATATTTTCTATGAAATTTATGTGAATATGCAAAAACATTTAAGTTTAATAGCCTTCTTAGAGAAGAGATAAATATAGAAAAGAGTGTAAAGAAAAAATGATGTTTAATTCCTATTTGTATTTTAGAAAATTGGTAATTGAGTAGTGATTTGATAACGATATAATTAGTAATAGAGGTAAAAGAATTCATTGATTCAGATTTGCTGATGATATGGCAATAATGTGGAAGAACTTAATAAAATCCTATGTAAGATTAATAGAACTTGTAAAAAATTTGAATATATATATATAAAATTAAAGCAACAAAAACAGGACGAGATGAAAACATTAAAAGTAAGCATTGAAGAGAAAAGTTATAAAGCATGTTTTTACTTTCTAAATTAGAAAGCTGGATAATTGATACTGAAAATAATAATAAAAAAACGCAAGTAAGAATTGCAATGATAAAACAGGCTTCTAATAAAAAAATATTATTACATAATTCACTAAAATTAGATTTAAAAATGAGGCTCGCTATATGTTTTATTTGAAAAGTAACTATATAAAGCAGAGATATAAACAATTATGAAAAATTAGAGAAGATTGGAAACTTTAAAGATTTTGGATTTGGGAGATAATGCAAAAAAAATAAACATTTATCACTTATTCTTTCCACTAATAAAGAAATTCATAAAAAGAGGAAATGGATTGGACTTCTATTTTGGATAAAGGGGATTAGGAAATTTATATTAATGAAAACAATGGATGGTAAAAGAGATACAGAAGAAGAAAAAAGACTGCAAAATTATTGATTTAAGTAATAGAGCAAAAGATATAAAAGCTTGGAAAAAAATGAACTGGTTTGAAATACCAGACTTGACTTTTGTCAGATAACTA
Source organism: Epiperipatus broadwayi (assembly GCA_028023455.1). Classification (NCBI taxonomy): domain Eukaryota; kingdom Metazoa; phylum Onychophora; class Udeonychophora; order Euonychophora; family Peripatidae; genus Epiperipatus; species Epiperipatus broadwayi. Next base: position 3,869,741 of record JAQFVV010012429.1, on the reverse strand, counting down.
ATGGTGATGATGATCAAAGTTCATGTTAAAGTACATTAAATATTCAATTATTATTCCAAATGCTGAAATAAATATTAATAAATTTAGATATAACACATTAAACACTATAAAATTAACAAGAGTGTTTCAAAACCATTAATTTGAAATTAATTTTTAACACAAATATTAATATTTTTTTTGTTATTGTTATGTCGATAATTCTCAATAAAAATAAACAAACACATTTTGTAATATTTCTGTTATGTAATTTTTACTACACCACCATTATGCAAAGTGGGGACCCATTTCTATCTATTTTTAACACCTTCATAAACATATGACCAAAGATATGTGAAAAAGATATATGATCCCCAAGATGTGCATTTCATGCTGGAACAGCACTCATCAGTTGGCTCAGATCACAATCTCTTGCACTTATCTTTATCACTGTTCAGTATATATATATATAGATAGCAAATTATTACAGTTTAATTAATAAGGGTCAAACGTGTTGCCCTCACAAATTGGATGCAAATCACTTAATTCATTATTGGATAATCTCTAGTCAAATGAATGACTATTTTCATTAAGTGATTTGAATCAAGATTGTGAGGGCAGCACATTTGAAACTTGTCAATTAAACTGTAATAATTTACCATTTATATATATACTGAACAATGATAAAAATATCTGTAAGAGATTGTGGTCTGACCAACTGATGAGTGATGGTTCAGCATGAAACATGCATCTTAGAAATCATAGATCTTTTTCAAATGTCTTTGGTCATATGTTTATGAATACATCCCTCCACAAAGTGTTAAGTGAATAAAAAACAGTCCATACTTAGTGTGAGAGTACTGTAGTGAAAATTACACTACTGAAATGTTTTTCACTATTGGATAACATTTAGTATAATGAATGAATAATAAAAATTATTACACAAATTTTGTGGGGTTGCGCTCTATTTGAAACAAATTCTAAATATTTTCTCCTCGAATAAAATTTAAAATCTTATTTTTTAAAACTCTTCCAGAAACTTTATGATAATCTAATAATTTACTTTATTCTATACAATGCTTTTATAAATAAAATTTTATAATGATTGCTTTCCACTATTCTTTTCAAAATTTTAAATTTCTAACTTATTATTTAATCTCTTCTCTTTCCCTACACTTTTCTCTATCAGAAAGAAATACAGACATAATGAGTTTCAAATTCTAATGAAGAAAGAAACTGATAAAAAATAATAAATTAAAATATTATAAACAAATATAGACAATTATATATTAATTGTTTAGTAACTTTTAATTTATTTTATTTAATATAAAAATATAATAATTCAATTATTAAAAAAAAAAAAAAAGCAAACAAACCAAGAGGATGAAGCAGAAGTATTGGGTTTTTATAACCTCTTTCCAAAAGCTTCTTTCTGGTATCATGCATAAGTAATGCATGTCCATTGTGAATCGGATTACGAAGTTGGAAAGCAAAAATAGCATCAGCCTTAAAAAAAAAAAAAGGCACGCTTTTAAATAAATTAAACAAATAATAGATAAAATTTATATTTACAAACATGCCTATTAAAAAAAATACAACAGCAAATATATATGCTTCAGTCTATGCTTATATGTGGAAATAATCGTGTTCTTAGAATTATATTTGCATTCTTAAAGTTGCTGTTATTTCTTGAGACCTACTTCAAATTATTACCTACTATTTTAACTTTAATTTGGACAGCTGAATAACTATAGACTAATTACTTAAAGAAAAATCTTAATCCTGTTTTACCTAGTTCACATTCTAACTCCAGATCATGGATGTGGTATGTACGTACATTAACTATTATTCAACAAGGCACTTATTAGCTAAAAAATAAACAATTCCATATGGACAAATTAATATGTAATATATTTCTATTACACTTTTTCTTTTTTTCCCTTAAAAAATTATGATTTGGTATTCAAACATATAAAATGTCAAGTATTTTATTTATATAAAATTACTTTCAATTTCAAAACAAAACTCTTGAGTAAGCACACATAATCTTACCCAGAGAGATACATGAAAATTAGTTTCATTTAGCTCATATAACTTAAAAGTATGTACATCTCACTATCCACTATTTCTAAACAAAAGTACACATCTACTAGAAATCTGGTTCAGTGAGATTGTTGACAAAAGAGAGATTCAGAATTTATTCTTAACCTACCTATTGTTCTATATATAAAATCACAAAATTAAAATCTTTTCTCAGAAATTTCTCACAATGCATTAATCATATAGAAATCTACCATCTTAATCGATTTTACAAATTTTTGGATATTAATACCAACAAAACATTATATGAGTTTTTCTGTTTACATTCAACAAATGTTTTTAGAAGCAGTAATTCACTACATTTACTTTACTCCAGAACCATTCTATTGCAAGATTTAAGAACCAATGGATACTAGATAACGATACTATAATCTACATCATCAATCTAGCTTCTGGCATTTTTCCAGATAAAGAGTTTTGCACTTACACAAGTAATTCATAACACAGCATTGCTAAATGCAATAAACCAGAAACTAATTTGATTACATAGATTATGCATTACTATTTAAGGCTTACTGATTCCTAAATCTTACAATAGATGGGCTTGCATTAAAATACATAAAATATAATAATCAACACAAATAAAAAAATAAAAATTGAATGCATGTAAAATTATAAATTATGTATATTAGCTTGGCTGCAAATAGTGATTTTGATGAATTCTTCTTTTTCAAAAAAAATAATAATTGCATTATCATTAATCAAAAATCAACATCTGGTTTGTTTGTTTTTTTCAGTATAAATGTAGATACTTTTTCAGATCCAAAATTCTTCAACTAAATTTAAAAAGTATTTTTATTTGTGAATAAAATATTGCTTTCAAAAATATTTTATAACACATTATTTATCAAAAAGTAAATCAAATTTCCAATTGGTGTTGAAGTTACATGTTTTCCTTGTACTAAAATAATACACTTTGCTGGGTCACACCACAACATTCTTTGATATATTTAAATCCTTTTTTCAAAATATATGGATATCACCTGAAGACCAGATGATAGTGTGAGACAGCTTTATTTCAATAATATTACAGTCAGAGCCTGACCCCCTCCTCCCCTTTACAGTATTACTACATTTGCATTTAACAATACTAAACATATGACAAATATTGGGAATTTTTTTTCCAATTTATTTATATGTATATAAGCATAGATACTTGTATATAAACATTTATAGTTATGCATATATTTATCTTTAAAGATACATTATTTAATACTAACAAATTTTTACTATCCTTGAAATATACATGCACGTATTACTAAAATTTATCCTATAAATATTGTATTTTTAGCAAGTGCTTACAATAATCAACTTCAATTCTCACAAATATAAATGATTAATAATCACTTTTAGAAACTTATATTTTTTAACCTTAAATTATTTAGTTGAATCAAAAAAAAAAAACATTTTACTAATGTCAACAATCGTATTTTTGAAAGTATTGATTATAATTTTAAAAATATGATTATGTATATAACATAAACATATTTCTTCCATTTTTTTCTACTGATGAGCATTCTTCAGAATGCAGTGTTCCTACTATAAGATATATTTGCTGTCACCTACACTTTTTTTTTTCAAAGTTAACCATTTGTAACCTACTCTTATTGTAGCACAAAATAATTTTCCAGTATTAGCATAAACCATATAGTCAAAGTAGTTTATGAAAAGCTTTCTTCTGTTTAAAAAAGTTCATCAATTTATTTTTTCAAATCTATTAAAAAGATGTCTATAGCAAGATATAATTATATATTATGAAAATAATGATCCTATTTTATTTGAGTATTGCATTACAGGCTTAATAGATCACAAAAATTTTTCAGTAATAGTAAAAGGAACCCCTGATTTGGCTTAATATTATATTCGTGTAAATCCAGTTTCCGACCGTAAAAACCTATATTTAAAAGTTGATTAAACTAAGTTTTTTCTATTTATGTATCAATCTTTATACTTATAAGAATTGATAACTCATCAAGTATGAGCTTACAATCTGAAATTACTAACAAACAATATAAAAATCATTACTAACAAACAATATAAAAATCCTTATTTAGTAAAACTTTAACTAATTGCAAATAATGAACATATGTAGTACAGTGTTTTTCTGAAGGTTTGTGATGATGGTGTTCTAGCTGTATTTTTATATTGGACTATTTCCATCATCTAATATGTGTGTTGAATGTCTTTAGAAAAGTTTAATTTTTAGTTAAATATTCCAAATGCATTCAACTGTTAGTAATATCACAGCAAACAGGTTAGTATATGCACCAACTGTTAGTAATATCACAGCAAACAAATGTTAATAATATCACAGCAAACAGGTTAGTATATGCACTAACTGTTAGTAATATCACAGCAAACAGGTTAGTGTATGCACAACGTTTCGAGAGGTATTTTTCTCCCCTCTTCTTCAGGTGTTGCTGGCCTGACCAGTGACAGTACTAGCATGGGATTCGAACCTGGGTCCTTAGATTCTTGATTATTGAAATTTAAGGTAACGCTCTAACCAACTGAGCCATCCTGCCAAAGGCAACAGTATGTAGTAATTTCATATACTTATCTATGAGGTTCCTCCTGATTTCTCCACTTTTTCCTCAGAGCAAAGTTGATTAATCCCATAAGCCAACCTAGTGTGACTATACATAATGTATGGAAATCACTAATCAACTTTGCTCTGAGGAAAAAGTGGAGAAATCAGGAGGAACCTCATAGATAAGTATATGAAATTACTACATACTGTTGCCTTTGGCAGGATGGCTCAGTTGGTTAGAGCGTTACCTTAAATTTCAATAATCAAGAATCTAAGGACCCAGGTTCGAATCCCATGCTAGTACTGTCACTGGTCAGGCCAGCAACACCTGAAGAAGAGGGGAGAAAAATACCTCTCGAAACGTTGTGCATATACTAACCTGTTTGCTGTGATATTACTAACAGTTAGTGCATATACTAACCTGTTTGCTGTGATATTATTAACATTTGTTTGCTGTGATATTACTAACAGTTGGTGCATATACTAACCTGTTTGCTGTGATATTACTAACAGTTGAATGCATTTGGAATATTTAACTAAAAATTAAACTTTTCTAAAGACATTCAACACACATATTAGATGATGGAAATAGTCCAATATAAAAATACAAATATGTAGTACAGATCTAGGAATGCAATGGAATACAATATTTGATTCCATAAATCTTAGATTTTATACTTTTAATTAGTTTTCAATAGAGATCACAAAAATTAAAAATTTTGTGAAAGCGATTTTAATATTTTATTTTAGAATTTTATTGTCAAATTAATTATATATCTTTATCTATTGAAATTAAAAAATTAATAATTTTAATACTGAACCACTAAATATGTCTGTTTTAATAACAGTTATGAGCAAGCATAAGAAATGGTGATCATGTGATGTTTAGTAGTTTAATACCCATCCTGCCTAATAGGGTAGTGGTGGCTATGGTTATTAAAGAACCAAAGACACCAAAATGTATTGGTACTGAACTGAGTTCAGACCCATATGACTATATAAGCTAATGAGCTTGGATTGAAAATATTATGTTTTCAATTTTATTCTCATAGTTTTGTAGTTAAGTAGAGATAAAAGGTGGCTGCTGGAGAGTTGCATTAGATCCTAAGATCTAGGTACAGTGCTCTCAGATCCAAGGCTCCTCACTGACGAAAGCTATAAGCTAGAAACTAGTCTGGGGATATTGGATGAGTAGGGACTAGATAGGGATTTTATGCACAAGCCTTGATTACTCTGGCTTGTACTGAGTGGCATTACTATATGGAGAGTTTTGCCTGTTTTAATAATTTTAATACCGCTGATCAGAAATTTTTTTTTAAAAAATTCATATGTTAAACTGCTATTAATCATGCATTCTACAAATATATACTAGAAGCATATTTTCTTCTTCACAGCTCTATGCCAACTAATGTAAATTTTAGTAACTAACAAATGCCAGATAATAGTGTTTACTAAATCCATAACCAGTAGTGTCCTATCCATAGAAGTTTGGCATCTATTAGTTACTAAAGCTCACAGTAGATAAAATAGAGGTGTGAAGAAAATTGAAACAGTAATAAGTAAGCTGAAGTCATGTATTAGTCAGTGATATTTTAAATTAGTATACGGGAAATTTCTTTATATATGTGTGTGAAAAGTAAATTAAATAAGAAAAAAAAGTTTTAACCTCTTTTTGATGAAATACAGCTCGAAGTTCACTAGGAGTAAGTCTATAACGGTCTAATCCATCATTCCACCGTATCCTTTCTAATACTTCTAAATCACCACCGACTAGGAAATCACCACTTTCATAAATCATCTGTTTAAAAAAATACTATATAACTTACCTAACAATAATTAAGAGAAAAATAAAATTACAGTTATACTTTAAAAATTGAAATTTAAAAATTGTTTTATCTGATTTTTTTCTTAATTCCAATTTTTCATGTTTTTTTAAAAAAAATATTTTATTTACATAAAATAAATGAAAAGAAATGATACATAAAATAACAAGAGCTTACTAAAAAAAGATAAATAATAACAAATAAAAAATATTATAACAATATTAATGAAGGAATAATCTTCAAATGTGAATATCTATATGAGAATCTTTTACAAGTAAGGCGTTGAATCATTTTAATAAATTTGTAAACAATGCCTTCCCATATTAATCTACTAGTCAGTATTGGACATTGTTCATAAGGTTATTAAAATAGCACTGGAAAATCGAACTTGTAAAGAATTCTTATGTTATTTGCATCTGAAGATTACTACTTTATTAATTAATATAAACTAAACATTACATGATTAGGATTATTAAAATTAATTAAAAATATATTATAGATTAAAAGTAAATCATAAGCTTGAGATGATAAATGGAAAAAAACTACAAATAATATATATTTTTAGGGGGGGGGGTAAATTCTAAATCCTCCTGCAAAAAAAAAAAAAATAAATCTTTAAGCAGGTCATTGTAAACAAGCAAAAAGATAAAAAAGTTAGCAATGTTTCTTCCTTATTCATTCTGTGCTGCCACATAAAAAAAAAATTATGAATCTAATGTCCAAATTTTACTCAGCTCAGATTCAATTCTCACATGAAAAGCATGGCTTACAGTCTATTAATTAAAATTAAAACTACAGTAAATTATAATCAATACAAAATGTACTTTATTATTTCAAATTAAATAATTTATAAAAGCTAATCAGATAACAAGTGCTGAGAGATAACCATGAAAACTTGTAAGAAGATTGAATAAATACTGTGGTTATTCTTTAAAACATAAATATTAGGTTTCAATGTCTTAAAACTTTTATTAATTTGACCCATTAAATAATATCAGTTATCTAAATTAAATTTTAAAAAATGAGTGTATTTTCTTTATAAAAGAGTGAGATGCTGCACTTTGGAGATATTTCTGAAGCTGTATCAAGACAGCTTGATATGAAATTAAATGAACATAAAATAATGGATTTATTCTGTGAAGGTATAACTTTGCAAATATTTTCCCCAAAACACCTTTGATGAAAATACATGATCGGAAGAAGAGAGAATTTTTCTTTAAATAAACTACTTTATGTCTATATAGGACAAGATATTTTAACAAACTGGAAATCAGATAGTTAAGTTTTTGAAGATTTCAGTAGTTAATTTATTAAACACAAACATGATCAAATATCTTTAATTTTCAAAGTGAGTATTATGCTTATCTAACTAAAGAAATATCTGCTGTTTTCTAAAATAACACAATGTTTCATCTTCAAACAAATATATACTTTGTTAAAGATTTAAAAAATAATTAATAACCCATTAATAAAAGAACAATTTTCAGAAGTCTTAGGGACTTTTCACATAAAAAAAAAAAAATTAATCAAAATTTTGCATTGGGTGATAAAAAAGATTTGAAAAGACCCAATTAAATGTTTACAAATTGTTGAAACCCTATATTTCCACCATCTACTTTACAGAGGCTGTTTAACAATTTTAGAAAAAGTTACACTTTATTTACATTTTTACAAATATATTTAATTGTTAGCAATAACATAGAAGTAGTACATAACATTTTGAATATTATTATTCTTTTTTCTTTCAATGACCTGTCAAAAACAACAATCAATAGAAATTTTATATACTTATCAATAAGAATCCCCTAATTTCTCCCTGTTCTCTTTTTAAGGCCAAGGCTAGTGAGTAGTTTCCAAACATCATTGCTTGATATGATAAGTTGACTTATAAGATTATTTTTGTATTTTCCCAATGGAACAAATTTTTCATTAGATATGCATAGCCTGCTATTTTAGACATATCTATTTTTCATTCTCTAATCACTACTTTATGTCTTTTTAATCATTTTTTAATGGGGCAGCTGTTTTCATAATTGTATGTTCCATATTCACATGGTATTTCATAGATGCAATTTTTGTTTTTCAGCATTCAAGTTTAGACTTTGTAGAAGTAGTTTGTCTATATAAATATACTACAGTACCTATCATTCCTTTTTCTTTTAATCTTTCATTATGATGTTTATTTAAGGTTTTCTTTATGATAATTGATGGATAACCATTTTTCATAAGAATCTGTTCTATGTTCAACATTTTTTTTCCCCATGTGCCTGGCTTCAGATAAACTTCTTTTGCTCTACTCCTTCAATTAATTTTAATAAAATTAGAACAAGAATAAAAATTGGCATTCATAGAGATTTATTTGATAAAACTCCTTTCCTGGCAAAATCACATAAGAAAATGCTTAGCATATACAATCAATCACGACAGATATACAAAAAGAAAAATTATATTATCATTATAAATAGAACAAAAGAAGTTTGTTCAGAAACCAATAATTTGAAAAAGGGAAACATCCCACATAAAACACTCTTATCAATAATGATTATCCATCAATTATCATTAAAAAAAACATTAAATAAACAATATAATAAAATATCAAAAGAAAAAACAATGATAGATACTATGAAGTATACATACATTCCAGAGATAGCAGACAAGCTAAAAAAATCTGCAATCAATGAAATATCAGAACTTTACAAAGCCATAACATAATGTAAGGATTTTACAAAACCTAAATTTGAAATTGAAAAAATAAGAACATCATTTACAAAATACAATAAGAATGTGGCTGTCCCAATGAAAATTAATTAAAAAAATATAAAACAATGAGAAAAAATAGATATATCTAAAATAGTAGCAGATCGTACATGTACTGAAGAACATATGTTCAAACAGGAAATACAAAAATATTGGACAAAAAGGAAGAAGTAAAAAGAAGGCAAAGCAAAAACACTGTTCATATAACAATGGCAATACCCTATAAGTCAACTTTTATATGTTAAATCCATGTTTGGAAATCAGTCACTAATCTCCTTAAATAAAAAAAAAAGGATAAGTACATAAAATTTCCACTAATTTTAGCCTTTGACATTATGACTTGGTTAATTAGAGAAATTTATTCTATATAAATTGGTAAATTTAAATTGTCAAATAATTTTTATTATTTGTGATCAAAGTTGTGTAGATAACTTGTTTCACTATCTATTATATGAATGAAATGTGATTGTTAAATATGGAACGTTAAACTGGTTACCTAATTCAAAAATAACAACAAAATGAATATTTATGTCTTAATAAAATCTAATATAAAACATAGAAAGTGATCAATGCTTCTATTAAATCATATGAATCATTGGTTTTTCTTACTTAAAAACTTCTAGGATAGATCTGTCCATTTAAAACAACAGTAAAAAAAAAAAAAAACATTATTTGTCCCTAAAAATGAAATTTGTAAAGAAGACATGCAAATATTATTAATAACTGTTTTTTCAGATAACTTTCTTCTCTGAGTATCATATTATATTGCACAGATTTAATATGATAATTTTATATTTATATTATTTTTGTCTTTATTGATGCTTATCTTTTTCTCTGTTATTTATTGACCAGTGGTCTCCTTCAGGGCTTCAAATCAAATAAAGAAAATTACACTTCAAAAAAGTGTTAAATAATTAAAACAATGCAAAATAAAGTGTCAGAAAGATGCATTATGTTAATGTAATTCATAACGAAGTGGTAGTATATATTAAACATACCAAACAATGGTATTAGATGCTATAGCAATATGTGTGATTTTAAATGAAGTTTTTGATCATGTTAATCTCTAGATCTTAATTAAACAAATTATTCACTTTATTCCAAAATGTTTTGCCATTAGACATAAATGGATCAGCTTCATTCAAAATAGATCAGTTACAAGAAAAAAAATTTCTCAGACTTTTCCCAAGCTTCAAATAATAAGGATTTTGCTTAATGGTCTTTTCTTTTCCATCTTATTTGTTATTATATTGATTAGATTCTGAAAGAAATCATAAATCCTTAATACTTGGTAAAGATGTTTCAGTTCTTAAAACAGATATCTATATATGTCTACAAAGTTGATATCCAATTAATTAGAAAAGATATCACAAATGCAGATATAATAGAGATGTGCCTTGAAAAATTCTGCAGATTCTCAGGCTCATCTATCCTGACAATAAATAAAATATCAGTATTGCAGTTCTCACTTGGAAAAAATGTTCCTTTTATTTTCACAAAAATTCCTAATAAATTTCTGGATATATCAATGCTTACGTCTATAAGTAACTCTAATTCAATAATAAAATCAATAAATCATTAACATTCAATATAAACAGGCATACTTATAAATTTAAAAGGTTCTTTGTTCCATAATGTTATATCTTTAATATATTATCTATGACAGTATGAAATTGGATTGCAGCCGTATAAAATATTAATAATTTCAATAAAAAAATTAATGTGACTAGATGATTTTCAGTATTTTAGCCAATTTGTTAATACTAAATCCTTTGGTAAAAGATGTGTTAATCCTACTTTTGACATTAGATCTTCTAATATCTAGTTCACAGATCTAGTGAATGTGATAAAATTTTAATATTTCTTAAAGTGGGATCTTTCCAATTTGAATAAAAAAGATGAAATGGGCTTACCTAATATATCCAGTTGAGAAGTATGATGAATTTTAGATATCTCAACAGCCATGGACTTTTTAGAAAACCTATTACTAGAACATACTTTGATTGCTATTGGCATCAAATTTCAGTATGATTTTTTTAAAACAGTGACTAGTCTCATTAATGTCCTTTGATCCATTTTATTATAAGTTATAATGTTTAGATGAAGAAATCTTCGTTTCTTTACATATATGACAGATACCTTTATTTATTTGATAGAATTAACCTTGCAATAAATGTTTTTTGTAGAAATAAATTAATATTAAAAACAAATATGTCTATGTGTTTGATAAAGAAGATTTAAAAGAGATGTGTTTTATCACTTATTATTTATAGATCTGAGACTTGTAGATTTAACAGAACAGCAATAGAGATTACACATCATTCAATGAAATATAAACAGATATACATTGGAAAAAACAATAAAAGATTAAAAGCAAAATATGTGGATAAGAAAACAAACAATTAATATTGATATCATTCAAAAAATTATAAGACTAAAATAGAGTTGGGTTGGATATATAGCTAAAAGTGATGATTATAGATGAATAATTGAAATCTTAAACTGAAATTCAAGATATTGTAAAAGACCCAGAAAGAGCTCACGCGAGAGATAGATGGATTAAATAAAAAAGTTTGCTGGGTATTATGAAGAAAAGAACAACTATGGATCGGAGAAACTGAATTAAACTTAGATAGACTTTTAATCTGCTTTAAATTGATAATAGTTGAAAATGATGATGAAGATGTCTAATTACTTACTTCACAATATGAAATCAAATTCTTACTTTTTCCACAATTATTGATTAACTTAAAAAGCAGAGGGGTGTGTGTAAAAAGACATAACAAAAAATGAGCAGAAATGTTGCTAATATTAGTTGAAATACCATCAAAATGATGTTCTCTCCTTCCGATCGCATGAATATGTTTCCAAAATAACATATTACATTGAACATTACATATACTTATGATACCTTAGATAGCCCCAAAATATGAAAAAAATAAAACAATTACAATCTGGTCATTTATCTTTCAAATGAAAATTCACATCTAATCTGATCAAATATCCATTTGTTAATTTTCCTTGTTTTCCATGATATTCTCAAATCTTTATCAACATAATTCAAAAACAATAATAATTTTTTCCATTCTTTTTTCTTCAATGGCCAGATATAATATCTACAGAATTAATTATACATGTTAAAAGTATTAAACAAAAAAACATGACTTCTCTGTTATCATCAAAAAATATTTTTATCTTCCAGTTCTCATTTTTTAATTAAGTTATATTTTTTTTTCAGATAAATATAAACTATTCATTTATCATAAAATAATATGTTATTTCAAAACAAATGACCAAAAATTATTAACAAAAGATAATAACACCAACAAATTGAGTAATATTAAAAAAAAACATTAATAAGGTAAAAATTTTATGATTTTGTTTTTATATATTTTTTAAACTAATGTCTATTTTTAAAAATATTATTATTATCATTAGTTCATATTGATCCTTGATGATTACATAAATGACATTTCTCTAAAATGACTTATCATCTGTTGAATTTTTAAATGCTTTTAAGATTTCTATTTATATGGATCAAATATTGAAACCAATTTTTAATGAACTTCTGCCAAATCGATTTTCTTCAAATTTTGTACACATGTTTGGATTCAATAAAAATGCAAACTTTCAGGGTTGTGCAGCCAACAGTGTTTTGATTTGCATTTCAAATGCATTTAAATCAGTTCAGAAGGTTTTTAGTTTTATGTAATAGATAATACTTTTTTTTTTAAGAAAAAGTTTTTACTTAATTTGAGGAAGAAATTCATTAAAATAGAAAGCAAAAGAAATAAAGGATGAAACCTAATTTCCCTTTGGGTAGTTTACATAAAACTGCTGTCTTTGATTATGTTTTTATTTAATTTGAGGACTAATATACTTAAAAAAAAGCAAAAATTAACTTTTTTTTTTTTAACCAGAATTTTGATTGTTATATATAATTCTGCATGGGGCATCCATAAATTAATTAATTCAAGTAATACAGTTTGTAATGAAGATAAATACTTTATTACTGTTTGAATTAATTAATTTATGGATGTCCCAAGCTTTTTTTAAAAATTGCATATAACAATCAAAATTATGGCCCAAGAAAAAAATTATTTTCTGCTTTTTAATGCATTAGTCTTCAAATTATATGTAAGTATTTTTTATATATAGAATATCGGTTTGACTACAAGCACTTCATTCTTGTGATGATGGTATTATATCTTATTGATGTTCTTCTTTCATGATTGTCCTTTCTGATATTTTCACTTCTCTAATGAAATAGAGCATCTCATAATATGACCAAATGAGACAATTTCAGTCCGTTCATTTGTATTTCAAGCAAAAACTCAAGCCTAATACAATCACATATCCATTCGTTTGCCATATCTTTTTATTCATGATATTCTCATGAATATTTATCAACATCACAATTCAAAAGCATCCTTCTTCAGCAACTAACTTTTATAACCACAAACAAATATATTTCTCTATAAATAGATATTTGATATAGAGTTGTTTGTCAAGAAGAGCTGATTTTATTAATAACTAAAACTTGAGAATAAAAAGTACTCATTTTTAAAAATAGTACATGTGATAAAATATTCTGAAGATAATAATTAAATTGAAAAATTATACAGTTAAATCTTTAAATATATGAGTATAGTCAGGGTCAATGCAATACAACAAACATCAAATATTCTACAAATTCTTACTTTTATATATGGATGTCCTCTATTATTTGTGCCAAACTGTCTACAGCAACGTTCTTCTTTGCGATGCTCAAAAAATTCAGGATTCCGTAATATAGCATAATTTTTGCCTTTATACTGCAAAGTAAAGGCTGAACATTCTGCTAAACGATTCTTATCTTCTTTACTAATAGGTAACACAATTGGAATGCTCTGGTTGGTTATTCCACCTGAAATTATTATAAAAAAATTACTCTACAATCTAAACTATTATGTTAAAATGAGAAAATATTATAGATAATTATTTGTAAATAACTAGGAATAAATAATAATTTTGATTATGAAATATTTTTGATTCTTGGGAAATTACTTTTTTCTATAAGTGTGTAAAGCTCTTTTAAATTTTTTTAATTCTGCCTAATTCTTCCTACTATTCAAAATAACATTGCAATAATCAAGATTATTAAAATGTAAACAATTCTTGTATTTTTCTGCAGGACATTTATTAATAATATAAGCTATATTTAATGACAAAAGAAAAATTTTGATCCTTTTCCTATAAAAAAAATCAAAAAACAAACCCCCCATTGTTCCTTTTTAAAAAAAAAAAGGTCCCCCTTCCCCTCCCCTCCCTACCTTTTTTTTGTCCTTCATAGGAAGAGCTGGTTATGGTGCCCCAAAAATGGAAAATGGGGTGGGTAGTAGGAAATAAGGTTAATTTTTTTTTTTTTTTTTTGGGGGGGGGTTACTAGAAATAGGTATGTCATTAATTATTATTTCTTTAAATAATTATTCGCCCATCTTATCTTTTATCAACTTATGTTAATCTTCCATGAGGGATTGTATATAATATATTGAGAATCATCTTACATTACACATTAATAAATTATGCAGAGTTTGCTGATCATTTTCAATTGTCCATTGAAAAGGGGATAGAAAGAAAAGATATTACATGTTCCTAAACCAAAAGATTTGCATTTTTTTGATACATAATATACACAAATTATATTTTTATTAGTGACTAATGACTTATATTGTATTTTAGAATGACATTGTTTTACATAAAACACTCTTATATAAATAATTGATAAAGTATATATATGTATATAATGTATTTTAGTCTTTCTCCTCTCATCAATACTTTCAATTAGACTAATTACTGATAACCATGTATCCATTGAAGATGAAAACATGATACGTTTTTGAAACATTATCCGACACTTTGTCAAATTTCATTAACAATTTGCAAATCACAATATTGTTTTGACGAGTAATTGATTTATTGTTACATTTAGATTCAAATTCTTAGACTTGTGAATAAAGTTTTGTTAATACTAAGCCTTAATTTTTTTTTGTTTAATTAAATAGGCAAAACTTTCCATATAGGCACTAGATAGGGATTTTATACACAAGCCTTCTGGCATTCATTGATTACTCTGGTTGGCACAGGGTGGCACTACTGTATGGAGAGTTTGCCTGTTTAATAATAGTTATGTGCTACCATAAGAGATGGTGATCATGTGATGTTTAGTGGTTTTTGTTTAATTACTTAAAAATTTATCAATGTTAGTGTTAATTTCTTCTTACCACCTTTACATCCAATATTGTTTAATATAAAACAATTTACGTTTGCTTAATCTAGGAGAGTTTTCTTTTTTTAAATACCATTGATTTTGTTCTTTTGATCTATTATCAGTTAATTCAATTATGGAGATAACATTATAAAAGTTATCAGAATAATAATAACTGAATGGTTGATCACTTGGAAAGTCATCTGATATTCAAGTATCAGAAGTGAAAGAATTGAGCTGCAATCCAAAATTTTTAGTTCTGAAAATCAATCATTCTATCACTCTATTAAATATTGAAGGGCATGAATAATAATTAGAAATAAGAAATAACAAAATATTAATAATTTTTATAAAAAAATTAGCATGGTAATTTTAAATGAAAATTTACCAACAAATAATTCTATAAGAATAAATTTGAATTTTGTAATGATTCAAAACAGCTGAATTACTGATAATTGAAAAGAAAAATATTTGAATAAAACACTTATAATGTAGTGTTAGGATTCAGCAGACTATTCTCATTGGAGATATCTATTAGAGAAAAGGCTTAATGCAATGAAGTATATAGATTTTAATACAATCAGCTTAATTTTAAATAGTACCAATATATTATAAAAAGCTTTGAATAGTCATATTTTTAACAGATTATGGCACATTTTTATATGAGAAACAGTTTGGATTTAAAAGTGGGGTAGAGAAATATATTCACAAACACAGGTCTGCATATAAGAGATGAATTATCAATGCTACAGAATATTAATCATATCATAGTCTGAATTCTTTATATATTAAAAAACCCCATTAATACAAGCCAAAAAACAAATCTAATTATTCGTAATTAATCTACACTTACATAAACTTCATGGCACATATGTCCTAACTCATTTTATTATCTCACTCATAATCTGCTCACTTTGTTTCAAAATTACTCACAATATTTAATCTTTTTATTTCTAACAATTAATTCTCCATTTTCTCTAATTTGATAATGAAATTAATTCTCCACATATTACTTCTTATTTTTAATTCTAAGATCTTTGGATTTATAATACAGTTTGTACTAAAGTTCTCAATCCTGAGAAATAATAATTCCTTTTAAATAATTTTCCCTTCTGTTCTCTCTCTAACAAACTTAATTCTTTTAAAATGCAAACACGATAAATATTATACCTTCAAAGTCATAAAATTATATATAAACATAAAAATTAAAAAAAAAAAAATTCTTTTTTTTTAAAATCTGTAATAAAGTGACAGTTTAGCTTAGTAACAGAAATAATAAATCAATCTTCATCAAAGGTATTATAGGATATTAAAAAGAAAACATAATGTAGAGAATAGCTGAAAATTATTTTAAAAAACCACAGAATTTTTCACAAAAAGTTATATGACAGAATAAAGAGAATTTATATAAAGTATTATTAGGAGAATTTCTAAAATTTAATCAATTCTGATTTAACTTCTTATATTTAAAATTGCATTCAAAACTTACCATCTAAAAGACAATCAAAATGCAAACACTGAAGATATTCTCGCTCCCTCATAAAACCAGTGAGAGGATTTGCCCAACCTTCACTAAGTACTTGAACCCATTGTAAATCTAACTAATGAAACAAACTTATCTGAATATAACATCAAATACAAAATGGAATAATATATACATATATTTCAAGTAAATAATATGACAATTTTTAACTATATTTTAGGAGAATAGAATCTTTTATTCCATGAATATCATTTTTATTCCAGATCTGATAAATTAATTGAGTGAAATATATTCATCAAGCATGATTGTTTATCAAAATAATAATAATATGAATTAAAATAAACCATAAGCAATATGAATATGATTAGTATATGGTAATTACTAAAACATATTAACAAATAATATTAATGGAAAAGCGATCCTCAAACACACATATCGTAATAATTCCCAAATCAAATGTAACAGACATTTCAACAAATTTCTTGTATCAATGCAAATATTCTAACTTTTATGTTATTATATAGATAATAAATCAATTATTATTATCTAAAGAGATGAAACTTTATATTTGTGATCTTTGCAATGTATTAATCAAACCAGTTTACAGTTTCAGTAACAATTAAGATGTAAATTGTAATTATTTTAATAATTCTGTAACAAATCGTAAATATATGCTAAGAATATATATATTCTATTTTACAATAGTTTCTTCAGCAATCTCTAGATATGTACTCTGAAATATCAACTCTAGACATAAAATCTGAAATAAATATAAAGCTATTTAAAACTGAAAAAATTCAAGTAATAGGCTTTGAGCTTCATAACTATTACCACTTTCTAATTTGTAAGATATAGATGATGAAGATAATTTGAAACAAAAACCATTTTTTTATCATGGGTTAATTCAAAACTTGCTTTAATTAATAAAAAAACAATGGTTATATATCATTGAAATATAAATGCTAACTTTTTACTTACTGTGGATGCCAGATTAACACTCAAATTAGATAGAAAAATCCTGTTTTTGTTTTTTTTTACTACATGGGCACTTTTATATAACAGAACTATTAATTCAATTTTTTTTAAAAATTAAATGAAAAATATCAGCATGAACAGAAAACTTAATAATGAAAAAACTGTCACACACAACATCATGTACTGATAAAAAAATGTATGAATTCCAAATTCTCAAATTTTTACAATTTTAAATTAAATTTAAAACATGTTTACTTTTCATAAATATTAAATAATTAAAATGTAAAGCTGAATAAAGAAACTTGGCTATTTGTAGCTCACAGATACTGTTTAAAGACCCCTAATATAATAATATTAATAGAGAAGTAATCTTCAAATGTGCTTAAGTCAGACTTACTAGAGTTATTTGAACAAATTTGCAAATTGCTCAGACAAATTTTTATGATATGCACATCCAGGGATTGTTTCTCTATTAATATCATTATATAATCTCAGAAAACTAAATATTTAATAGCCTTTATTTATTTATAGAATTGTTAAAATTATTAGAATTTATATTTTAAACGTTGTTTGTAACAGTAATACAAAATTTCATCCTGTCAAACATCAATGATTAATTTATTATCTATATAAAATTGTAGAACGTTAATCAAAGTGGACCTTTTTTTTTTAAGTAATAAGTTAACATTGATACAAGAGATTGAACATGCTTTGCAAATTTGTTAAAATGATTCTAGAAAGTCTAATTTGTAAACTGTTATGACGACATGCATGTTCAGGATTGTTTCTCCAATATTATATATTCTCAGACTATAAAATTAATAGCGAATGTTTGTTTAGAGAATTATTATGTTTATAAAAATGCATTTTTTAATTTATTTTTAAAATATTTTAGAAATAAATTATTATAGATTCATTTTTCAAGTGATATACAGTTCATAGATAGATATCAGTTTGCAATTGAAAGAGGCAATAGGATGTTTTCATTCACTTCTTACCCAGTCATGATTCAACAATTCATAAAATGGTGTTCAGTTCAGAATCATTGTCATATAACATCGAGATTCTCAATTAAACAACTGAATAAAAAATTATGAAAAATTAATAAACATATTAGAATTTCATTATTCAAAATCTAACATTAGTCATCTACTTAAACGGTCTTCAAAAAAACTTTGTAAAAAAAAAAAAAGAACCATGATGTATATGCCTCCATTTCAACTCTCTGGCTGTATTCTTCAACTGTAAACAAATTTGAAATTTTTATTCTTTTTTTTTTTTTTAATTCTTTTTTTCTTTCAGTACATTTTTCCACCTAGGTTAAGCTTTAGTAATCAAATGATGCCAGATGATAATGCTTATTAAATCCCCTATCCAGTGTTGCTTTATCAAATATACCCAGACTAGTTACTAGCTTATGTTTTTTCACTAGTTAGGGGCTTTTTAAATCTGGAATCAGTGTGCCTGGATCTTTTGGATCCAAAACAACTAATCTCTAATAGTCATCTTTTGCTATCAAAACTATTAGCCCAAATTGAAAAACATGTTAAGTGTTTTCAATAAAAACTAATTTGCTTTATCAGTTCAGCATCTACATATTATGATGACTTTAGTTTTTAATAACTAGTCACCTTTATTTTTTTGGCCAGGATTAGGATAAGGATTTAATAAGCCCTACTATCTGACATCTATTTATTACTAAAGCTTACACCAGATGGCAAAAATGTAGTGAGAGAAAAAAATTTGCTGCTGAATTTCTATCAGCAAAGTTACATTTTAATGGATTAGCCATGCCCAAACTTAAACAGTAATAGAAATTAAGTTTTTCTGCAGCAGAAAAATATCATGAAAAATCTATTCTATAATTATAGTTTATTATATTATTAAAAATCTGTAGGTGGGCATTTTCTTTTAAAAAAATTATATAATCTGTTTCCCAGGACATCATGTGACATTTAAATACCAAAGGATGAGCTCAGCACAAGTTTTCCTCATGATCAAAGTGATTTTTTTTTTTCACTTTCATCACTTTTAGCTAAAGTCTATCACCTGATTAAAACACTACAGAGTTATTCCTTTGATTTCCACATTACAATAGCATATCCATGCCTATTCCCTTGTGATTTTAAAAGCTGACAATGCATTCATTAATAATCAAAATCTGTTAATAATAATAATTTCCCACTCTTAGAATTTTATAAGTTTTTCTTCTTTTAAATAATTAACAATGCTAAGAGAACAATCCATATTGTTACAATTCAGTAGTTCAATCTCAAAGGCCTAAATGAGATTATTTCCATCTATAAATAAATGAATCAGAAATATTTGCTCAATAAACTGCCTAATCATTACTATATGCCTGCATAATAATTATACAAAATAATCAACACAGCATTCTGTATATCAATAGTTTTTCTAAAAAGAGTTATAACAATACAGTAGAACTACCAAACTATAGTATTTGTTTCAAGCTTTGGCACATGTACTAAAATTTACAGACAATACACTTTTAATATCTATATATACAATACAGATATTTTCAGTGTGTATATATAGTACACAGTGTCTTTTAGTAAAAAATAACTGGTTCTCTCTTCAAGCAGTTCTGCAGTACCATTTCTTAATTAATGCATATGTTATGTATTGACATAGTTTAGCTATTCTCCACAAAAAATTTTAAAGTGCTAATCTGGATCATGAATTACAATGTTATAATGTGATACTGTTAGTACCTTCATAGGTCATCTTCAATGCTCTCCCTGCCAAAATAAAGTTGTTCAACCCATTTGAAAATGTTCTTGTGATTCATGGGTTCACATCCATACAATATTTGAATCATTTTAGATGTTTCTATAGCAGTTTTTCCCAATTTAAAATAAAAAATTAATATTAGCACACATTGCTCAATCATGGGTTGAGATATCTCATTTCATACTGTAACTCATGATCTAGAAGCACTTGCCTTAAGTGATTCAATAGTTAGATTATATCAGTATGTAACACATGTTGAATGAGAGATGACACTGTAGGCAGCTTGAAGAGATAACTAGTCTCCAATTGCCTTTTCATTGGAACACCCTATGTATATAAGTATACAATATTCGAAGTTGTTATCCTTTTTCTTATCTTGTTTCTAATTAGTTGCCAGCATTGGCTATGAATCTAGCTTCTCTAGATGAAAGCGGCTCAGCTACTGTTAAGAAATAAAGATATGGAATAAACCTTTTCCTTAGTCAATGTTAGAAACGTTTTTGCAACTAATTATATATAAGTAAATGATATATCTTTATTAGCAAATAAATTAGTATGTACCAATATTTAAAAAAAAAATTAAAAAAATATCAATTAATAAGCCTAATTGCAATGAGTTATCTGTATTACTTTTTTTTTTTTATCTTATCCAATAGTTCTATTTAATTTATGCTGAAATTAATTTTTAAAACAGTCTACAGCCAAATGCTATGAGGAGAAAATTAAGAGAATTCTCTGAAAAGATTGAATTTTTAAAACTTTTTTGATATGACTAAAAAAAATCCCCCCCCCCCAAAAAAAAAAGGTTTTCAAAACCTTTTAAATTTTTTTTAAAAGATTACACTGAATTGTTATGTGGAAAAAAGAAAAAATAAGTTCATTTGCATTTTAATATAAAAAGGAGAGCAGGTTAATTAATATTAGTAAATTATTGTTTTGATGTTTTAATTACTATGTATAAAAATTTTGTACTTATATAAAAATAAGCATAAATAAACAGGAGGTTTATAATAAAATATTTACATATCTAAAAAAAATTTGAAAAAAGGAATTTCAGATTAACAGTATTATACATATATTGTAAAATTGCTATTTTAATGCAAAAGATTACATATAATAAATGGCTGTGAAATGTTACAATAGCAGTATCTTGCAATTGCACTGTGAACTGAAAAATTCAATTTTAGAAAATATGTTTTTTCTATTAATTTTTAATTTTTTTATTTAATATTTTATTAAAATCATGGATGTGACGAAATTACTACTGTATAGCAAAAAACTAATTCCTGTGATTTTTTTGGTCGTGTTTTGCAGACCGTACTGTGGCCGTCAGAGGGCGCGGCGACATCATCAACAACCGGCCTGAAAATGGCAAGTGATAAATTTTTTTACAAAACGCCTCAAAATCGACAAATAAAAATGCCTAAGGCAATATATGTACAGCAAATAAAGCGAAAACTACAAATTAAAATTAAATTAAAGAAAATGCTACAAAATTCAAATAATAAAAAAAAAAAATCATGAAAATTGCATTATTAGCTATACCCCCCCCCAAAATCAAAAAAACGCCTCAAAATCGACAAATAAAAATGCCTCAGACAATATATGTATAGAAAATACATCGAAAACAACAAATTTTAAAAAAATGAAAGAAAATGCTACAAAATTCAAATAATAAAAAAAAAAAATCATGAAAATTGCATTATTAGCTATACCCCCCCCCCCAAAATCAAAAAAACGCCTCAAAATCGACAAATAAAAATGCCTCAGACAATATATGTATAGAAAATACATCGAAAACAACAAATTTTAAAAAAATGAAAGAAAATGCTACAAAATTCAAATAATAAAAAAAAAAAATCATGAAGATTCTATCAAGAGATATACCTCCCTCCACAATCTGACAATTCACAAAACATGGCGGCAAAAAAAAGCGGGAAAATACGAAAAAATCAAATCATTTACCTTCAACATAAATATGCATCTAAGTTCATATTAAAAAGCAATTCCCCCAACTGGTCAAAACGTAACACAGATTAATACGTAGTAACTAATAAAAAAAATAATCAGAAAATGCTATAAAATGCAAACTATAAAAAAATTGGATCAACAGTCCCCCCCTACAATCTGGACATTCAGAAGGAAGCATGGCGGCCAAAAATAGCGGGGATCAAATTATTTACCTTAAACATAAATATGCATCTAAATTGATATAGAAAAGCAATTAATTGTTCTCTGGCTTTCAAATTAATGCATATGTAAATGGAGCAGTAATATTTAAATAATCAAAAAGCAATCATTCCCGACCCCTCCCCACTAATCAAAACGTAATAAATGGTATCAATATTTTAAGATTGTTTAAGTAACAGACCTAATAAGAATTCATATCATATATTAATACGTAGTAAGTAATTAAATAGAATTATAGTAAGTTTAAAAGAGAAGATGGAAATATTACTTTGTTGCATTTTTTTTTGTTCAAGAAATTGTTTTTCACCGTTATATAGATTAAATCACATATGACTATCCCCTTCCCCCATTTAGTGACTTTTCTAAAACTAAGAACTCATAACACAGATTAATACGTACTAAGTGATTAAATATGGCAACAACGGACTAATTTTTATAAAATGTACTAAATCTTATGAATATTTAAAAAATCAAACACTATCTGCACATGTGCTGTGCATTATT
This sequence comes from Epiperipatus broadwayi, assembly GCA_028023455.1. NCBI lineage: Eukaryota > Metazoa > Onychophora > Udeonychophora > Euonychophora > Peripatidae > Epiperipatus > Epiperipatus broadwayi. The sequence goes on along the minus strand of JAQFVV010012429.1, from coordinate 3,846,405 downwards.
TAAGTAATAGATATAATAACTCAACACAGATTAATACAGTACATAGTAAGAAAGTTTAAAAAAGAAAGTGGCAAAAATTACCTTGTTCCAAATTCGGTTCAGAGCCATTTGCACAATGATGACTCGATCATGATGTTCTGCAAAATGTAGCTTTGCTGGTAAATTTCTTAACACTTTTAGCAATGATAATTTCAGCAGATTAAAAAAATTATTTAACAGAAGGTATCTAGAAACACTAGCAATTATTTAAATCAAGTTATGCACACATATATAATATCCCAATTCATTTTAAAAATAATAAACAATTGTCCACTATATTCATATTATTTTCAATTATGTTTTTATTTAAACAAAGTTGCAAGTTCATCTACATTTTTTTAATGAAATATTCTCTCCCTCCCTCCCCTTTACCTGACAGCAAAAAATAGTGTAAATACTTTTAAAAGAAAAGTCTTTCAACATCAAATTATTTATCTTTGAAGCAATTAATTGTTATCTGGCTTTCAAATTATGACATATGTAAATTGATCAATAATATTTAAATAATAATCAATGTAAAAAAGGAATACAAAACATAATTACCAAAGTCTTTCGGAAAAGATTTTAACACTAAGAGCAAATATGGCAGAAATTAGCGTGAAAAAAAAGTTTTGAGTTAAAATTTGCGCATATCTAATATTGTATTCTTCCATCAAAAAATAATCCTAATTAAGTTTGTCAAAAAATATACATTATCCCAACAACTTGTATTTCTAGCAATACAAAATAATTAACACGTCAAAATAGAACAAAGCTGGTATTTCAAAAGTCTAGTTCACTTATGTTTTAGTTAAATTTGTTGGCTTTGGAAATTATATTTTTGATGTCAAATCTCTATTGAGTCATGATACCAAAAAATAATTTCCGGTCATCCTTCTTTTATAGTATGCACTTTAATTTTGAAAGAACAAACTGTGAAATGAAATATGACGTAATAGAGATTCTACATCAAAAATATCATTTCCAAAGCTAACAAATTTACTTAAAATGTAGCTAAAGTAGAGTTTTGAAATACCAGCATTGTTCTATTTTGACGTGTTAATTATTTTGTATTGCTAGAAATACAAGTTGTTGGGATAATGTATATTTTTTGACAAACTTAATTAGGATTATTTTTTGATGGAAGAATACAATATTAGATATGCGCAAATTTTAACTCAAAACTTTTTTTTTCACGCTAATTTCTGCCATATTTGCTCTTAGTGTTAAAATCTTTTCCGAAAGACTTTGGTAATTATGTTTTGTATTCCTTTTTTACATTGATTATTATTTAAATATTATTGATCAATTTACATATGTCATAATTTGAAAGCCAGATAACAATTAATTGCTTCAAAGATAAATAATTTGATGTTGAAAGACTTTTCTTTTAAAAGTATTTTTTTCTGTCAAGTAAAGGGGAGGGAGGGAGAGAATATTTCATTAAAAAAATGTAGATGAACTTGCAACTTTGTTTAAATAAAAACATAATTGAAAATAATATGAATATAGTGGACAATTGTTTATTATTTTTAAAATGAATTGGGATATTATATATGTGTGCATAACTTGATTTAAATAATTGCTAGTGTTTCTAGATACCTTCTGTTAAATAATTTTTTTAATCTGCTGAAATTATCATTGCTAAAAGTGTTAAGAAATTTACCAGCAAAGCTACATTTTGCAGAACATCATGATCGAGTCATCATTGTGCAAATGGCTCTGAACCGAATTTGGAACAAGGTAATTTTTGCCACTTTCTTTTTTAAACTTTCTTACTATGTACTGTATTAATCTGTGTTGAGTTATTATATCTATTACTTAAATAATGCACAGCACATGTGCAGATAGTGTTTGATTTTTTAAATATTCATAAGATTTAGTACATTTTATAAAAATTAGTCCGTTGTTGCCATATTTAATCACTTAGTACGTATTAATCTGTGTTATGAGTTCTTAGTTTTAGAAAAGTCACTAAATGGGGGAAGGGGATAGTCATATGTGATTTAATCTATATAACGGTGAAAAACAATTTCTTGAACAAAAAAAAATGCAACAAAGTAATATTTCCATCTTCTCTTTTAAACTTACTATAATTCTATTTAATTACTTACTACGTATTAATATATGATATGAATTCTTATTAGGTCTGTTACTTAAACAATCTTAAAATATTGATACCATTTATTACGTTTTGATTAGTGGGGAGGGGTCGGGAATGATTGCTTTTTGATTATTTAAATATTACTGCTCCATTTACATATGCATTAATTTGAAAGCCAGAGAACAATTAATTGCTTTTCTATATCAATTTAGATGCATATTTATGTTTAAGGTAAATAATTTGATCCCCGCTATTTTTGGCCGCCATGCTTCCTTCTGAATGTCCAGATTGTAGGGGGGGGGACTGTTGATCCAATTTTTTTATAGTTTGCATTTTATAGCATTTTCTGATTATTTTTTTTATTAGTTACTACGTATTAATCTGTGTTACGTTTTGACCAGTTGGGGGAATTGCTTTTTAATATGAACTTAGATGCATATTTATGTTGAAGGTAAATGATTTGATTTTTTTCGTATTTTCCCGCTTTTTTTGCCGCCATGTTTTGTGAATTGTCAGATTGTGGAGGGAGGTATATCTCTTGATAGAATCTTCATGATTTTTTTTTTATTATTTGAATTTTGTAGCATTTTCTTTCATTTTTTTAAAATTTGTTGTTTTCGATGTATTTTCTATACATATATTGTCTGAGGCATTTTTATTTGTCGATTTTGAGGCGTTTTTTTGATTTTGGGGGGGGGGGTATAGCTAATAATGCAATTTTCATGATTTTTTTTTTTATTATTTGAATTTTGTAGCATTTTCTTTCATTTTTTTAAAATTTGTTGTTTTCGATGTATTTTCTATACATATATTGTCTGAGGCATTTTTATTTGTCGATTTTGAGGCGTTTTTTTGATTTGGGGGGGGGGGTATAGCTAATAATGCAATTTTCATGATTTTTTTTTTTTATTATTTGAATTTTGTAGCATTTTCTTTCATTTTTTTAAAATTTGTTGTTTTCGATGTATTTTCTATACATATATTGTCTGAGGCATTTTTATTTGTCGATTTTGAGGCGTTTTTTTGATTTGGGGGGGGGGGTATAGCTAATAATGCAATTTTCATGATTTTTTTTTTTATTATTTGAATTTTGTAGCATTTTCTTTAATTTTATTTTAATTTGTAGTTTTCGCTTTATTTGCTGTACATATATTGCCTTAGGCATTTTTATTTGTCGATTTTGAGGCGTTTTGTAAAAAAATTTATCACTTGCCATTTTCAGGCCGGTTGTTGATGATGTCGCCGCGCCCTCTGACGGCCACAGTACGGTCTGCAAAACACGACCATTTTTTTTAATGTTTAATTTGTAAATTAACTGGATTTTTTTTTATAATTACATTTATTAAATTGTGCAATCTTGGCTTTTTGTAGGAATAATAAATTTTTGATTTTTTAATTCTCTACAACATTATTTACAAATACTAATAAAAACCACAATAAAATATTTATTTTTAAATTATCTTTCCAATTAATAGAAATGCTGATAAGTTTAAGAGTTTGGTTTCAGGCATTCTCGAGCCTCCTCTTAAAGGAATATATATCTAAGTTCTGCATATAAAACATGTTTTGTGGCATCTATGCAATAGGATATTATGACTAAAATCAGCATCAGAAATAATATATCACTGCTCACTAGTTCTCACACAATTTATTCTAACATTTCAAATTTAATATATTATATCATAAATAAACTTTAATGAATTCTCAAAAATGATTTTAAAAAAGGCAACTACTCAAGTCAAAAAAAAACACCTTATACCTGTTATCAATTTTCAAAACATATTAAATAAATATCAAAATTTTCAACATTATACTTAAATTAGTATTAATTATATGGCTATATGAATCTAATTCTTTTTCATAACATGAATGCAAATTGTTTCTAGTAAAGCCAGAAACACTTGAAGAAGTAAAAAGGGTAACAATCATTTGAAATGTTCTGTGCTATTATTAAAAATTGAATGCAACTGAAAAGTTTAAATAAAGTTGGAATTTTTCTAAAAAACATTTAAACAATTAGTATTAGATTATGGAAAAAGTCCAATATATAATTATTACTATCATCATCACAAACTTTCAAACATAATCAGTTTCTGTTTTCAACTTCATCCTAATTCAAAATTCTGATATGAAGTTATTTACCTCAGTGATATGAAGAGATGCTAAAGTCTGTGCATCTGACTGTGCTAATTCCAATTTGTTTTCTGGTACAAATAATTCTTTCACCGAATCTACCGCTGATAATGGTAATATCCCCTTCAAAAAAATATTAAAATTAAACCAAAAATATTCAAATATTACATTTTGAACATAAAACTATGTATTTTTAATTGATATTTACTTACTCTTTCTTTCAATAATTCAATAACTTTCATTATGCATTCATCTACAGACGATTCTCCAGCTTTGAGAATAAGCTCAGGATTTTCTGGAACTTCGTAAATTGAATCCACACCAGTAAAATCTGAAATATAATAATACGAAGACAAAAGTTTATACAATATAAATCTTTTTAAAAACCAAATTAATAACAGGATAATTCTACCTTTAATTTCTCCAGCTCTCGCCTTCTTATAAAGACCTTTCACATCTCTTTTCTCACAAATTTCTAACGGAGTGTTTATAAAGATCTCAAAAAAATTCAAACCAGTTTGCGTATGCAAATTACGAGCATTGCTACGATCCTAAATATTAAAATCAATTTCCATTAATAAATATGTGCACCAATATTCCTATACAAATAAAAACAAACACACACACATGTATATAAGCAGATTAAACCTTTACAATGAAATATGATTTTCTTAAAAAAGAATTAAAATCCAAATAAAATATACGCAATAATTTTATGAGAATTTCACTATGTATTTAACGTGGACAAATTCTTTGAAATATTTTGTTGCTGCAATAATGTTTTATAATGAATTAATATTTTATTTTTTCTGTTCAATATCATCAAATAAAAAACAATTGACTCTTTTTTTTTTTTTTTAGTTATAATTTTTTTTTGATTGAAAAGTTAAAGTGCTGACTTATCTGTAGCATTATCAAAGCCAGTAATGTTCAACTTTTATATGTATAATTAAAAATGCTTAATCCAAATGGTATCTTTCTGATGATATTTAGATTAAGTATTTTTTTAATGCTAACATGACAACCCTCTCCCCTACCTCCATCAAAAGTTTTTTTTTCTTTTCAAAATAAAAGTTAATTCTCTTTCTATATTTTAATTTTATCTTTGAATTTTTATTTATTTTCATATTTCATTATATGTTATTTAATATTTTCATTTTTTGTTCATTGCATTTGTATACATACTATATATACATATATATGCCTGCATGATTTAATTCAGTGATATAGAGGGGCTAATGCTGGAGTTAAATATCCATGATTCATGACCAGATTCTACCCCTTCCAATGTATGAACTTCTTATAAACACTCAAACAAAAAATTATTCAATTATTTCTATATGTACATAATGATTATTAATTTGTACTAAATGAATGATGATTTACCCCATAAAACATGTATAGTATAAAATTTAAACTTTACATTGTTATTGTTAATAATTAATATACTCTTACAAATAGAACATTTATTATTCAAAATTTCAGATTCGATTTTATACTACATAAGTTGAATAAAGCAATAAACATTTCATTATATTAGTATTTACATTTCAATGTGTTATTAAATATTATACTTAAAATCATTTAATTTGCAATTATTTTTATATTGTTTTATTTTCTAATACCAATAGTAACTCCTTTAAAATCAATGTAATATATTTATAAACCCATAGTGATATTTATTTAAATGAGTAGTGGAGACTAATTATATGTTTTGTTACCATTAACAGAGAGTTGTCCTGCCATGTGCTTAGTTACATTATTAATCTAAAAACTAAATATTGATAATAATTAAAGGTGAAATGAGAAAATATAATTTTGCATTAGGTTATTACTGATAATTTTAATAAAATTCATTAAAAATATTAGAATGTTTAATCATAATAGACTGCAACTTATCCATTAATAAATAAATAGTAGACAATAAGAAGCAGCTAATATTAATAATATAGTTGTAACAATATAGTTAAAGGAAGTAATTAATAATATGCATACTAATAATTTATGCACTATATAATTGTTGTACCAGCATGATATGATTAGAGAAAAACAATATCTAATGTTATAGTGATATTAGCGATGCGCTTTAAAGATAAATTATAAATGAATACTCTCACTTTTTCCAGACACGAGATATAGTATTTTAGAAAGAATGGAATGAATCACCCATTATTTCAACCCAAACATTTATGTATGGGCAAATCTTAAGCGTATGGAAATGAGAGCGTGAAGATGTTAAGCAATCACTTTAAATTACATTTGCTATGTTTGAATGAATGACGCCTGTGATATCTTTACAATTTACGATATGTCAAACATAGCAAATGTAATTTAAAGTGATTGCTTAACACCTTCACGCTCTCATTTCCATATGCTTAAGATTTACCCATACATAAATGTTTGGGTCAAAAGAATGGGCGATTCATTCCATTCTTTCTAAAATACTATATCTCGTGTCTGGAAAAAGTGAGAGTATTCATTTATAATTTATCTTTAAAGCGCATGTGCATTGGCTTAATCACTAATATCACTATTACAGTATTAAAACATAGCACTATATAAAATAATATCTCATTTTAATATCTAATGCTGTAGAAAATTTTGTTGATGTTCTAAATAACAGAAGGATTTTTTTTTTTTTTTTTTAGGAAATGTTACACTGATGTTTTTTTTTTTTGTTTTGAAAGACTTAGACTCCTATGAATTTTATTATAACTACTGATCTTGTAAGTACTGTAATGTTATTCTCCTAAGATGTTATCTTATCCACTTTTTTTTTGCTTTTCCTTAGTTTTTCTTTTAAAAAATTTCAAATATTAAAGTTAGCATTTTAGTATTCAATACTAATCATTTTGTAAATTATTTTTCATCTTTATTCCACAAAATGTTAGAGGTTTTGTGTGTGTGTGTGTGTGCATCTTAGCAAATATTTATATTCTTTTATAGAATATAATATGTACATGGTATATATAGAGGAAATATCCATTTCACTAAAAGATCATGGATCCCTCTTAAATTGACAAGGGGAATACTGCAGATAATATAAAAATACTGCAGCATTAAAGAATTATGTATAATATAGTCTTGAAAAAGCTGTTTATTTGAAATTTCTATATGAGTTAGATTTATAGAAAATGTAGGAGTATTAATAAACATATAATAAGTAACTTATTTATTGTTTTTTCTTATTAATTTATGCATACCCATATTAGTATATAACTTATTGCTCAGTCAAATTTCAGTAAATATTTCATTATTTTATTTTTATTAATGATACTGTATACTTGGTCAATAGATATACATACATAGTAAAACATGTATTATCTTATATGGTGCAAGACTTCCAAAACTTTTTCTACTTAATATGACTTAGTCTCAGATAGATGAGATTAAGCAATTAATATTGTTTTCAGTCTGGGAAAAATTATCTGATCATCCACAGCAAATAGTTGCATTCTGCATTTTTTATTGAGGGTTTCATATAGAAGTAGAAATAAGCAGATTAACTCAATGCACATTAAAAATATGTATCTGGATAAGCTGATAACATTGCTGAGATTATAGATGAGTTTTAGTAAATAAACTACAAACTAGCATCAAGAGGAATGTCTCAATAATTATGCATAAGTGTTATTTAAATTCATTATCATAACCAGTCAAGATTGTCTTATTTACATTCATACCTATAATGTAATAATTTCCACTTAAGATTATTAAATTACCATTAATCTTAATAAATTTATGTTTAGTTAATTCAGTTATTTCAAAAGAAGATTAATTCCCTTCTCTTTCTATTTCCAGGTTTGGAATGCATAGTAATTAAACTATCAAACCTCCTTGCATCCACTGATTACTCTGGCTTCTACTGAGAGGCACTACTGTATTAAGGGTTTTGTCTCTGTAAAAAAAAAAAAACAGTTTGCGTAAGCATAAAGAATGGTGATCATGTGATGTTTGATTATTTAATACCAATCCTGCCCAATAAGATTATGGTAACTGCCGTTATTAAAGAACCAAAGACACCAAAAATTATGGATGCTAAACTGAGTTCAGATCTATACAACTATACAAGCTGATGAGCTTAGTTTGAAAACATTATTGTGTTTTCATTTTGGACTCAAAGCTTTATAGTTAGCTAAGAAAAGTAAAAGATGGCTGCTGGAGGGTTGCATTAGATCCTAAGATCTAGGTGCAGTGCTCTCAGATCCAAGGCTCCTTACTGATGAAAGCCATAAGCTAGAAACTAGTCTGGGAATATTGGATGAGTAGGCACTAGATAGGGATTTTATGCACAAACTTTCCTGCATCCATTGATTACTCTGGCTTGCACTGAGTGGGGCTGCTGTATGGACAGTTTTGCCTCTGTGAATGCATAGGAATCAATTACAAATGTTTTAACAATTATAAATAGATGTTTTAAATATATAGTTTTCAAATATTGATCATCAATTATGCTATTACACTGATTTTTTTATAAATCATTCCATTAATAATTTTGTAAATTTATTGAAAATTATTTAAATACATATTTATTATTATTTTTATTCATCATGTGAAAATATATAATTTTATAAATATGTATCTGAATGGGAAGATGACAGAATCAAAATAACTAACCAATTGTAAGTGTGATTTATTTTGCATGCATACACAATATCTACTATATACGTCTTTTATTAGTTATTAGATCCCTGTGATGTAAATGGCAATGCATCTATCCGTAATGACCACAATCTGGATTAGAATTTTAAGCCAGGTGAAACTTTAAAATTTTTTTCACATTCCCAATCAGGATTATGATTTTTCTTTTAGGTGGATGGATGGAAAATCACAAAAAAATTTATAATTCAACAAGTGGAAAGCCTGGTGATTTAATGCCTTCACCTACACTATTATTCTATGAGACACAGATGGGAGTATTTGTCCTAAAATAATTTATTTTAAGTCTGACTTATCTAGTTATTATTTTTGACATGAAGTCTTATGTAATAATAAATTACAAGAGGTAGTCTATTTTCAGGTATTTTATTACCTCATGTAGCATTCCCTACTTTAAGGTTCACTCTCACTAAGGGACATAGTTGTGCATAAGTTAGGCAAATGATTGAGCATAAAATGTATCATAACATACATATGGTATTGTAGTATTTTATTATGTATTCTAATATTCTATCTTATTGATGTGTTTATCAATTCCTAACATTTTGCTGTTTATCATTTCCTAATTAACTCCAAATTTTCTTAGCAATAAATGATCTAGACAATTGTTGTGAGAGTTTTACACTTATTCTTTAGAAGTGTTATAAAAATTTGAATAAAATCAGAAAAAAAAAATTGATAGTTGATTTTAACTAGTTTCAAAATTACAAAAATTAAAAACATCTTTGATTTTATTAAAAATATTCTTGACTAATAAATATAGAAAAATAAATAACGTAAATTTTCTTAAATTGCATTTAAGTTTATATTGGCATCTTAATGCTAAAGTTTTTAATTTTATGAAAAATTTAATATCCTCTCTCATATTAGTTATTTGAAATCATAATATCAAAACTATTTGCAGATAATTTTCATGTGGTTTTGAACATTTTCTGATCAATTAAATAATTACAAGCTTAAATAAATTATGGTTAATACATGTAATCATTAATAAGAAAATAAATTGCTATGTACTCCGGGATATGTTAATATGCCAGCAGGTTGCATCCATAATAAACAAAATAATAGCACAGTTTATTTACTCATAATAAATAATAAATATATATATATATATAGTTGAACAAAAACTACACATTAATCTTCTGAAAAGATAGTCTATATTTGTAGAACATCTTTGATAATGTGTCTGTAAATATTTCTATTCACATACGCTAACAGTAGTTCATGTCTCTGTGTCCATTTTATAGAGCTTCAGCACACACACTTAACAATATCTACCATTTTATATTGTGCGATTTTTGCATAATTTGGAATTAATTAACATTCATTTAACAGAGCTCAGTACATGATAAACTATGTAAATTTTCTAGTGTGACTACAGTGAAGGACAATTATCCAAGTTTTGTGTCGTAACAATTATACCAGTAAATGTCTTTATTTACACTATATCGATGTACATAGATACATATGTCACAGACACATTGTATTGTAACATTATAAATATTTCATAAACAGAAAATAAAATGAAGAGTTTGCTTTGACTCTTTCATTTAGTTTAAAGATAACATGGGAGGATCAATAATTAATTTACAGCTTTTTTCAACATCAAAAAAATTAGCTTTTTTAGTGCTAAGCATGATAAAACAGACTTAAGTAGCTCAGGACCATCAAAAAGTTTCATTATTTCTCCAAAGGTATTGAGAAGAACAAGCTAATTAATTTCCAGTTATTAGAATTCTATTTTCTTACTTTATCCTTTAATTAATAAGTAATATTGTGCATCCAAATGTTATTGGCTATGGGATGACTCTAAAAAATTTCCAATTTTATATGTGGTTTCAAATTCAGTTCAAGGGCATGACAATACTAATGATTTCAATCAAACAACTATTGCATTTTTATAATAAAAATCTACATAAATAAAAATATCTAAAGGCAGATAAAATAATAATAAATGTAGATTATTTAATGATATGGAAGATATTATTTGTTTTATAATTCTTATCTGGATTGCAATAACATTGAATGGTGTGATCTCACAGCAAAAATTATTAACACATTCTCTAAACATAAATCTTTATAGATATATCTAAATATAAACCATCAAATAAATAGCACTTATTTATTTTAGATAAGAATTCCAAATTAAATATTTTTTTGTGATTTAATCATTGGATTGGGGGAGGAGTGTAATATAAATAATAGTAAGAATTTTTTTATTCAATATGATTAGATAAACTATCAAATATTGTATTACGATAATCAAAGATTTTTAATGTATTTGTTTAAAGTCAGATAAAATAATTACTTATATAACAAAATGTATTTATTTCATTCACAAAAAGAATATTTAATGCTTCATAAAAATATGAATTTTGTCATAAAAACATTATTAAAAAACACTCCATGAAAACATTAAGTTATTTTTAGTATTTGGAATTAAAAAAACATTAAAATATATAAATAGCAAATACCAGTAATATGAATAATTTTCAAATATATATATATGCAATTGTTTGAAATAAACAATTTCCTCTATCTTATATGAAATTCATAGCATCATGCTTTTTCTAAATTTGAGAGTGTTGGTGGCCTAGTGGTTAGTATAGCTGCCATCCAAGCAGTTGGCCCGGGTTCGCTTCCCGGTCAATGCATTTGACACACGAAAAAAAAACAATATGTGCTCATAATTCTTTGTTTTTTTAGTAAATCTTTGATAACTTATATTGTGATATTAGTAATATCATGATAAAGGGTCATTATTATTCTTTTTTATTTTATTTTATACATATTAGATAAAAAGAAACTTGGCTTATCTCATTTTATAATTCTATCATGAAACTTTTCAAATTTGTACATATCACATTTGTATACAAATTATACCACTTTGCTATGACTATATTTATATTAATCTATTTTTATTTAAAATTCATTATATCCAATTCATTATAACAAATAAACTGAGTGACATATTTAATAATATATGTCAGTATTAATAAATGACAAATTATTTTTAAGATCCGTATCAAGGACATTTTATCAAAAAAAAAAAATCTCAACAGTAATCACTATCCTAATTCAAATTTTTCCAAATCAAAATTAATTACTAATTTAAAAAATATAATTATTAAAATATCATCAAAAATAGAAATAATGAAATCCAATATGCTGTTCTTTCATATAAATTATAACAAATAATATGAAAACAAAAATTATATATTAATCATACATAAAAAGCCTTTTTCGGCACATGGCTTTATGCCTTTTTCAAATGTCAATCATTTTAACATTAACCAATTATTATAGATTATTACAATTCTTTTACTTGGTTTTAAACACATTTCTAAAACTTGGCATATCCATTAACATTATACAATGCTAATATATAATGAAAAAAGCATATACTGATATACCTAATACTAGAAATAATTTAAATTTTATATAATTCAACTATCTTCATACCATATTATCTCATATTTATGGACAATTTTTATTTGTGATGGTTACCTTAATTCAGAAGTAATTATTTATCAAAGATTCTTCATTGATATTTTTGTAATCAGCTAAAGAACTAGATCATTTTCAACTATATTGGTTTCTCATTTTCTATATAATAGTCTTCTCTTTGTATTTAGTCATTACATTACCACACAGCAAGTGCAATAACTTAACACTTCAGATTATTCTTTCTCTTACTTCGATAGTGGATAAGTTTAAAGACAACTCTCTCATATATTATAATGATCAAATAAATAAATAAAAATCTCAAATCGTTCTTATTAGTCCCTTAATTGTCTTTTCATTGAAGTATTTATTAATAGTGCCAGTTTTTATTGAACTTGTTTTATTAAGTTTAATTTTGACAAATACTTTTAAATCTAAAATAACTAAACCTTTGTTGTTGTTTTGTCGATACTGTAGAACAATAATTAAAAGTATATGTAATCAAAATTAACTGAATCATTCTTCCAAATTAACAAAATGAATTTTTATCTTCTAATTTAGCCATTTCTAGTTATAAAACTTTCTTGCATTATTATATGTGCATCTAATATATTACTAAACATCACATGATCACTAGCTCACAAGATGGCACTACTATATGGAGAGTTTTGCTTTGTTTTGAATTGTTCATCTAATATATTAATATAATAAGTGTAAAAGGGCTATCTTTGGCACAGTGGTAGCGTGGCAGATTCTGAAGCTCAAGGATCGTGCTCCAACTATCATTTCTGGTGCTCAGATGATTACTTTAATAAATGTTAAAGTAATATTGATATAAAAAACAGGATGAAAATCTATAATTACAGTAAAAACAATCTTTTTTTTTTTTTTATGCATTTTTCAAGCAATTTATTTTCTTTTCATCTTCTAATTGTTTTGGCTGCACTGCAGATTTTATTTTTATCTTTCATATAGAGAATGGTTTCTTTTTAGCTTAAATGTCTTTTGTCTGAACTATTTGTGGTATTTTTTTCCACTGACGCTAACCTATCATCATCATCATCATCAAACATTATCAATCCACTGCAGAATGAAGGTCTCTCCAAGTTCAATCCATCTTTTCCTATCTTTAGCTTCTCTTCTCCACATCACCCCTGCACACTTTCTTATTTCATCCATACATCTCACATGTGGTCTCTTTCTGGGTCTTTTACAAACGCTAACCTATATCGCTTTATTAAATTTAGTTTTGACAAATACTTGCTAATTTAAAACAACTTTCTTCAATATATAAAAGATAAAACAGATTTCTGATAAAGATTGCAAGTTCCGCTGAAATAATTAAAAAATGACAAAAAAATAAATTACTTTTAAATTAAAAGTGCAAAAATGAGACATTATAGTATTAAAATTGAGCAATAAAGAGATCGCAAAAACAGTGATTCATATATAAAAAGTACAATTCCTAATTTGAAAACAAATACTTATAGCAGGGTCACAATTCATTGAACTGATGATTAAAAATGAGAACCAGTAGAGAAATGTTGTTCGCATAATTTCCACAAATTCGTTTGTAATACATTAAAGATCAGCCTTTTCAAGCTATTGTGCATGTGCTTTTATGAGTGTTAATAATAAATGAATACTTTCACTCCCAACACAAGATATAGTATTTATGAAAGAATAAAATGAATCCACTTATTCTTTCCAACCCAAATGCTTATATATGGGCAAATCTTAAGTACTGGAAATGAAAGCGTGAGGATAGACCACTCACTTTAAATTACTGTTTATGATGTCTGAATGAAAGACGTGGATGAAATTATCTGGAATTTACTAAACGTCACTCTCAAATGAAACTTAAACATATGTAAATAAGCATTTATTTTATAGCACTATGTTTTATAAATTGTAATACAGGTTAAATAATAATAACAATCTAATCTATATATAAAAGAACTGTTCAAAAATTATTAGTAAAGACTGGTCACAAGAAAACTGCATGTGTATTAGTAATGGATACAATTTATGTCCAAGGAGTAAAGTATATATAACCAAATTTCATAAGATTTCTCTGACTAAAATGTAAATGCTAAGGATCTTCTTAATGATAAATGAGTAATTCTAGTCTATTTCATTTTAAGGGGTATTGTGAAAATTTATATACCACAAGAATATCCAATTCTATGAAAATGGTAAAAAAAAATTATATGACTTGATCAAATTCATCTAATATGAATTTTCTTATGCAATGTATATAAATATATTCTCTTTTATGAAAAAAAAAAACAAGTCAATATAAGATTGGATGTGAAGAACTTTTATTTTGATTTAAATTTTACTACATTTGGTCTAATCCGAGAAATACTTTGTCTGCTCTAACGAGGGATTTTTTTTTTTTTTTTGGCTCTAATATTATGACATTATTTTTCTTTTAGTAATCTCATGTTTCTGCAATCTAAATAATAGATTAATGAACGTAATTTGTATTATAATTAGTATGCTTTACTTAATAAATTCCAATATGCAACTGATTTCTTTAAATATTATGTTCCTTTCTTGCATTATACTAGTTATATAAAAACCTTTTGAAAAATAACAGCTATTTGAAAATAAATATATTGGATAGAAAGGATGATTGAAGGGAACTTGAAAGTCTGAGTTCAAATCCCCATTAATTACACATAGCTTAAGTATATATACTATATTTGTATTTCTATAATATTAATTGTACATCATCATTAAACTTTTTTTAATTATTATTTTTTCTGCCAATATAATAGCTTGGTGCAAGTAGTCTTCAAAAGATGAAAGAGAAATTTCCCTCCTCAAACCAGAATGGTCTAGATAATACAACAATATTTTTTTTTTTTAAAAAATGAAATACATTCAAATTATAATATTGTTTACTTATAATCTTATTGCTTATTTACAATTATAAATAAAGATAAAATTTAAAATCTATGCATATTTTAAAGCAGCAGTATTTTTACCATTCACTACGTATAACTAATGACATTTCCTCAGATATTGCTTATCTAAATTTTTAAAAAAGGTCAGGGGAGAGCAACTTCCTTTCTTCTTGATGCTGATTGCCAACACTCATTACAATATATATATAAACTCGATAATAAATGATAAATATATTTTCAAACATTTCATTCTAAACTAATATAAATTTCATAATTTATTAAAAAGCTTTACCCTGGCAAAAGGACTAATAAAGCTAGTCAGACATATAATACCACCATCTGCGAATAGCTTAGCAACTTCTGCAACTCTTCTAATGTTTTCTTCTCTATCTTCAGCAGAAAATCCTAAATTACTATTGAGACCATGTCGAATGTTATCACCATCAAGAGCGTAGGAGGGAATCCCTCGAGAACATAAATACTCTTCTAGGGCAAAAGAAATTGTTGTCTTGCCAGCTCCAGACAAACCTAAAACAATTTACAAATTTTCTCAGCATATGTATATAACAAACATATGTGGTATATAAAAGTAAATATAATGTAAAATATTAATAGCTAATATGTAAGGGATTCAAACTCAGTCTTTCACACGACCTTCAGCTCTCAATGCCATCTCATATTGCTGACCTACCTGATCATACACATATTGAAAAGATAAATAATAACCAATATACGTATTTCATGCTAAACCAGCAATCATTAGTTGGTCCAGATTACTATCTCCACACAAATATACAAACAGTGCTCAGTTTTATATTAAGATAGCCAATCTTCATACCTTAATGGACAGACTTCAAACTACTCCAAACCCACAACTTTTCAGCCATCCATTTCATTGAAAATCTGAAGATGGAACATTCAAAGCCCACGTTAGTGCCAAGATTGTCATCCTATCCATGTTGGCCATCTTCAGATTTTCAATGAAATGGATGGCTGAAGAGTTGTGGGCTGGAGTAGTTTGAAGCCTGTCCATTAAAATATGAAGATTGGCTATCTTAATATAAAGCTGAGCACTGATTGTATATATGTGTGGAGATAGTAATCTGAACCAACTGATGATTGCTGGTTTAGCATGAAATACATATATTGGTGATTATTTATATTTTTAACATGTGTATGATCAGGTGGGTCAGCAATATAAGATGGCATGGAGAGCTGAGGGTCAAGTGAAAGTCTGAGTTCGAATCCCTTACATATTACATTATATATGGGCAGGTATATGTAAGCCTGTACAGTGTATTAATTAATAGCTAAGTGAATTTTCAAAACTAAATCACAGTCGTAGCAATTATCTGAATCGTGAATTGAAAGCAAATCCAGCTTTTAATATTTTAGTCTGATTTACACATTGATGTATAAATGTTTGTTATTTATATATTGACAATTTATTTATATGTGTGTTTTATGTGTTTTTTAAATTTTTTATTAATATCAAACTATACATAATATAAAAATATAGTATGTATTATAATTTATGGGGAAAAATAAGTTAAAAAGATAAATAAGAACACATTTAATTCACTAAGATTATTTTTAGTAAATTTCAATTATTAATTTGAAAATGGAAAACAAAAAGAAAATTTACTATGACAATGAAATTACCAAAAAAATGAGTTCAGGTCAGGATTGAATAAAAAAGTTTAAAACTATTTTTTGAGAATTTTCCAGGAAAAAATAATAGTGATAATGATGAAGATGATGATAACGATATGTCAAAAAAAATAAAGTTTATAAAAAGCTGAATTAAATCGAGCAACAATAATAATTTTAATTCAGGTACTAAAAATGAATTTATTTCAAAATTAAATAAGACATTTCAGGAGCATTAAAAGGGAACTTAAATCCTCACCAGAAAATTCTGTAGAGAATGAAACTTTTGTTGAAAAGCTACAAATATATTTATAAAACTTAAGGTTAATTAGTAAACTAAGCTGAACCAAATGAGAATAAATTTAATTAAGTTTAATAGTGGTATGAAATGTAAGTTGTGGTAAATGAAAATAGTGACAATTTGTGAATTGAAAATTAGGGCTTACAAAATCAAGAGTTCTGCATGTTGATAACAACAAAATAGCAATCATAAAGTCACAACTTATACATACTATCAAAGACAAAAAAAAAAAATGGGAACTATTAATTCAGCAATATGTTCAATAAATAAAACTACAACACAACAAAATGAAAAAACAACACAATCTATTTCAATTCTCCAAGTTAAGATTCACATTAGCAACAAAGAGGGAAGGGGGATCCATTCTTAATTTTAAAAAAACAAATTGAACAACATATTAAAAATTAATAATATAAATGATTTTAATCAATTACCTATTTCATTCTTCAACTACAAAATGATATACGTCAAAATCAAAAACCTTCCTCAAAAAATTTCACCAAATAAAAAATTTATTTAAAAAAATGTTTTTAATGCCACTATATCAACTAGTACATCATCAAAGGCTTAATTTATAAATAAAACAGTCAAAGTAACAGAATAAAATTAATGTGATAATATAAACAAAATTGCTAAGGTTCCAAGTAGACCAACCAATAAATTTATAGTTACTTTATAATTTCATTGAGGAATATTTTTAATCAATAGCTTTTGGTTTAGTGGAGATTATGTGCATGGACAGAGAATTTCATTCTAATCCTGATTATCCATTTCCTTCAAATATTTGATAAATCACATTAAAATGGGGGAGGGGGGGGAATAGATAATAAATCAAATTTACAGCCATCTTAAATTCCTTTAAGTACTAATAATTTATTCTCAACAGAAGCCCCTCTCTGTGCTTCACATTAATAATACTGCATACATCACCTAAAATGGTGATACCAGCCAGAGGACTAATTATCAAAGAATAATGAGTAAGAATGTTATTATTTTATTGCAGACTCAATTACAAAATGGAAATTAACTGCAGTAAATTCATATAGGACACCAGAATTCACAGGATTAGATGAATCAAAATTTCAAACTGAAAACATACAGCTTATTAATAATAAAGAATTCTCCGAAAAATTATGTGATAACATTTGGAGCAGATAAACAATTGCTTCTGTGACATACGCACACATTAAAAAATAAAATAAGCTAATGTGATTGAAACAAAGTTGTAAATTGTAAAATACAAAAGACATGTTGCAGAATAAGCACAGTTTATGATTTCCTTGACACACGTCAAAAAACTCTATACCTCATACAATCTCAAAATATATCACAAGAAGCAGATTTCTGAAACCTCATCACCACATTAATGATTATAAACAATAGCTTTAAGCATCAAAAGAATAAAGAAAATTTAACTAAATTCTTTATAATAATAAATATTTACCCTAATAAAGCATATACTCTTTCAAAGATAAAAAATAAAAGTAAATGCACTTACAAATAGACTAACAATAAAAACTATATCATTATATAAACCAAATTAAGGATAGGCCTACAAAACTGTCATTTAACATCAATTTCACTTTAATCAATATTTAATTTTTAACTATGAAAATTAATTACAATATATGGTTCTCAACTTTATATTTTAGTTATATAAAATATAATTACATTATTTTTCAGATATTTCATTTATAATATATTATATTCAAAAATGGAATAATGTAATTAAACCTAGAAGATGGCTTTAATGTCTCCTACATTGACTTCCAATGAATCTCAAAAATAAATTTCATTAAATTTTTGTTTATATACATGGCGCTTACATGTTTTCAATTCCAATTCACATTTATATCTTTTGCTCCAATGCAGTACATTTGTTTAAGCAACAAACACTTCATCTATTCTACAAAATAGTTCTGCACTATACTGCAGATAATCTAAAGATAATCTGCAACAAGTTCTCAAAAAATCTTAAAAACTTCAAATCTTCATTCATCCCCATTTGTGACTGGATAAATTATGAATCCAAGTGTTGATTAAAAGCTACCAAGCGCAGAATAAGATTAATCACAGACTCTAAGAAGTCCAAGAACTTGACATTACAGCAAAGGTAAGAACTGCTTTATAAACAAACATAAGATATACACATATGAAAAATATGAAAGTTGCTAGTTGTATATATAATAAATGTGAACTTTATGTTTTCCACATAAGGATCTTATAAAGATATCCTAAACAGAAAAACCAAATCATTCAAGAGTTTTTCAGTTATTGATTTATGCTGCTGCTGAGTATCCCATAATTTAAAATCTAGTATCTCTTGTTATCAGGTAACAATGTTTAATAAATTTCTATCCTGTCCTTTCCTATCCAAAATCCCCAAACAAGTTTTAAGCTTATGGCTTTCATCAGTGAAGAACTTTAGACCTTGGAACAGTGCATGGGATAGAGAAGAAATTAGTTATTAAAAAACTAAGGACATCATAAAATATAGAAACTGAACTGGATTCAGATCTATATGAGTAAACAAATAAGTTGGCTTAGATTGAAAATATTTATATATTTTTAGTTTGGGCTGATATAGGTTGATAGTGTAACATATAGTTAAAGGATAGGAATTGGAAGAAAAGTGCTTTAGATCCTCAAGTCCAGTTGCACTGCTCCAAGATCCAAAGATCTTCACTGATGAAAGCCATAAACTTGAAAGTAGTCTGGGAATTTAGATAAGAAAGCACAGGATAAGGATTTATTAAGCAGTGTCATCTAGAAATTATCAATGCTTTCTAAAGCTTATTGTATGTGGTAAAAAAAATATGGGAAGTATACTACCAAATAGAATATATTAATTCAACTCTCATGAAATTTCTACTTAAAAACTGATCAGTATGATTAATAATAATATTGTTTTCTGTGTCAAAAAAGATACAGCAACTGATTGCATTTGATGGATTACAATACATCACAACTCAGAAAAATAATTTATATTTTTTGAGACTCATTTTTTAAAAATTCCAACTTGATAGATCATTCTTATTCCCTAACATTCAATTACAGAAAAGGATCATCCACGTGAACATGTTTCAAGAAGCAAATTTGCATAATAAAACTGAGATTGTCTGATTACTTGCTATTCCATTAAACTTCACATCTACCTCTCAATTTGTTAATTAGTCATTTGATCACATCCTTAATAAGACTATTAAGTATTTACACATAATATAAACTCATATATAAATTAATATGACTGAAGAGCACTCTAAATGTTGAACAAAGAATCTAGAATAGAATGCATCCACCCATTCTTGAAGGCTCTGATGTTTGTAAGCCTATCTTTGTCAACATTGTTGGTAATTCAGAGTGAAATTAATTTATTAATCAGATGGAATATGACACATAAGAGTTTAATTAAACTCAAAATTAATTATACAAGGCTGGAGACAACAACCCATTTTTAACACCTTGGTGTAATAATTAAACAAGATTTAATATGTAAAACAAAGGGAGTAAATCACCCTCCCCCAGGCTATGACTTAAGAACGCTCTAAATAGTGAACAAAGATCCTTGCTAACTCTGATGTTTATAAGCATGCCTTTATCAACATTGTTGGTAATTCAAAGTGAAAATAATTTATTAACCAAAAGGAATATGCCACTTAAGTGATGTTAAACTCATAATTAATTATACAAGGCTGGACACAGTATCTCACTTTTAACACCTTGATTGTAATAATTAAACAAGATTTAATATGTAAACTTTAAATTAAACGTAGCTCAATGTACATAACTCTTTTCCTTGTTTACATATACACTGAGCTATGTTTAATTTAAAGTTTACGTATTAAATCTTGTTTAATTATTACAATCAAAATGGTAAAAGTGAGATGCTGTATCCAGCCTTGTATAATTAATTATGAGTTTAATAACTATTAAGTGCCATATTTCATCTGGTTGATAAATTAATTTCATTCTGTATTAGCAACAATGTTGATAAAGGTATACTTATAAACATCAGAGCTACCAAAAATAGGTGGATTAATTCTATTCTTGATCCTTTGTTCAATATAAGTCATAGTCTGGAGAAGGGTAATTTACTCCCTGTTTACAAATACATTGATCTATCTTTAATTTAAAGATTATATATTGGAATCTTAATTATTACAATCAGGTGTTAAAAGTAAGATGCTGTCTCCAGCCTTGTATAATTAATTGTGAGTTTAATAACTCCTAAGTGCCATATTCCATCTGGTTAGTAAATTAATTTCATTCTGCATTTCTAACAATATTGACAAAAATATGCTTATAATCATCAGGGCTGCCAAGAATAGGTGGATTCATTTCTATTTTTGATTCTTTCTTCAACATTTAGAGTGCTTTTGCCCGAGGAAGATGATTAACATTTGTTTACATATATATTGAACTATGTTTAATTTAAAGTTTACATATTAAATCTTGTTTAATTATTACAATCATGGTATTAAAAGTGAGATGCTACCTCTAGCCTTATATAATTAACTATGAGTTTAATGACTCTTAAATGCCATATTCCATCTGGTTAATAAATTAATTTCACTCTGAATTATCAACAATGTTGACAAAGCTATGCTTATAAACATCAGAGCTACCAAAAATAGCTGGATTCATTCTATTCTTGATCCTTTGTTCAACATTTAGATCACTCTTAAGTCATAGCTTAGGAGAGGGTAATTTACCCTCTATTTACATATATATTTAACTACGTTTAATTTAAAGTTTATATATTAAATCTTGTTTAATTATTACAATCAAGGTGTTAAAAGAGAGATATTGTCTCCAGTCTTCTATAATTAATTATAAATTTAATAACTCTTAAGTGCCATATTTCATTTGGTTAATAAATTAATTTCACTCTAAATTACTAACAATGTTGACAAAGCTACCAAGAATAGGTAGATTCATTCTATTCTTGATCCTTTGTTCAACATTTAGAGCGCTCTTAAGTCATAGCCTGGAAGAATATGAATTACTCTCTTTGTTTACATATACATTGAGCTATGTTTAATTTAAAGTTTTATAATAAGCATATATTTAAATACTACATTTCCTAACAATAATTAATAATTAGCCTTTAATTCTGAAATTATTAATATTAGTGTGATGCACACTTCAATTTTACATGAAAGATTTACTATAATTAATAAATATCAACACACATCCTCTCCCCCAATTATGTTTCAACATACATGTAACTCATGTGCTAATTCAATATAATTCTTAAATTAGATCTTACTTCAATGTTACTTATTCAAACACATATAAATTGAAACAACAAAAAGTGTGAACATTCTCCATGATGCATTTTGAATGAACTAATCATATTCAGATAGCCAGGTGATTCACACATTTAAAATATATTCTTATTCATAATTAATTGAAGGATTTTATTCTATTTTAAATAATCCACATCACTTTTACAATATTCTTATATTCAGATATTATCAGAGTAGCTGCATGGGTAAGAGGTGCCTTTGTGCAAGTTAAATTCCAGAGCCTCTAGTCCCATTAAAAAAATATGTAAATTAAAACAAAATGAATTGTATACAATTTTGTTTAATAAAAGGCACACAAATAGTAGATCATTAAAAAATTACCTTTTTATTTACATATTAACTTTCTTGAATTTGGCACCACAAATTAACTTCTAAAAATTTTCCACATGATAAATAACAATTAGCTTTAACTACGTCAACTCGGACCAGCATGTTAGTTAGTTTGTTAAAAATAATTCTTGTTTATTACTTTTAATTTCATTTGGAATCTCTCATGTATAACTTGTTTACATTTTCTATTAACAGTTAGCTATTCAAATATTCATTCAATAATAGAATATTTACACTATTTCATGATTACATTTTTTGTATGTTTGTTATTTCAGTGTAATAATTTATTTGTATTATACATACATTTTATTTTATTATGCAATACTATTCTAAAATATGGTATAATTAGTAAAAGTAACAAGCCCTGAATTAAAATATAATACAGTAAATATATAAGTTTTAAATTAATTAAACAATTTTAACAATGTCCATTTAAATCCATACTGACAGATTAGTCATTAAATAAAATGACAATTTTTTTTTTTGTGTTTAATTAAAAATCTGTTTTCATTCTTTATCTACCAAAAATAGATTTTAAAAAATATAATAAATAATATACAGTGGATCTGTGATATCCATTATTTTTTGTTTCAAACCTTCCACACAATCATTATGTATCATGTATAATAGCTCATGTTTTGTTGATAAACTTTGATTACAGTAAAATACATATTTATTGAAATGCAAGTACAGGTATATAGTACTTTTCAACATGCATATATATATAATAGATACTTTATATATATATATATATAGCAGTGGTGGCCCATGAAATTTTTAAATGGGACAGTATTGCTGACAAAAAAGTAAACAAGGAATACAAAACAGACCATTTCTCATTTTGCAACCATACAACTATTTATTTCTCCATATCAATCATTGTTAAAAGATGTAATGCATTTTTTTGTTTTATTAAATGTTGTTTGACTAATAATAATATAAGGAATAGGTCAACCTTTCCTTTTTATTTCAATTTTTTCAAATAATGTCAAATGGGAAAATTATATATTCAATAGTAACATACATCATGATAAATATTTAAAATATTTCTTTTATTATTTTCTTATATTTTTCTGTACTAAATATTTATATGTTAATTTATAAATGTTAATTACAAAAAAAATAATAGAATATTTTATTGCTCATCTTAAATAAAAAGCATAAAAATTTATTCGCGCTCTGATAAGAAACCAAAATTGATAAACGTATCACTCTCAAATAACTACTGATATTGCAGTAGCGAGCAGTTTCAATGGTGCTAGCTTTACGCATTGATAACAACAAAAGAATCTCGGAAAAACCAGCTAAAATTCACAGAACATGATGTTTCTTACACTGCTATAATTAGCAATGTCTTTGAATAGAATCTCAACAATCGGTTAAAATAATTCTTTTTAAAAACGATTTAATTAATTGTATTTACATAATAAAATTATGCAAAATATTGAATGACTGTTATATTAGTAATATTTTCTAGCACATATATAATAATTAATTTTCATAATTTTTCCTAGGGATGCTGCAGCATCACAGCACTTATGGACCAGCCATCACTGATACATAGTACAGTTATATCACAATATTCACTATATTTTGTTCTGAGCTCCCCTCACATACATTATATATAATAGCTCATCTTTTGTTAATAAACTTTGATTAGAATAGATTATATACTTATTGAACTGCAAATCTATTGTATTTTTAAACAAAAATGCATATATACTATGGACGCTTTTTTGTAAGTATAGTAAGCATAACAATAAATTGACAGGATACATTTGTACATTTTTTACTGAGTGTGTGTATTCACTCATTTATGCACTAAAAAAATTATAATATCATAAAAAAAAAAAAAAATTATAATACCATATTCCTAATTTTAAATAAATGGTGAAAATGTTTGCTTTTCATCACAATTAATTTTACTCTGATATTTTTTTCTTTTTTTCAATAACTTTTCTTTCTTAAAGAAATGTAATAGTATCCTTAAAACTACAATCACTCTAATTTTTTGATGCTTTTAACTCAGTATTGACTTTAAATATGTTCTAAAATCTTGTAAAACTTTTAGAAAACATTTTACTATGTGAAATACTGCTAAACAAATTCAGAAAGAATAATGAAGGAAGAACAAAATGTAGATACCTTCAATATAAACTAATGAAATTTTATTAATAAACATGATCAAGAAAGGCACTCTGAGTTGGGAAACAGCTGCTAGTGTATTGTAAAATTTATTTCTAAATTTTAATATTTTTGAACATGATCACATACAGCATTGAAAGATGGAAAATAGCTACTCGAATATCATAAAATATAATAAATTTACAAATTTTTAAGTTTTTTTTGTTTGTTTATTTACATTTTCACTTGTATGCTTTTTTTTAATAGCATATAAATGAACTTATCTATACTGATACATGCGCTTTGCAGATTTTAACTATAAATGACTGAATACAAACACTTCAAACACATGATAAAGTCTTTGGGAAAAGATAGAAAGGCCATTCTATCTTTTCCCAAAGACTTTATCATGTGTTTGAAGTGTTTGTATTCAGTCATTTATAGTTAAAATCTGCAAAGCACATGTGCAACAGCTTAATGCTGTTTAGCTATTACAGTTTATAAAACATCGCGCTATATAATATAATTGATTTATTTACCTATAATGATACAGTATAATTTGTAGCTTCACTATGTATGCATATAAATTAAGATTATAATGTAAATAGAATTTTAAAAAATAATATAGTTATTAATAATAAATTGATGGGACACATTTACTTATACTTTATTGCATGAGCTAACACATTCATATTCATTCAAAAAAATAAAAGTAAAAAAAAAACTTACTTTATTGCATCTTTATTTTTTTAAATAAAATGAATAGCAAAATATCTCATTTTCATCCGAAGTATATTCTTAGCAATATTATTTTCCTTCAATTACTTTTTTTATGAGAACATAATTGCAGAGATTATCAGCAGACCACACTCTCTAATTGTTTTGATACTTTTATATTCACATTGATTTACAAACATTCTTAAATTTTGTAAAAGTTTTCGTATTATTCTTATAAAATATTTTATTACATAAAATAATGTAAATTAAATTTGGAAAGTATAATTAAAAAAATAAAATGTACATGCTTTCAATATAAACTAAAATAATATTATTAAACATGAGCACAATAGCACTCTAAGATAAAAAAAATGGCTGCCACCATATGATAAAAAATTTTAATTTACAAATTTAATACTTTTTTTATAAAAAAAAACCATGGTGGCATATGATACAATACTCTGAAGTGAAAAAATGGCCACTGGCATATCGTAAAATGTATTAAATTTACAAATTTTAATGATTTTTTTTTTTGTTTGTTTGATAACTTTTTATTTATTTACATGTTTTTTAGATAGTGTGTAAATAAAAGTATATATTGATACAGTATATATCATAAACAACTCATTTTTATCTAAATCTAATAGTACTTTTAAGATTTTTTTAAAATGATCCTATACACAATGAAACCCTGACAGCCACTTATCTACATCCCTATTCAAAAAAAATAAATAATAATAAATGAAAATAAAAATTTGAAAATGTTAATATTTGAGTTCACATTTCAATCTCTTGGTAGCATGATACATGTGTCAATCAATTAAATATCACTTAAATATGGTATTTTATGTATTATTTTGTTCTTATTGGGATTTTATCAATCTATTATTTACAAAAAAATGTATGCATATATTTAATTTTAATATATAATAATTAAATGCTTTAAGTACAATATCTCCCTCTCCCCTTTCCATTATACATTATTAAAAAATTATCACTGATATTTATAATGCTCTATATTTAAATTTCTAACTGATAAAGTTGGAAGAGAGGAAGAAAAAGATGACTACAAAATTAAGTTGAAATAAACAAAAAAAATACTGCTTCTGGTACTTTTTAAAATTCTAAATAGTAATTATTACATGTAGTACTATTGTGAATTTAGCTGTTGTTATTTTTAAACAAAAACCAACTGTTAATTCAATCATGGACAAATAGAAGATAAATAATTCATTAACAAAAACTTTAATACAAAAAAAGAATGCTTCTAAAAACATTAAAATCAAAACAAAAAAATATAAAAGCATTCTTTATTTTTATTAACAATTAAAAATGTGTAGTGATATACATTGTATTTTATTTTTATTAACAATTAAAAATGTGTAGTGATATCCATTGTATTTTATTCCAAGCCTTTCCCTTCTATATATCTTACATCACATATAATATAGCTCACATTTTATTATTAAGCTTTGATTACAATAAAATAAATTGTTCTTTGAACTGCAAGTATATAGTATTTTTCAACTCACATATGCAATTCTTTTTTATATATTACAAAGAAATCAAGTCATATCTCACATGACCTAACTTAACAAGCTTGTATTACAAATGTTATATATAGAGCTCACAAATAAGCTCTTAACAAGCTTTGCAGAATAATCCCAACCCCAGACCAGTTTCTAATACCGGCTTCCTCAGTGAGGTGCTAGGATATTCAAGCATTAGATTAAAAATACCAGGACAAGCCCAGCACCTTATCTAATGGATAACTATTAAGTAGAAACTCTGAAATTTTCAGATATTCATATGTCTTCCAATCCAGTTATCTAACTTAAATAGCCATATGGGATCAGATACACCATATATTAATAACTTTAGCAATATATATAATATTCGTATTTTAAAAAAATAATGTAGTTCTTAATAGTAAATTGAGAGAACACATTTGCATATATATTTACTGTTTGTGTTCCCTCATTCACAATCATCCAAAAAATAAAAATAATAAAAAATTTACCGTACTATAACATAATTGTTTTTTTTATATATATGTCAAAGCATTTAAATAAAATGAATAAGGAATATCAGATGTATATCCCAATTAAACATGCTGTAGACAATACTTTTTTTCAATAACTTTTTTCCCTAAGGAAACATTAATAGCAATATCATTATCAGCAGACAATAGTCTTTCTAGTTGTTTTGACATTTTTAAGTTTGTATCAGCTTCAAAATTTATAAAATCACCTTTATTTGCTCTGATATAATAATAAGAATGTTTTGCAGTTTTAATTTTTTGTTCTTACTAAATCAATAATTTTCATTATCACTTGAAAAAAATATTTTATGAATTTTATTAAATTTCGTAAAACTTTTTATTTTGAGAATACTGCATCCTATCAAAACAATGAATAAAATATATGTGATTTCAATTTAACCCCAAAAAAAAAAAAACAATAATAAACATGAATGCATATATAACATTCAAATTTATTTATTAAGTGCATAGGACATATGAAATTAAATGTTAGCGATATGGTAAAATGGCTGCTACTACCTATCATTAAATTTATTACATTTAGGAATTTCAATGTTTTTATTTTTTGTTTATTTACACTTTCTTTTGGTAGCATGTAATTGAAATAGTAAACAATACAATATATATTATGGCTTCACTTTACGGTTTTATTTACAATCATACACAATATTGTAAATAAACAAAGTGTGTAACTATTATTTGCTATTCATGCTATCTGCCAGGAAGTTTAGGAAAAAAATATAATGAATATAGAGTTCCACTGTATATATTATAAATACACGCATTTTCTGTAGCTTAAAAAATGTTTAAAGTATACATATATATTAACATGTAAAATATTTAAAAAAAATAAAAGATACAATAGCTATAGTGTAAAATCATTATTTATTTTCACTATATTACATGCTACAATAGCCAATTAAAATATTCCTAAATAACAGGTAATATCTACATGAAAATACAATACTTTCAGACAACTATATGTCAAGAAATACCTGAGAAACCAACATTCAATCTAAAATGTAAATTTGAAATCAAGAAAAATAATTTTTTTATTAATAAACTTGTTTCAAATATTCTAATTATTATCATCAGCTTCTGAAGGCAATGCCATGTCATTGCAGAAACAGTGTTCTATCTTCAGCAATTTGTTTCATATCTGCAAATGAAAAATACTTAATTTCACTGATCACATTTTTAATATAAAATATTCTTGGTTTACCTCTCAGTCTTCTTCCTAAAATTTTGCCTTCCAAAATATTTTGTAAAAACCCATTATGCCTTAAAATATGATTCAAAAACCTAATCTTTCTCATTTTTATTTTATTCAGTAGTTCTTTTTTTTCAGGTTCTATTAATATTTGATCATTATACATCTCCAAAGCCACATTTCTATTTCTCCCAATCTTTTTCCTTGTTATTTTCCCAAAGACCAGTCTCACAACTATAGGTCAATATACTCCAAATTAAGATTTAGATAAATTACCTTCTATTTTTTGTATTGATATTTTTATTTAGTAATAAAGATTTTTTTTTTATTTTAAAAAGCATATTTTGTTAATATTATTATTCCTTTAATCTCAAGAAAACAACTATTGTCATCACTAATCATACTACCCAGATAACAAAATTCCTTAACTTGTTCTAAACATATATTATTTATCCATACATCAATCAACCTTTTTATCTTGTCTACCACACCATCAGCCTAGTTTTATTAACCTTGACCTTTAATTTAAAAAATTCTATAAACATATTTAATATCTTAAGCATTTTATTCATTACTTTTTCTGGGTCTGTAAATAATGCTATATCATCTGCATAATGAAGACAATAAATATGGCTATCATTAATTTTAATTCCTTTAGTTTTCCTTTTTATGATCATTATTATGCTCTCAATAAATAAATTAAATAAGTAAGATGCTTCACGTTTCTTCTTGTATTAATATTAGTTTTACAATTAATAATAACTATTTCTGTAGTTTGACATCTATATAAATTCAAAATTAACTGTCTATCTTTCCAATCAAGACTTACATTCTTCATCATTTAAACAACTTCTAACCCATTTGTCAAAAACCTTCTAAAAATCAATAAAAATCACATAAGATTTCCTACTCATTTTCAAATTCATTTTCAATCTTCTTTGCAATGTCATTTTTAATGACATTACTATTTCTCTAATGTCTTTTCCGGGTCTAAACCATATTGATCTGCATCCAAATTCTCACGTTTTTTTTATTTATTATTATGAGTAAAATCTTCGAGTCATGAGGTAATAAAGTTCTTGTTCTATAATTTATGTATTCATTTGTATTATCTTTTTTTGGAAAAGCAATAATTTTTGTAATCAGATGATATATCTTTTTCATAACATCCTGTTTCACAACAAATTATTTATTTTTAATGACATCACTACTATTTTTTAAAGAGTTCAATTGGAATAACATCTAAACCAGATGTAATTTCATAAACAAATTCTCTTATTACTACAAGTCCTTTATTATCATCATCAATTATATTTTTATCCTGTTTATAATCTCTCATATTTATATTTATTATTTATTTTCTATTTATTCTCTTTTATACAAATCTTCAGTATAGTCTTTCCAAAGGCACATTTTCTTGTTTTTAAAAAGTATAATTCCTTCTTTATTTTTAAGAACATTACTAAATGTTCTCCCTTTATAATTCAATATTTTGATCTTTTCTACTCTATTAATCTTTCCAATATTTACGATGTTTTCAATTTCTTCTCTTACCATATTCACCCCTTTTGCTTTCTCAACTCTGTAATTTGTTATTATTTTATATTGACCATAGTCTTTATATTTAACTTCATTCCCTTTTTTAATTAAATCCAGTATTACTAGAGTCATTCATGGTTTTTAGATATTAATGTCATTTTTCTCAATATTTTAATTGCAGCTGTCTTTATATATGCTTGAATATTCTTCCAGTGCATATTTCTTTGTTATGCCATGATCTCGTAATTTACTTAAAACATTATTTATTTTGAACAGGCATAATTTGCCAACATAAACTTATGATCACTATCACCTCAGCACCTGTATAACCATGACAAGATTGTATTTAATTTTTATACCTTTGTTTAATTATAATATAATCAATTAGTATCTTTTAAGACCTCCAAAAGCTTTCCATGAATAATGTCTTATTTTAGGTAGATCATATTCTAATCATACTACACTAAATAATATTATGTATTTTTTTCAACTTTTTTTTTTTGTAAGGTGGCACTGTCAGCTATTCTACAGATAGGTAGGTACTCAAGAATCTAGAATTGGTATTGAAAATTATACTCATTCATTAAGTTCGCCTACTCAGTTAAACTAATTTAACAATGAATTCCAGAAATATTTTTAAGAATTCCTTAACTCCTCAAAAATAAACAATAGTCATATTTTTAACAAATAAACTGCTGATAAAATAGAAAGAAATCCAAAATGGCAAATTCCTGCTATCTTCTGAGAATTAAAATTTTAACGCTTTAGCCATAGTTGTGTTGTGTTATTCTCACATATTGAATATCATAGTAAAGAAAATCAATTCAGTATTTTAGAAAGTGATCTAAATTTGAACATAGTAAATAGCAGCTATAAATGTATCAAGAAAATAAAATAGGCAATAGCTACCTTCTGGAATAGTCTTCCATTTACAAAAATATATGATTAAGCATATGGAAACACTCATCAAACTTGTTACCATTGGATCCATCCCACATTTCTTTTAGTTATATGGTCCAGACACAATAGTTCAAAACACTGTGTTATTTATATCAAAGCTAGGATTTTAATGATAGTTTCAAATCATTACTTCAGAATACTAAACACATCTTGCTCCTGAAATTCTAATGTTTACTTACACTAGAACCTAGCTAAGTCTTATAGCGACAAAATGAATCAAATTCAAAATTGATGAAACAGTACAAAAATATCAAGAAAATGAAATAGATAATAGCTATCTTATGTTAAAGCCTTCCATTTACAAAAATACTAAGACAATATTTGTCCACCTCAATTATGCTTGAAATTTATTTTTAAACTAATACATGTCAAAACAGTAATCATAATATTCTTTAAATAACTGTTTAACGAACCTAACATTAAATTCTTGGTGAGAAATCAACATTCAATTTATAAAAAAAAAAAAACATGGTAAATGTTTACTTAAAAGCCATATGACTTCTCATCAGATATAAACTCATCTTTTAGTAACAAAAATCTTAATATAATAAATCTCTTAAATAAAGAGTAGATAAATAATTGTCAGCTACAATTATGTTTAAACTGCCAGAAATTTTTTGATAAATAAAAAATACAAGAACAAATTCTGTTCACTATAGTAATAACACTATAAAAATTAATAAATTACATCATTTTAACTATTATATGTTTAATCAAATCATTATCAAACCTAAACTGAGTAAGGATTGTTAAGTGAATCATATAAACCTCATCATAAACTGTTATAAAAATTGTAAATATGTTTATAAGTATATATAAATTGATAATAGGATTATTGTTGCTTTTTTTTTTTTCAAAACTTATGACAAATTACAAGGATTCAGAAACTAAAAGATGATAAAACTACCAACAAAGAATTAAAACAACTAATATTAATGAGGCACATTTCTTAGGTTGTCAGGATTAAAAAAATAAAAATTTACTTCAATCGTTCAAAATACCCATTACTGATAGATATGATATGTTGGACTATTTCCATCATCTATGAGTGAATGTTGAATGTATAGAAAATTTTAAACTTTATTTAAACTTTCCAAATACAAATAACTTGTTAGTAATAACACACAAATAGACAACACAAGTTAATAATTTGTGTTGTCTATTTGAGTATTATTACTAACAAATTGTTTGTATTTGGAAACTTTAAAGTTTAAATTTTTTTATACATTTAACATTCACTCACAGATGATGGAAATAGTTCAAAATATCACATCTAATAATATACCATCATCACAAACCTTCAGGCAAATACCCATTACTGTACTAACTTTCTTACAATATTTAATATAATTAAATCTTAGATAAAGAATTCCTTAGTTAAGCATAATGAGAATCATTCTTCTCCTTTCTTCTAAAACCTGAAAATGTATAATTAACTAATATTATCTGCCATTTTAATACTTCACTTTTTAAAGCAGTCTAGTTAAATGTGTTAAGAATTATAGTATGGTGCCAGAAATCTAAAAGTAAAGATTTGCATAACAAGCAGTTTATTTCTATTTAAATGTTTTTGTAGCTATCAAGATAATAAAAAAAGAATTATTTGTGATACATTCTGTTCTATTAAAAATATTTATCGGAATAACAAAAGTAATAAAAAAATTATACAATGTATAGTAGCTAGCATATTTGCATTTCATGCTCATGGACTGAGGGTTCGAGTTTGTGAATCTCAAAAAACTCTCAGGTCATAAGTAAGCTTATGATTTTTCTTTCAGGGAGCGATCCACACATTATTGGTTGATAAATGGTTATCTATCAATCATCAGTTAGAGAGTAATGGTTCTAAATTAATCTAAATAGCTTAATTAAATGAGCATTAATTTGCTACTATAAAACAAATAATACAGCTGTAATATGATGTAACCTTCATAACTGAAAAGAAAGGCATCATATTTCTTCAGGTTCTAAGCCTTGATTTATTTAATCATGTGATTTACACAATTGGAGGGAGGAGTAACATTTAAACTGTTGTCAAGTCTTATACAATAATATAACATCCTTCTTATCTCTTGTATGCAAGTTTTCTGTTATCTATAGATTGCATATAAAACTTGAATATTTGGATTTTTTACAAGTTAAAAAAAAAAAGCTGTCGAACATTGGTGGCCGAGCGGGCCACACAATTGCCTTACAAGCAGTTGTCCTGGGTTTGTGGGTTCGCTTCCCGGCCGATGCTTTGACACATGAAAAAAAAAACTGATTTTTTTTTTAAAGAGAAGACAATTAACAAGAATAGTTGTAAAATCTTTTATACCAATATCATTCATAGCACAATATCAAATACTTATGGGTGAATCATTTTTATTTTTGAAATATATCTTATCACAAACTAGTTAGAAAACAGTTGTAGTAATATACATTGGATCATTGTAAACTAAGTTACTATGATAACTAGAAAATACCACAGCAAAATATTTAAAGTAAGTAATAAATCTTCAACTTTAACATAAGATAGCTTCAATCTTGTCTTTTTTGTCAGGGCAACTGATCTAACAGAGAAGCAGTTGCAAAATAATGTTACATGATTGTAAGACATGAAGTTATAGTTAGAGATATCTTTTTAAGTATGGTTGGATCATACCAATTTACAAATTAAACATATTAGAAGCTATAGCTGTTTCATAATGACTTCACTAAATATTTAAGGTCTATTCATCAATCGTTGTAGAACATTTTCCTCTGAAATATTTATGATCATCTCGCAAGTCATATTAAACACAAAATTAGACAGAAAGACTGAAAGATATTATTAGGATGTGGCTGAAATCTGCTTTGATAGAATTAAGGTATTCCTTAGATTAGTCGGGGAATTCATTATCATTCATGCATATTTTACGTGTTCTGATAAAATAAAAACAAATCTATGTTTATAATGAAATCATATATAAATTTGATCCTGGTATTTATCAATAATAGATCTAGCATCATACTTGATTGCATTATCAGTCTAATCTCACTCCATTTTTTAATAGAAGCCATAAACTAGTCCACAAAAATTTATGTGAAGTTTCATTAATATTTTGATTGTTATTTTATCAAGTTTCCAACATATATCAGGTTCCCTTTGAGGAGAAAAGGTGATTTAAGATTAGATGTTAATAATCATCGCATATACTTTATCGTGATCTTGTATTAAAGAATTGAGTGAATAGCTAAGGATAAACCAGCTTGGGGTCAGTCAAGTCTACAATATATAATAGAAGTTGAATTCAATGTTGCCACCCAAAGATACTTTGGGAATAATAATAAAAAATATTCCCAATGCATATCAGAAAAATAAAATAATAGTAATTCTAATATCAGCTAAGGATGAAGACAATTTGCATTTGATAATTTCTGTTATGAAAGAACTAATTTCTATAAAAGATATACCAAGTGGGATATCTGGGAATTTTGCAGATGAATCTACAAATTGATTTCCTATGAATATAATCTTTTAAGCAAAATAGATGATCATTTTATTTTTAAAAAATTCCCTAATCCCTCTCGTTATTAAAATTTTGTGATTGATATAGGCAAGAATCAATATACTTCTATTCAAAAATGAGATCAAAACATCAGTTAACAATTTCATATATAGAGAGAAAAATACTGACAGCAATGGAAATTGTTGTGATATCATGTGTGTAATCTTAATAATGGGAGATACTCTTTGGAGATTGATCTTTTTTTAAAGAAGTTAATCATATCACAATTAATTTGAAATAATTGAGAGAGAAACTAAGAATCTAACGAGCAAATTTCCGCAAAATGATATTATTGGAGATTTCCTTCAAATGGATATGGATAGATGTTAAATTAGTGAACCGGTTATCTTTCGCATTTTTAATATTGAATAAATATTTATAGAAAATATTTTTTAATACTTAATTAAAACAATAACTCATTTTGATAATTTAAAAATATATATTATTTTATAATAATTTGACCCAAAATAAAAAATACTTACCAGTAAACCAGATAGTACAACCTCTAAAGCCTCCCCTTTGCCCCATGATCTTGCCTCTCTTATCACGGGAAACATGATGAGATTGATATCGCACATTTGTAGCTTTATGAATTAAAGTCTAAATTAGAATAGAATGTAACTTTTATAATGCAAATAATATAATTCAATAATTAATTTTTTTATGAAATCAATTTTTTTTTTCATTTTATATAAATTTAAATTATTAAGTTTCAAATTATTGATGAATATGATTTTAATGATATGTTCAATCTCATAATGATTCAGAAATAATTATTAATCAATAATAAAATAAATATTTTTGTATTATTACCATATGCTATAAATAGCAATGACCACACAAAGAAAAGAATTTATAAATTAAATGGTTACATATATAACATGTAATTATACTATTTGAATTATTGGAAATCAGGTTTATACAATTATAATTTAAATAATAAATGAAAATAGTAAAAATAATAAAAAATGTACTCCTTTTATTTTGAATCATCATCTTAAATTCTGATTTGTAGACTTCAAGCAAGCTCAATTGTTGTTATGTGGAACACGTCTTTTTTCTTTCTGACTTGGTCTTTTGCAAAATTTGAAGAGTTTCCAATAGAACTAAACAAGTTAACAAAAAAATTTATTTGAGATATTCCTGCAGTTTTCTCTATTAAAGCACATCTCATTTTCCAATAGCTTATAGAAATGTAAGTCTAATTCATCCCGAACACTATACCTTCTTTATAAAAGAGACTATAGCTTTTAACTGCTTATTTTGCATTAAAATACAATAATAGTAATGATATCTAAATTTTACATTTCTGACTCATCACTATATCAAAACTATTATTATAAATTATTATACAAACAATATCAATTATTGTCAAAATTAACTGCTATAAAACTATCATCTTTTCTTGAAGATATATATGTTTCTCAGCTACATTTAAAATTTTATTTCAACCAAAAAATTTCTCTTCATATAATTTAATATTGGCTTTGACTCATATAATCAAATTTGAAAAAAAAAAAAAAGATGATAGTGACTTCTGTTCCAGTTATGTAGATATTTCCATCAGTAGGACTTTTTGTCTTTTGAAGAGCCTGTTATAAATTTAAAGTGTTTACTGTATAAAACAATATAAATTTTAATCCACACAATGCCTCACTTTCCTTCACCCTTAAGATTATGTGTCTGCAATATGCTCTTTCCCATTTAGTGACTAAAATGTTTGGAAATTAAACAATAAGAAATCATATGAAGTTTTTGTGAACTGCATTCAATATCTAGTGGAAAATCAGCTCTTTTGCTGCACTATGTCATTTGCTGAATCATTATATTCCTATTTGTCAGTAAAGATAATTATCTAATTATCTATCTAAAATATGCAAATAATTTAATGCAACCAATATTCAATTTGATTGAACTGGATTCTATAATGCTGTATTTGTTAAACAAAAAATATCCATGTATTGCTCTTATGATTATTTCTGTGTTGACAGTAATTTATTTTATTTACTCTACTCCAGAGTTATCCACTGTAAATTGTGGATAATTAATGGAAACTAGATGGCAATGTTGTATTTATTTCTCTAGACTAATTTATGGCTGTTGGTCTCTAGTGAAAAGTATTGGATTTGAAATCATACATTCAGTAGTCACCTTAACTTTTTTTATATTATAAGCTAAGAATTTGAAATTCAAAAATATCTAAAGCTTCGGGATGTATAAATTCATTGTTTTTTCATTGAAGAAGACTAGTAAATATGCTTGCAACACTCTTAATACAATTCATTCTAGGAAATCAATTTTAAAGTTAAACAAAATTAACTTTAATTTTATGCAAAAAGTTTGCTTTAACAATTAAAATGCAGCCTTAAAATAAACATTTCTCAAACTTTCTACATTACTTTGACAAATTTTAATAACCACAATATTTTTACAATAAAATTATTTTTAAATTAATTTTTATTGCATACATCTTTGAATAAGTAAATTGGCACATTAAGTTACATAAGTAATAATTTTGGTGCATTGGTGACCGAGTGGTTAGTACAGCTGCCTTAGAAGCAGTTGTCCAGGCCCAACGCTTTGACACATTTAAATATATATATTCAATACACTAAAACTATATGCAGGAGTTTAATTATTTGTTTGAGAGAGAAGCTAATGATTCAGATATTTGAAATTTTACAGTATATATAAATGTTGAACAAAGCAATATAAATAATAATTTTATTACAAAAAATGCTAGATTGTCATTTTTATTTCTTGTTATCTCATTTTTTAACGATAGGAGGCGATTGATCCATTGTAACAAATTAAGTTGAACTTATGTACTTAAATTTATTTTTAAATAATCACATGATAAGCTGTTAATTGTTCACTGACTGCAAAATTTATACTATAATTAAATACTTATTAATAACAAATAATTAAATGCTTACGTGTTTAATTTATTTAGTATACATTGATGAAGATTAATAAATAAATCACTCATTTATAACTAATTGTTCACAAATTGCTTTAAAATAAATAATAATACCATAATATTTTCTGGATCAATTGTTTAAATAAATATTAAAATATTTAATAGGTAAAATATTAAAATACTTTACAACATAGTCATTAATGACAAGCAATTAATTATTAAAGAACTGAGAGTATACAACAATTAATGCAAGGGTCATGAAATTTTAACTTTTATATCAACAATACTTTTATTAGAAAAGAGACTGTATAAAGAGAATTTTTTAAAGGAGATATATATACCAATTCACAGTAGATATATTATCAAAATTGCAATATTACCCAGCAGCTATTGATTACTCAAACTTAAAATAGATGGCAATACTAAAGAAGCCTAAAGAGAAATTGCTCTTCTTATGCACATTTTGTTTTAAACCAAGAATTTTATTTTTCTACTTAATTTAATCAATGTTTAAGTCGATGAACTATCACTCATTACCACAGATAATATAGATGGAATAGTGTATCATCTATATTATGCATAACTTTGAATCTGTAGTCATAATAAGTTAACCAATCAACAAAATAATGACTTTCAAAATACAGATTTCAACATTAAGCTTCATCTTAGCAATTATATTTAAGCCCAAACAATAACAGACAACAACTCAATAATAATAATTTCATACATCAATAGAAAAATGGTATAATTTGTTTTCAAACTTAAGAAACAAAAACTATGCAAATACTAAATATATTTTATAAATAGTAAATCAATTAAAACAAACAATAAAGTAAAACAGAAATTATAATTACATTTAACAAACCTTACAATAGATGAATAAGTAATATGTAATTTAATTTAAATAATTTATGGAGACATAATTATGAAGTAAAACAAAACAATGTCATTTAAATAATGCATTTTAACACAATGTTACTAATAAAGATGATTATTATTGTAATAGTCAGACAAATAAACACTTAAATGTTGGAGAAGGATTCTTTTGAAGATGTTAGATGTTTAATGTCTATCTTAAGTTTCAGCAAATCAGTTGGACACCACATTTTGCAGAACACAGAAAATGATTTAGATTGGGTTTAAACCCCAATCTTCTTGGAAATGTACCATTCTGTTTTGATCTATAATATTAATAAGCCAATAAGCTAATACACATGCACTTTGCAGATGTCACTATATAAATGAATAATCCTGTTTTGAGTTTCCTCAATATATTAAATAATCCTATAGCCTATATAGCCTCCTTCACCACTTTAAAATAAATTTGCAATAAAAGAAAAATTAAACTTATCTTTGAAAGCTTCTCATCTTTTCTCCATTTCCTTCCATAACCATCTTATAGCACAAGTATTTCTAGCATAGGTCAGTAGACCATGATTCTCTCTGATTAATGTATTAATGAAACACCAATAAACAAAACACATATAAGAAAATATTATTTAACAAAGATCATAATAAATTTATTTATATGGAAAATTATTTAAAATATCATCAATGCTTGATGAACCAATATCCTTTATTTCAATTAAATATAACAAATATATTAACTTTCCATAAGAATTAGGCTCACAATATCTAGTTGTAATAAATATTTTAAATGAGTTTAACTTTTATTTTTATACTCCTTAATATCTCTTTCTTTAATTAATTGACTTTCAGGTTTAAATACTAAATTTATAACACTCACATTATATTTTTAACTCTAATGTAAATCTAACAAGGTTGTGAGAACATTATACATACTATTGCAACTTTGACAGAAGTGTGCGCTCATGATTTTCAAGTACACTGTTTTGAAAATCAATTTTATTCCAGACGCTTTACAAAATCTCTAATTTCTTGATCAATAGCTTTAAAATTGCTTAATCATATTAGTTCATTCTCATAACAGTATTGCCTATATTACATAGAACAATTAAAAGATATTAGAATTAAATATCTTATAGGTCTCATTAAATAATAAAATAGGCTCGTATCAAACAATACCCACCAATACAACCAAGTATATAAGATAATTTTAGATAATGCAAACCATGTAAATTAACAATCAAAACATCTTTAGAAACATATGTAGCAGGGCTACATTTTCTGCATACAGCAAATATCTACATAGGGTTAGTTCATGGTATAAGGCTACAAAAATCAAATAAAAATGAAACTTTGGTTACTTTTCTCTCAATGCATATGAATGGACATGGCTAACAGTAAATATATTCACTGACAAACAAATAGGAGGTGGTTACATTATACTCAAAATATTATTCCATGAAGTAAATGCATATACAATTCTGCATTTAGTTCTT
This sequence comes from Epiperipatus broadwayi, assembly GCA_028023455.1. Classification (NCBI taxonomy): domain Eukaryota; kingdom Metazoa; phylum Onychophora; class Udeonychophora; order Euonychophora; family Peripatidae; genus Epiperipatus; species Epiperipatus broadwayi. The sequence goes on along the minus strand of JAQFVV010012429.1, from coordinate 3,806,141 downwards.
TAAATCATTCTGCGGATATCCAATTATGTTTAATCCAAACTTCTTATAACGACAGTGACAAATTATAATTTTTTTTTTTTATTAAAATAAATTTAGATTGTTCAACATCTCTCTTTTACCTCGAATTTCATTTAAATAAAACAGGATCATAAATAATTTAGGATATCTCTAATATCAATATAAATTTTCAGAATTAATAACTCATTTCATTTCCAAAAGCAGACCCTTAATGAATTGAAATGCCCATTATAAGTGTACATTCACACACATACTTTTCATGCACTAATGTTAAATGAAATCTAATTCCTTTCTTTTACTTAAAGAATAATACTCGTAAATGTCAAGAATTTTCACCTGAAGATTTATAAAAAGTAGTACCCAAAACAATGTATTACAATACTTTTCAAAATCTTTTTTAGCCTGCAATTATGTGGCATAATTACTTTCTCACCCCCTTTTTTTTATTTATGACATTTATAAAATGTTCTGAAATGTACTTTGATAGACGAAATATGTAATTAAAAAAAATTGTCTCAAATAAATAAACAAAAGGTTATATATATATAAAGAAAACTTATTTTTCACAATTAATTAAGAATGAGATAAAAATAAATTACATCTGCATTCTGATAATATATCTTTAAAACATTAACTCCTTATCTTTTTTCTAAAGTTTTATAATAAGTCTTTGCTATGCTGCTTAGAGGGAAAGATTTTCCAAGTGATCTCCGAATACTCAACCTGTCTCTGAATTTCACAGTATATACTATATTGTCAGCAATTTTATATTTCTTGTGCAGAGTACCATGTTTGATAAAAGCTGCAGTCTTTTACATTTCCTAAGTTGACCAATTCTTATAGTTTGGGGATAATTAAGATTAGATAAGCAGAAAAGGCAATATTCAGGATACCATATTTGGCTAAGCAGGCAATCCAAGAAAGAGATCATATAGGTTTTTTTTATTTACTCATTCATGTCTTTTTTTCCATTTAACAGATATTTTAACTTGCATTGAAATTTTTCTGCTATTTCACAATGGTTCTTTTTTAAGCTATCTCTGATAAACAGAGAAATCCAGGAAAACTAACAAACTATCTTTATAACTGGAAGCAGATGAATGACTTACACATGTTCTTTTGGCCTTTATATAACTTCATGATAATTATCATTTATTTTTACCTTGTTTGTAAATTTATAATAGTAACTAGTTTTAAATATAATTAACTAATTATATTGTTTTTCAAAAAACATATTTATCAAAATAGATTATATTAAATTTTTTATAATAAATCTTTGTTTGAATCTTAAATAAATCTGTTACTCAAAAAAAAAGAATAACAAAAAAAAAACCTATTAGAATTTATTTAAAATTGAACTTAGATTATGCCATCATTTAAACCAATGTTGGAAATTTAACTTTCACTAACATTCAAACATGCATACACAAATAATTTAATTAACTCTCTGTGAGTAGATATAGTCATAACCATCAATTAAACTTTAAATTGTTATCATTAAGTTTAGGGTATACCGAGAAGTATATGAGGAAAGGAAAGGCACGCTAACTCAGTTCTTTATGAGACAAGTTAGGATCATGAGGATGTTGATGACATATTCAAGTTCAGATCCACAACTCATCGCAATTCTCAAATGCAACCAGCCTTTAGACATGCAAGCAATTATGACCAGCAATGTACCAACCAACCAGCATTCTGGACACCTGCAAGCTGCTCGATGAAGTTGAACATTCAAAAGATAGAATTAACACACAGCAAAAAATCAGAACCCAAGCCACTCACGAATGGGGGACAAAACAGAAAAAGGGAGCATCAACCCAAGGGTCAAATTACAGAAAGAAAAACCAATGGCAGGCCCATGAGGGAGATGGCCCTATTGATAATACAAGAAGCAAAAGGGTCCACGAACATACGATCATACCTTCACCACCCCATTATTAAAATAAAAGTGGAACAAGCGTTTGCACTAGCCTTGATGGATACCAGGAGCCAGGTATCATTGGTATCTATAGAAATGAACCATAAATTGAAGAGAATGAAGTCAGGTTTATGCTGCCCAGCTGATAACCATAGCTCTAGCGAGCAGAAATGAAAGAAAAAACTGAGACAGCAATTCGGGTTGACTCTAAACATAAGAAACTAGACCATGAACCATGCATTTTTGATATTAGAGGGGTTGGTACAAGACATTATGTTGGGATCAGATTTCTCAGTCAGAACAAAGTGCTGTTGGACTATGAGCAAGGGCCACTGAGTCTCAATCAAAAAACAATCCCATTTGAAAAAGAAGAGAAGCCTCTGCCAGTTCACCTGCATATGGAAAGCAGAGACACTGAGGACAATCCATGAGAAAATAGGTGAGGTAATGGTGTTCAGTAACCACAACAGACAAGCATGGCAAGAATTATTAGCTAGTTACTCCCAAGTTTTTTCAAATATCCCTGGGGCTATCCAGGGATATGTCCACCACAACAGGGTCAAGGAAGAAACCTACTTTCAAATGAGAAGTTACCCGATCCCATTTCAATACAGAAAAGCAGTAGAAAGTCAATTGAGACAAATGCTTAGTGGGTAGTCATAGAGAAGGGGCCATCACCCTACAATAATCCTTCGGTGGAGGTAAAGAAGAAAGATGGAATGGTGCGGCTCTGCCTGGATGGCCGCAAATTGAACAGCGTTTTTACTATACCCAAGAGACACCCCTCCTCCAGTTCAGGAGGTGCTAATGTGCCTGATCAACAAGTGAATTTTTACCACCGTAGACATAACATCAAGCTACTGGCAAATCAAATTAAATTCATGGGACCACCAATACATGGCTTTTAAGTATGACAGCTACACCTATCGGTTTAGGTGAATTCCATTTGGACTCCTTAACAGCGGGGCCATATTATTAAGATACTTAGCTTTGACATTGTTTGAGGAGATAAAGAGGCATCTATTATGCTACATCAATGACATGGTAATTGCTTCCCGAAACAGGGATGGACATATCAAACTAGATTCTTAGAGGAAATGTTAGAACAAAAATATAACCATCAATCAAACCAAATGCCATTTCACAGTAGAAGAAATCACTTATTGGTCAACAGGTATGGGATACTGCCACACCCCAACAAAATAGTGGCTATTTAAAACTTTCCCCGGCCCATAAATCAAAAACAAGTAAGGTCATTCCTTGGATTGTGCAACTTTTACCATAAATTTTTTTAAGAACTTTGTCCAAGATTCCACAGCGATGCTAAGCCTGCTACCCAGAGATAATCAATGGAGGTGGTCAGAGGAGCAAGAGGACTTCAGAAGATAAAACAGAACTTCCTCCAAGAGCTTTGTCCTATACCATCCAGATTTTATGCACCTTTTTTACCTCCAAACAGACAGTATCAAGGAAGAGTTGGGGGCAATACTATTTCAAATAGAAAACCAGGGCGAGCATAAGGTATTATACTCCAGTAGCCGAACCCTAAAGAATGCCGAGAGGAAATACACAGTAACTGAGTAGCTGACACTGTCTATTGTATGGCTCTGTCACAAGTTCCAACAGTTCCTCCTGGGTTCAAAGATGATCATCATTACAGACCATTGATGCTTGGAGTTCCTCAACAAGGAATACCTCACCAACGACCGCTTCATATGTTGGAGGTTATTTATCCAGCCATCCCCTGTTATCACCATGCCAATTCCTACATCCAAGAGGTCATGCAATAGTCTGCTAAGAAGAAATTCCAAAGATGTCTATCATTCAGCTGGTAATATGTCTTAGATCATTCTTTAAATCATGTTACTCTAATTAATTACACATATATTTTATATTTACGCAGTTTTAACCTACTAAATCTTATTTAATATTTTATATGTTGAGGCTTTAACAGCTTTAAATATTTGATGCAGCAATTACTAATTTGATTTTTTGTATTTTATCTTATTTATGCTCACTTGAATGATGGAGGGAGTTAAAATTAAATATAGTTGTTTACTCTTACCCATTCTCAGTATTCCCCTGGGATGGTGCAAGTTTGGGAAGATGGCCAGTTTTAAAACTCTGAAAGCATTAAAATAAACTGTAAATAGATTTCTTTATCACCATATCCCCCCCTCATCATGTCAAGTAAAATGTCATGATTACATTTCTGAGAAACCATATGCTTAGAATTTAATTAGATATGTAATATTTAGAAACCGTGTTTGCCTATTATGATTAATCTAAATGTCAGTTTATAGTTAAATTTATGTGTAAAGAAAATATATATGTAAATGTATTATACCGATCACCGTACCTCGTGCGGTAGAATAAATATGATCCTATTTATAGTTCAATTTTATATTTTATGAACGGAAAAATAAATTTAATAATTCCTCAGCGTTATCATCAAGAGTCCATTGCGCAAAGATAATAATGTAATATTATCTAAATATGTACTGCATTACCTATTTACGCTGTATGATACACTCATTGTATATAGGTAATGAAAACACGCTTCAAGCTATCAGTCACATTATGAGTGATAATACTCTCCCCATATATTTTGTATTACAATATTAAAGATTTTAAGTTAAGATTTATTAATGAATATTGTAAAATAAACATAATGTAATCTCGATGTGTATAATTGTGTGCTAAGGCACACTGATCCATAGAAGAACACTGGGAGAGAGTTTCTGTTCATATCCTGAGCTAGGTAATGCTGTATGAAGAAGGGAAGCTGTGTGATATCAAGGATGTTAATTAGGTGGTTAAGATTAGAAAGCCTAGGTAGGGTTTAAACTAAGAGCATGGGGGTAACCCTGTGACTGCTAGTTAAGAGTCCCTGCTGATCGTTACAATAACACTAATATTTTCAGAAATACCGGGTAGCTTACATTTCTATCACATTGTCAAATAATTATATCTAATGATAAAAAAGAGAGAAATAAAGACAGCAAATAAATAATCTGTCAAGAAAAAAATAAAAAAACTATCAAGTGATATAGTGAAGAATAAAAGTATTGAAAGCTCTGATGAATACAAATTGGACAAATGCTGTAGCTAGATGTAATCTTTTTCATCCATTAATTATATTTTACATGATATAATAAAATTTATACTGATCTTCATTTTTTTTTTCATTTAACAGTCCTTTACAAAAATAATGTATTCTTTTTTATTTATCTTTATTCTAATTTATTTTGCTTTCTTTTATTTGTCGTCTTTTTTTCTTAATACTACTCTGAGTAGCAATAATAAGGACAGGCTTGGAAATATAACACAGATTTCAAAAAAACTGCTGTTACATTTAGCAAATTTAAAATATTTCATCTTAATAATATACTTACTTCATTTACATAAGTTACATATAGGGTTTTTATTATACAAAATTTGTGTAGAAATGAAACACAGAGTCCACTATCATTATAATATAAAGCACTATTTCGTTTATAGATACTTTATAAGATTTCGTAAATATGATGGCAAGTTCATAATACAAATCAATATGATTTTCAGATTGTTGGATGTTATGATAATGGGCCCATTTGTTGGAATACACATGTGAAATGAATAAATAATAATGGACTTCCCAAAAAATTATCTTGTGGAAAGTTGAGGTAGTTTTTTATAGATACCATTTCCAATATATATATAGGTTATATCAAAGAAATTAATTAAAGTGGTGTAGTACTGATTTCTTTCACTGACAAAATATTGCTGAGATTGGAAATTACAATTAGGCAAGATGTTTGCTGCAAAAGAAGATAAATGACCATATGTGTAAATTATAAAGCCACATTTGTTTTTCACATAATGGTTTGTATAGTCATTGTCAAAGTTCAATTTTATGGTAGTTAGAATGACTACCTGTTTATTTAAGAGACTACTGATGATAATGCTGACTTCTTTTTTTTTTAGCAAAAGTATTGTATAATGAAGATTGAAAATCTATAGAATAGATTGAAAAATTAAATTTACTATTGTTTAAAAATCAATAATGGCTAATATTTACAACTACTAAAAATTCGGTTTTGTTTGGTTGAAGTAACTGATAAAAGCTCAAAAAAACAATACATATTAACATTTTTAAATTTACTTCAGAATTATTAAAAAATATTAAGTACATGCAATTATGGACGAATCGGTTTCCATTTTAGAAAGAGCTATAAAATTTTATTTACCAGCAAGATATTTTTACTAAACTATAATTGGTCAAATGAATGTCGTAAAATCATTACTTTTATTAATTTATTTTTTTTTATTTTTTTTTATTCACAATAAAAAATGAAATTTATTTATTCTAAGTTCTATCAATATTTGTTGCATCACGGTTTCCATATCATTTAAAGTTATAATCTATAATGAATTTTATATCAAGCAACCAAGAGGTAGTTTTAAATCATTATAGTAGTAATAAAAGACCTAACAAACAAAAGTAAAATTATACAGTATAATTATGCAATTCAATTTTCATAATTAAAGTTCTATTTAAAGGGGTTTTTTTTCCAATTAAAATTAATATAGGAATGAAAATTTTGAAATAAAAAGTTAATTAAATTCAAACAATTCTATAATTTATTAAATGCATTCCCCCTCCTGCCAACTTTTTCATTTTTTTTTTTTTTTTAATTTAAGCTTGGCAACACGAATGATTTTTTTTTAAATAAATAAACGTCAATTTCTTCTCTCTTTTTTTATTGACATTTATCAACAACATGTTTTTATTTTAAATATTTTTATTTCTGAAAGTTTGTGATGATGGTATATTATCAGATGTGATATGTTGGACTATTTCCATCATCTATGAGGATTTAAACCAACCCTCATATATAAATATATCAAATTTCTACTATCTGTTGCTTTTGACAAAATATCTCAGTTGGTTAGAGCATTTGCCTTAAATTCGATATTCAAGAATCTAAAGGTGCGAGTTCAACTTCTATGCAAATACTGTCACTGTGCATATCAGGCCAGCAACTTCTGAAGAAGAGTGGAGAATAATACTACTCAAAACATTGTGTAATCACTAACCTATGTTGTCTAATTGTGTGTTATTACTAACAAGTTGTTTGTATTTGAAAAGTTAAACAAAGTTTAAAATTTTCTATACATTCAACATTCACTCATAGATTATGGAAATAGTCAACATATTACATCTAAATTTTATTTCAAATCAATCAAATCTGGCTAATAAAATGAAAAAGTTATGGTATAATATGGATAGCAGACATGAGCAACAACAATGGAATAAAATATATAAACTAAAAAAATTGCCAGTTCTGTTTTGTCATTAAATCAATTGAATAGATATATCCAGAAATGAACACATTAAGAAATATTTGAAAATATTTTTAAATGATATAAAACGTAACTTGTTTATGTAAGCTGGGTTAAAGTTTTCTTATGATTTAAACTCTGATGGTATGTCATTGCATTTTTAAAGCCCTAACTTTGTGTTTTGTTTTGAAATTTGACAAACCATTCCAAATTTGACACTAACATTAGTAAAGAAACTTTACTTCCCATTTGTGGTTCATGAACATTTTATTCTGCAATAATCATTATAAATGCCCCAAATTTCTTAATAACTGCCAGCAGAATGTATAAAATCAATTGTGCAACAAATTTAAGGACACTAAAAACTGAAAAATATATCATGTATATTCCATTTTGCATTTAACAAGATTTATACTGCTTAAATATATATCATGATGGAGGACACGTTGAAACTTTCAAACATTCTGCTTACACTTTTCAAATAATAAAAAATTCTTAGTGAAGTTCATGATTTTTTTTATTCAGATAATCAATCCATAATGATCCTAAAGTATTTATAAATGTATATCTATCTAGAACAGAGATGTCAAACTCATTTCAACTACATGCTATTATTCTAATGGATAAAATTCACGAGCCATATGTTATGTATTTATATGTTACACGTTCTGCTTTTCATGTTTCACCAATTTTTAATATTTAAATCAATAACAAACTCAAAACAAAATCAAGTTCTTTTGTTACACTATTGAAAAATTACAATTAAGTTTCTCTCCTTGTCCTTAATTATTTTTCTTTGTTGGTTTTGAAAGCAACATTTTCTGAATTAAAAAATATTGACTATAAAATTTATAAATCTAAGTAATTGTTTAATAATTCAACAATTGTTAATGGTTTAGTAATTAAACTTTAATTACTTACATTTTTATTAAAATATTTTCTATACTGAGCAATAAAAATAAAAACAGATCAAAACCAGTGTATTGGTAAAGAACAAGGAAAATAACAGTGCTCTAACAGAAAAAAGCGATTTAAATGCTCTGCTTAAAGGTAAAAGAGGCAAAAACACTTGCAATATGCATGCCCCAAAAAGAACATCCAATAATAATCATTCTCTGCTGCTTGCACTCTACCTTTTCCCAATCATTTTGTGATCTGTCACTAATTAGGTTGTGACCACAGACATGCAAGCAATAAGTAAAATACTGAAGAGTTCAAAAAGTGAGGAAGAATGGAAGCTTGTTTTCCTGCAAACATAACTCCTTAACTCTCATTCAAGTTCTTCCATTTTTGAAAATTGATGATGCCACAACAATGTACATCACAGCAAAACAAGACACCCAAACTTGTTTAATTTGATTAGTCTTCATGTGGCATCTATGTACTGTGTCTGAAAGAATTTCTGTGGTATGTTTTGTTGCTTTTTATGATAAGTAGTTCCCAAGTATTTATAATGTCTCTGCAAGTTCTCATAGTCTGCCTATGGTTCTTTTTTTTTGTGAGCCACAAAAAATATATGTAGTGGGCAGTATGCAGGCCATGGACTGCCAGTTTGACACTCCTGATCTAGAAATTTGAAAGGAAGAAAAAAACCCTATAACATTTTATCAGGTAACTAATCCAGATAATAGTATATACTTTACCACTTTCTTCAATTCTTGAAGAGTTGAGTTAGAGAGGTTTTAAATACAAATTTGAGTTTAAATGTAAGGCTTTGTTTTTAATTTATACAATTGTATAAATGATTTTAATGCAAGATAAACAATTTCCTAATATAAATATTTTATGATGAATTTGATTATAGTTTTCGTAAGAGATTAACCCTATTTCTATTATAAAAATTACTTCAAAAACATTTCTAAATTAGGAAGAAATCAGGATATAATAAAGCAAATTGCTGACGTTTTTCAAAAAGAAAAATATTCCAGAAAAATTAGATAATAATATTACAATATATCAAATATATAGATTAAACGATCTACAAGTGACATATTTGATATATTTGTGTTTGCATATCCATAACAAATTCATCTTTTAACTTTCTCTTTTGGTGTTAGAATGGCCATACTTGTTGATGATGAATTATGATAATTATTGTTTTAATATACAGTTTTGATAATAAACAGTTTATATTTAAATATCTCATAAAGATTTTAACAGCATATCATAACAGTTTTATATGTAAACAAACTTTTTAAAAAAAAAATACAGTATACAATTTAGAAAAATTATTTTTTGAAAGAATGCAGATTTTATAAACAATCTATTCAATGTTAAAGAACAGGTATTAAACATCTTTCAATTTTTTTTTACATTATGCAAGCAAAAAAACTTTCAATAATTGCCAATTGTAATCAGTTATGAACTTCTATTTTAAAATAAAAATGATCTCTCTATCCATCTATTTATCTCTCACTCTACCTTTAGAGACTAAAATATTAAAAAATTATAATAAAATTAGATTTAAACATGCAAATTTTCTAAGTACTGTATTTATTCATTTTGATCCCCTTGATATTCATATTGAGCATTACCTATAGATCACAATTCCTCACTTTCTTTATTCTACTATGATTATGATACTTGGCTGCATTGAAAGTACATAGCATGAATAAATGTTTCTTTTTATAGTCATAATCGGTTTTGTTGTTGAATGTTATAACATTTATCCCTCATTAATAAATAGATTGTGAATTGGCATAGAGAAAATGATACAGAAACAATAAGTAAAATGGATATTTATCTGTAGATTAAAATAAAAATAACCGAATAAATTATTTTTCATGAATTCATATGAAGTTTGAACATCGAAAGTGATAGAGCTAGGCCATGGTATATGGAGTGTGAGCTCATGTTCGCCAATGTATCAAAGAATAGCAGTGAAAATTGAGTTCTTTTAAAATAGAATGGTTATTAATTAAAATAAAGAGCGTGCTAATAGCTCTAACAAGCTTTATCAATAAAGGCTGCAAGAGAAAGCATTTAAAGTCTCTATTCTAGTGTTTCACTGAGGAAGTAAAGCCAATAGCTCAAAACTGGTCTGGCATTGGGATACTTTCTCTTGTGGCATTTATCGATAAGAGCTATTAACATGCTCTTTATTTTAATTTATAATTACAAGCTTATCAAATTAGGTCACATGATGTATAGCTTTATTTTATTTACTAGAATGGTTATTATTTTATATAAATATAGATTGACAATTACATTATTTATAGGTGGTGATATATACATAATAGGCTGGGCAAATGTTTGTGGCAACTCATATGTGATGCATATGGGAGAACCCACCTAACATTTTAGATAAATGCACAAAAAAAAAAATACTGAAACATTATTTATATAATAAAAAAAAATATTCAAATATAAATAAATGCAATTACTGATTTATAGATTTTCAATAACTGATGGCTTAATTAATTAATTAGAAATATGCAAAAAATAATTAATTTTACAAACATATTTATCTGCTTTTTGATGCAACAAATTGATTAAATGATAGTTCATACTCCAATAATTATCATTTTCAATAAATATTATTGACATATTGCTTAAGTGGTTCAGATCATTCTTAAGTAATTTATAATCCACTAGAAAAGTTCTATATTCATAAAAAATATTTTCAAAATTGTTTTATAATGCAAGTCGGATTTGCATTTATTGGAATTATTAAACCAATGATCAATTTTGCTATTACAAACACTGAAATGACATTTTTATTGATTTGTAGGTCCTTTGCTTTGCATGCAGGACTAAAAGTGTAAGCCTCCTATGCCTCAAAAGTATTTTGCAACTGATTGTGGAAGTAAATATATTACTAAAATTTAGATAAATTTAAGGATAGAAACATTACATCATAAAAAGTTAGGATGCTAAAATCTATATGTGTCTGTTGTCAATACATGGATATTAAATAATATCAAGTCTCAGCTATCTTTCTATTCCATTCTTTACTTTAAAAAAATACAAACATAGTTAATACAGTGATTCTATCTAACACAATGGATAGCCATTTAAAAATATCACTAATGGACTTTGATCATCATTAATAATGGTGCTATTATCTTTTCTCTAATGTTTTAAAAATAGAAACTATTCAGAACCTTGGGCCTTATAAAATTATCCATCTCTAATTTCTAAAAAGCCTTCCTCTCAGGTTTTGCCATTTTTCAGTGATTTCTCCTTTTAAACAGCTATAAATAATTTGGGTCTTGTAAATTCTCAATCATTCTTAAAAAAGAAAAAGGTACTATATGCAGATAATCTACACTTTTTTGCTCTTTACTGTAAAGAGAATGGAATATTAGGCCCAGGAGGACAGAAAAGAAGTTAATGCAGTATTCTATAAATCCATTGCAGATAAAGACTTTTCCAATATTCCTGCATAGAAAAATTAATAAGAAAGAAAAAAAATACACAATGTGTTCCAGTGAAAAAGTAACTGATTTTCTTTCCAAGCTACCTGCAATATCATCTCTGAATCAATGCCAATGTTATGTAGTGTCACAGCTTAGCTATTCTGCACAAATATTTTAAGGTGCTAGTATGTGGATCATACAGAAAATTTGAAAGTATGCTTTATACCTCAATCCATGATGGAACAAAACACAAACATTAAATTTGTTTTAAATCGGGCAACAGTGCTACTGGAGTATTTGAAATGATTCAAACTAACAGTGAAGCTGTGAGTTACAAGATTCAAAAATAGTTTGTAAAATTTCATGATGGCAGGGAGAATATTGAAGATGATTGATAAAGATACAAAATATAATATCACATTTCATATCGTAACTTATTATCCATACACGCTAGCCTTAAAATTATGTAGTGAAACTACACCCTAGCATAATGCATGCATTGATTCAGAGATAATGCTGCAGGCATAGAACCAACCTTTCACTTTTTTACTGGGACATATTTTATTTATCAGATGTGTCAATTGTTGATTTGAGTTTTAATATTTATTCTTCTTTGCTTTATATCCTAAACCCATTTACTGATCCATAATCAATGGCTAAGTATCTTAGTTACACTCTAGCTATCAAGAAAAAAATCTTAAGTTTGTTACACATCTAAACCCAAATATAAATTGCATATTAGAAGCATATGAGCAGAAACACCTCTTATCATAAGGTACTTCTATATTTATATACACATATAAACCAATGGGGTAAATCATCATATCAGATTATGAATTTAGTATTTTTACTTCATAGCCTGGGGTGATTTACTCCCTTTGTTTACATATACATTAAGCTATTTAATCTAAAGTGTGTATATATATATTTAACTACAGTATATGTATATTGTGTATACTAAACTTATTAAAGTTTAAACATTTACTATCTTAATATAAACTGAGCACTAATTGTATATATATGTGAGAAATGGTGATCTGTACCAACTGATAAATGTTGGTTCATCATGAAATATGTATATTGGAGATCATTTATCTTTTTCACATGTATGTGGCCATGAGTATCAGTTATATAAGATAGGTTGGATAGATGTAGGGAACTTGAAAGTTTGAGTTCAAGTCCTTATAATATATATACTATATATTATTGTTTAGCAGTTGATAAGTTTTCTTGAAATCTATACACACTGCATAGCAATTTGTCAATCTTTTAAATTAATATGGTAATCAAATAATGAATGTATCATACACTATAAATAGTCAAAATAAAAGTCATAGATCAATTCATAGATCACATGACCCTATCTCTTAAGCTTGTAAGTTATAAACAGTGAGGATTGCCAATTCCTCTACAAGCTTTATGATAAATGCTTAGCCAGAGCCAGCACTTAAAATATCTCTGTCAGGAACCCCTCCCCAAACCCCTGACCATGGTTTCGTGCTTTGGCACTCCTCAGAGAGGTGTCAGGGTAGGTTCAGACACTAGATCTAAAAATACCAACCCAAAGCTAAGCACTTAGCTAAAAGTTATCTATTGAGTGGAAAATCTGAAATTTTCAGACATGTACATGTCTTCAAACCCAGCTATCCAACTCAAATAGCTATATGGGGCTGATAGATCTTCAGCCATGCCATATAGTAGTAGTCATAGCAATATAAAATTGCATAAGACTTTTTGGCAGAGACTATAAATAGTCAAAATAAAAGTCATAGATCAATTCATAGATCACATGACCCTATCTCTTAAGCTTGTAAGTTATAAACAGTGAGGATTGCCAATTCCTCTACAAGCTTTATGATAAATGCTTAGCCAGAGCCAGCACTTAAAATATCTCTGTCAGGAACCCCTCCCCAAACCCCTGACCATGGTTTCGTGCTTTGGCACTCCTCAGAGAGGTGTCAGGGTAGGTTCAGACACTAGATCTAAAAATACCAACCCAAAGCTAAGCACTTAGCTAAAAGTTATCTATTGAGTGGAAAATCTGAAATTTTCAGACATGTACATGTCTTCAAACCCAGCTATCCAACTCAAATAGCTATATGGGGCTGATAGATCTTCAGCCATGCCATATAGTAGTAGTCATAGCAATATAAAATTGCATAAGACTTTTTGGCAGAGACTATAAATAGTCAAAATAAAAGTCATAGATCAATTCATAGATCACATGACCCTATCTCTTAAGCTTGTAAGTTATAAACAGTGAGGATTGCCAATTCCTCTACAAGCTTTATGATAAATGCTTAGCCAGAGATATTTTAAGTGCTGGCTCTGGCTAAGCATTTATCATAAAGCTTGTAGAGGAATTGGCAATCCTCACTGTTTATAACTTACAAGCTTAAGAGATAGGGTCATGTGATCTATGAATTGATCTATGACTTTTATTTTGACTATTTATAGTCTCTGCCAAAAAGTCTTATGCAATTTTATATTGCTATGACTACTACTATATGGCATGGCTGAAGATCTATCAGCCCCATATAGCTATTTGAGTTGGATAGCTGGGTTTGAAGACATGTACATGTCTGAAAATTTCAGATTTTCCACTCAATAGATAACTTTTAGCTAAGTGCTTAGCTTTGGGTTGGTATTTTTAGATCTAGTGTCTGAACCTACCCTGACACCTCTCTGAGGAGTGCCAAAGCACGAAACCATGGTCAGGGGTTTGGGGAGGGGTTCCTGACAGAGATATTTTAAGTGCTGGCTCTGGCTAAGCATTTATCATAAAGCTTGTAGAGGAATTGGCAATCCTCACTGTTTATAACTTACAAGCTTAAGAGATAGGGTCATGTGATCTATGAATTGATCTATGACTTTTATTTTGACTATTTATAGTCTCTGCCAAAAAGTCTTATGCAATTTTATATTGCTATGACTACTACTATATGGCATGGCTGAAGATCTATCAGCCCCATATAGCTATTTGAGTTGGATAGCTGGGTTTGAAGACATGTACATGTCTGAAAATTTCAGATTTTCCACTCAATAGATAACTTTTAGCTAAGTGCTTAGCTTTGGGTTGGTATTTTTAGATCTAGTGTCTGAACCTACCCTGACACCTCTCTGAGGAGTGCCAAAGCACGAAACCATGGTCAGGGGTTTGGGGAGGGGTTCCTGACAGAGATATTTTAAGTGCTGGCTCTGGCTAAGCATTTATCATAAAGCTTGTAGAGGAATTGGCAATCCTCACTGTTTATCATACACTATGATTGGAGATTATATCTCTCCAAGTTTGTTTTTATATAAACTTTTTTCTTGCTACTACATATATTGCTTTAAATCTTAATAATGCTAAAATTAGTAATTCTTTGGAATGTTAACATGGTCAATTCTTTATAAATTGAAATCTGCAACATCTGCAAAACATTAACATGTTTTCAGTTATAATTGTTAAAACATATTTAGTTATAAAGATATATATTGGATTCAGATGTCACTAAATTCTATTATACAACTAGGTCAAAATTAATGATCAATTAAATTCCTGTGCTATTAATTAAAATTCTTTGTACCTTTTAGTATATAAAATATTACTTGTAATTTCTCACTGCATGATCATTAGATCATTGACATCTCTCCAATATGATTCAACACCATTACCCTGTAAAAATATTTTGCTCATACTTTGAAACTTTCTATTTATAATACAGCCCCTCATAATGACTAATTTATATGAACCTTGTCTAAAAATAATACCTGTCATTCTATAAAAACACCTTTAGATTACTAATTTATTTATTAGTTTACCAAGTTTAGTTTTCTTTTCTTTTTTTTTTTACATATGTTACATAACTACTGTTTAACCTCAAAAAAATAATAATAATAATTTTCATGATGCAACCAATAATTTCTATAAATATGTGAATTCTTCTGGAATGAGTCACATCCTTTTTTGTAACTTCAAACTATTTTTTAATTATTCATTGTAGTTAACTAACTTAAATAATTTCCCATTACTTGTTTGAGATAATCATTTTAATTACATCAAGAAAATCATATTATTATCATCTATATAGTGTTTTTTAATAAGTATTCAAAACATGCCATAATCATACTCAACATTCTGTAAAATAAGTAATTCTTATATGAGCAGTATATCATTAAATCTTATAATTCTCATTTCTGATGAGTGCATTCCTATACTCTAATAATTTGCTATTTTCATCTCAAGATTTTCATTGCAGATAAACATAAGAGAAAATTTTTATTACATATAAATTATATGGTTGTAACATTTTACATGTCTCAGCAATGTCTTTGAAGTTTAATCAAGTAGATACTAATTCTAGATTACAAGAGTAAATTTCCTATGACTTTGATTAACATTGTACATATTTAGAATGTCTCAATATACATTATCTTACTTATATATAAACTTTTTTATTAATCACCAAGATATGTAGATGTAGTATATGTGGATTACAATTACAAATATTTTTAATTTAAAAATTGGCAAACTTTAAATGTTTTTGTAAATAAATATCTCTAATAATAATAAAAAATCAATCATGAATAAGAATAAAAATTTAAATACAAAAGAAATTCTGTTTACAATAATTCACAATACTATATTTATAAGAAGAAGGTGATATGAAAATTTGACTATTGTAATACCTTTATATGTATGTGTATATATATATATTAAAAAACACAATTACTTCTCTATAAAGCTGCTTTAATATTTCAATCAATAGACTGGTTTTCATCAGAAAGTACAGCAAAATGGCTACTTCCAGAATTTAAACACTAAAATATTCCAAACAGTTACGTATCAGATAACAAAACTAATTCCTATAGGATAAAAATCTTTACAAAACTTTGTAATAAAAAATATTTACAAAACTTTGTAGTTTTTTTAAAAAAAGTTTTCTGTGAAAGAATTTTTTTGTAAAACAA
The DNA here is from genome assembly GCA_028023455.1 of Epiperipatus broadwayi. Lineage (NCBI taxonomy): Eukaryota > Metazoa > Onychophora > Udeonychophora > Euonychophora > Peripatidae > Epiperipatus > Epiperipatus broadwayi. Next base: position 3,789,569 of record JAQFVV010012429.1, on the reverse strand, counting down.
AGTTTTGTAAATATTTTTTTATACAAAGTTTTGTAAAGAGTTTTAGCCTATAGGAATTAGTTTTGTTATCTGATACATAACTGTTTGTAATATTTTAATGTCTAAATTCTGGAAATAGCCATTTTGCTGTACTTTCTGATGAAAACTAGTCTGCTGGTTGAAATATTAAAGCAGCTTTATAGAGAAGTAATTGTGTTTTTTATTATATTTTTCCTTTAGTTATTTTTCCTTTAGTTAGTTCTTATATTTATTATTTTCATAAATATATATTGTAACAGTCAGGCTTGGATTTGGTCTAATGAATACAATTAAATAAATCATCATAATAAAACAAATCTGGTAAAGTATCTACTAATGTGCATGGATTTTAAAGGTGGGTTTTACTATCTACCTAATTTTATAGAGAACCAAATAATGTAACTAATCTAAAAAAAAAATCTCTAGTCCAAAAGGAACAACAAAAAAAATATTTTATTTTTTCCTTTCTGTGAAATATTTAATGAATTAAAAAAAAAAAAAGAAATATATTTTATTTCTCTTCTTTTAAATATTGAGTGAATATAATTGAAACAAGTTTTTCATCCTTTTACTTCTTTTAAAGACAGTATTTATACAAAATATTTTCATGCACATATATTCCCATGTACATACAGAAATATTGAATTTATTTTCTTAATATTACTAACTTAATAACACTATTCTTGTGTGAAATGACACTATTCTAACCCCATAAATTATATTTGAAACCTTATTGCTATTACTGTTTATTCCATGGGTTTTAACAATGAAATACCATATATATAATGGATCCATGAACTATGATGTATTTTGTTCCCAGATCCCCTCATATAGAAATATGTATAGCATACAAAAGCTCACATTTTGTTGATAAACATTGATTAGATTAGAATACATATTGTTTATTAAACTGAAAATGTACAGCACTTTTCAACATGCACATATATAATAGATACTTTTTATATGTATAGCATGCATAAATAAATTAAGATTATAATATAAACAAACATTTTAAAAATAATAATGTAATTATTAATAATAAATTGAGTGAATACATTTACATATATTTTATTGTGTTCACTCATGCATTCACTGAAGCAATAAAAAAAAAAAACCATATTTTTATCTTATATATAAAATCCGTATTTTCTCTGTTGTCTGACTAGTGAATGTATGAATGTTTGTCCAATGTCATGTGCCAAATTCACAACCACTAGGTTTATGCAAAGAAAGTAATTCCACTATTAAATAAAAAATGCTGGGAAAAAAAATCAGTATGTATGCTCCTAACTATAGAGATATAGTATATATATATCATGGTAAAGGTTCCCAGTCAGTTGCAGAAATAGCCATAAATGCCAATTCTTAATTCGTGGGTTAAGATACATACTCTATGCTTTCATGGTATATCAATCCCCTAATATACTTCAGATGAATGACATACTCAGCAATGTTTAATAATAAAAAAAACATTTATATTATAAAAAATTATTAAAGCAACCAATTTTTAAAAAAATTACAAATATTATATTTAGCTCAAATGCCGGCATTTTTATATTTCAACATTAATAAATGGTAACTATTAATAAAGCTAAAAAAACTATTCCAATTAGTCGTGACATTATCAAAAAAAAAATATTTTTTTTATTTAGGGGGTGCTCCAGTAAATATATAGTTGCGCTTTAATGCTGTCAAATATAACAGGTATATTTAAAAATGTAAATTTTAATTTATCTTTATTAAAATTCAGAAATTTATTTATATAATATAGAAATGTTTTGTTTAACTTATATTAAATCTTTTTAAAAAAATTGTTAAAGTAACAAATTAAAAAAAACCCACAGCCTTTAATAAGGCTGGGTTCATGTGGTTTTTAAAATAAAATTAAATAGCAAAATGTCAGACTTTTATCACTATTAAATATGCTTTGGAAAATTCTTTTTTTACATTAACTTTTATAGAAACATAATAGTATTCCCATTATTAAGAAACAATGATCTAATTATTTTGATGTTTTTAAGTCAGTATTAACTTTAAATGTTTTAAAATTTTTAGCATTATGCTTAAAAAAGATTTTATTATATGAAATAATGCATATCAAATTTGTAAAGGAAAATAAAATAAGAATAAAATGGATGTTCTTTCAACATAAACCAAGAAATTTTATGAAAACATGATCATGTACAGCATTCAGAAGAAAAACAGTTACCAGGTAAAATTTTAAATTTCTTTCCATATTTTTAAATTGATCATATATGGCAGGCATGTCAAACTCATTCAAACAATGGGCCACTTTATGCTACTGGTAAGATTCTCGCGGGCCACATCACACAAATTTTCTTAAAATTGTATTTTGAAAGTGAAAATGCAGGAATATAGATAGGGTAATTAAAGCATATTATGTAGTTTAGTGAATTCACTTCAATAATATACAATTGATATAGTATTGCTTTTATTTAAACATTTATTTTATCTGATTACATATTTATAAAACTACAATTTATTGTTTTTACTGGAAACTTGCCAGCGTTTTCCTCTTACTAGTTTTTCAATATCTGGATTCAAAGACTGAGAACAAGCAATTTTCATTATGGCAGATAGATGTTTATCAGTTAATCTTGATCTGTAAGCTGTTTTATTTAATTTCATGCATGAAAATAATTTCTCACATAAGTATGTACTTCCAAAAAAGCTTAAAATTTGTGCAGCAAATTTTTTAATTTCGGGTATCTTTCACCTAAATAGGAATAAATTTTCGGAGTTCCTACTTCTCGATATTTGGTTTTTAAAATCGAATCATTCTGGAAATCAATTAATTCCAGTTGTATCAAAGTCGAAGCTTTTTCGACTTCAAAGGCAAATGGTCCCGTGAAAAGAGAAAAAATTTCTTCGAACTCCTTGAAATCATCAAAACGTTTATCGAATTCGTCTTTTATTTTTTCAATTTTTGCAGAGTGATGTGAAAACGAGCAACTTTGATTTTGTGCTTTTAACTGCTCACATGTAGGAAAATACGTCAAAACGTTCTTTTGCAAATGATTTTTAAACAAATTCAGTTTTTGTACAAAGCTTGCAACTGCATCATACATATTCGTTATCAATTGATCTTTGCCTTGCAATGTAATATTAAGATTATTCAGATGGCCTGTAATATCTATTAAAAATGCTAGGTCTTGTACCCACAATGGATCTTTTATAATTGATATATTTTCGATGTTTTCATCTTTCATTTCAAAAAATAATATTATTTCCTCCAAAATCAGATAGAAGCTCTTTAAGACATTGTGGCAGGACAACCAACGAACTTCTGTGTAATAAGGAAGATCTTCGAATTCGGATTCTAAATCTTTAAGGAACGAAGTAAATTGGCGATGGTTAAGTGCTCTTGATCGAATAAAGTTGACTATCTTTGTAACTGTTTTAAGTACTTGATCCATTTTTAATAATTTTAAACAGAGAACTTGTTGGTGAATGAGGCAATGAAAAGCTTTGATTTTCGGTTTATCTGGATATTCGTCTTGTAATTTCCTTGCTAGTCGTGACGCAAAACCTTTAGTTTCACCTGTCATCGATTTAGCACCATCAGTTGTAACAGAAACAAGCTTGTCAACAGGCAAGTTAAGTTTTTCTAAAATGCTCCATACGGCATCAAAAATATCTTCACCAGTTGTTGTTCCGTGAAGAGGATGAATTCCAACAATTCTTCGGTGATCCTCATGTTATTATCGCAACTACTGAAAAAACAGCAACTTGTGCAACATCTCTTATATCCAGTACTTTCATCAATAGCAATTGAAAAGAACTGGATTTTGGTAGATATTTTCTGTAATTGCGAAGTGATGTCATCTGCCATTTCAGTAATTCTATCTGCCACCGTATTTCTTGATAATGAGATGTCTCAAACGCTTGTACTTTTTCTGGACAGACAAATTCGGCAGCTTTTATTATACATTCCTTGATTAAAGAACCATCGGTGAATGCTTTTGAATGTTTTGCTAATAAATAGCTTATTTCATAACTAGCTCTTGTTACTGATTCATTACTTTTTATAAATTTTGTAAGCACTCCTTGCTGGCTACTTAATGAATTCTTCATTGTTTTTAATTTTTCTTCTCTTATTTTAGCTTCAAAACACGAAAATTGTTTTTCGTGATTAGTGCTATAATGTCGCTTAATATTGTATTCTTTAGCAACACTAATAGTTTCTTTGCAAATTAAGCACGTAATCTTATTGTTCACTTCCACACAAAAATAATTCAGTTCCCACCTTTCTTGAAATTTTCTTCCTCGTCATCAATCTTTCGTTTTTTATTTAGCGTTGGAAGTGGCATTTTCTGTAATAAAAATAGAGCTTTAGATTTAAATTTTTAAAATTTAAAAATTGCAACTACGTTTATGCAAAATACGCTTCGTAAAAATTTAACGCTACTCTAGTATTTAAATGTAAAGAGAGCGCTGCTATCGATTCTCGCTCCTGGAATTATGCTCGATAAATGGAGGTAGCTATAAAAGGTACGGATTACGTTTTTTCTCTCTCTCTCAGTCCTGACTTCCCAGCACGGAGCAATTAAGATAGAGATGTGACAAAGAAGAAAGCTGTGCATAAGGCCGTAGGTTAGAAATGGTCGAAGCCACTAAAGTTTCCCAAGGCCGAACATACACTGGTAAAATTGTAGAACTTTTAGTGTTTTCCAAACTGAAATGTAATCGTTACTAACTTATATGTAAAATATTATTGTTTCTCATGTTTGATTATAATTAAAATATTATATAACAAAATGCATGCTCGTTATTTCTTATGCTGTCTGACTAGTTTCAGAAAGATATAAACTCTTGGATATAGCAGTTTACTTATATTTTTTGAATGAGTTATAAAAGGAAACAACCCGCAAATTTTTAACACACCAATCCGGATAAAGAAACTAGCGCAACTGCCTTTTGTTACAATTCAAAGAAAAAACAATATCTGCAGATAGGATTGCTACGTTGGTGGCGCGAATAGCTGACTAATGTATTTATGTTCTCGGAAGCACAGCAGCACATTATTAACGTTGCCAGCTTTGGTATTCACATATCTCAAATGCTTCATCATCATAAAGGCATAAGCTATGCGTGTAACCGAGAATTATAAATTAGCTATGTATGTAGACAACAATTACTGTATATATTTTAGTTCATGTAATTAAATATAAGAGCTTTTTAAAAAAATTAATTTATTGTTTGCAACATATCGTTCTGTTTTCATTTTATTACATAGCATCTTAGACGTAGGCCATGAAAAATCCTTTCGAGGATGCATGCGGCCCTGGGGTCAGCCAGTTTGACATGCCTGTATATATATGTTGCTTCTTTAATTTGATTTTCACTTGAGAAAGTCTATTTGTTTAGTAGAGGAAACCATGATCATATAAGGATTTTGGCAAAGTTTGGATTTTATCTAGTATTGTTTTAAGGTTTTGTATTTTATTTATTACTGGTATAGCAGAGATTTATAAAATATAAATTCTTATCTAATAATATTTCAATTAAAAAAAAATAAAAGAAGCCACTGCCAGTAATAACACACACAAACATTTATCAAACATATATAAATTTAAAATTAGTTTAGTATGTTCACTTTATTTTTTTTTATTTATAAAACATTAAAACTTTACCTTAGATTTTAATTCACAATTTAACTGTTTTTATTTTATTTTGAAAGTTCGCACAGATGAATTTAATATTTTATTAAAGTGTAGAGTATGAATAGAATACATAGATTGCATTTGAAAAGAAAATATTCTATCCCTTATTTAACCTTAGGTCAAAAGTTTGCAGTCAAACTAATGTCAATCCATCTTATACATCGATGTATTCAATGCAGCATGAATACGACAGCACAAATACCATACTATCAGGAATGTACATCTGAACAGCATGGTTATAGAAGACATTGACTCTTGTCCAGAACAGGAATAATACATCTGTCTGATGAGAAGATCAATAAAAAAAAAACTCCATAGGAAGGGATTGCATTTTCCGTCTTACTATCCCATTCCATAGGTTAAAAAGAGATGATCCAAGGAGCAGGGAATACCATTTGTCTCTGTTGGTCAATAAGAAAGGCTTATTTTGCCCGTGCAGTATATAGGGTGATCCTGCATGTAGCGGACCTCACACCACATTTACTAATTACACCAATATATCCAATCCATTGACCCAATCTAACTATGAAACAAGTAACCCAAGATTTACTCTCCCTTAATTAAACTAATATAACTTTATAAATCTATGCTGCCATTCACGTCCGACTTAAATTTAACATTTATTATTTAAAAGTTGTTTAACAAAAAAAAAAAAATCATAACAAAAACTTAAAAGAATGGAAAATAAATTAATGGAAATGATTTAACAAACAAATAATACATTTAATAAAAATAATTAATAAATAATTTAGTTTGGTCAGATAGGCAATACTATTGCTATAATTTAAATATTGGGAAAGTTTTATATTTAATGTTCATGAATTTTCTAAAGTTCTTATGGTTTTAAAAGGTCCATATTTTGTAGTTGCTTGTAATTTTGAACATGAATTCCCATGCCATCCTGAAGAGATTGGTATCCAGTTAGCCATTGGTCCTTTATGGTAGATGGTATTTTTCTGGGCCTTGATGTCCTGTGGTCCACAATATAGGAAAATGATTGGTCATTTCTCTTTCTTTTTTTTATAGCAAAACTGAAGGGATTGAAGAGTGCGTCTTTTCAATCTCTTCTCCGTCATCTCTAGCACACTTCAGCTTTCACATTTCTATCTTCTCTAATTAATTTTTTTTATTTCCAAACTTTTACTTTTATTGTAAACTTTTGGATCCAGTGGGCATTACATCATGACGATGATGATCTTTTCATTGAGGTCTTTCCTGAAGAATTCCTTTTATTGGCTATTAGTTTCTATTGTTTTTTTCCTCTCCTATCTGACCTTTGCTTATACATTTTGAAATGCCCAAGGGCTAGCTTACTTTTAACTAATTAAAATAATCATTTCCATTTTACAACAGCATTAATTAATTTATTGTACAAACTTAAAGATATATTTTTATCTTTAAATCTTTACTGAAAATTTAGTTTTAAAATACTTTTTTTTTTTTTAATAAAGTTTTCTTTTAATAATTTTTTATCTGTGTGATTTTATATTAGAGTTTAGATGATTTTTAACTTTCAATTTTTAATTCTTAAAAAGGAAGTTTTTATATGCGAACTTTTATTTTTCGTGACTAATTTTTAGAAAAAAAAATTAATGTAACGGTGGCGTATGTGCCCGTTACAATATATATATGTGTGTGTGTGTGTTAACAGAGTGTTTTTGATTAGATTCAATTATTTCAAAATTGTTAGAGAAGTTTTTAATGAAAGAATTGGAAACAATTGAATGATGAAAATATTGTGGTTAAATTTGAATGTGGAAACAAAAATAAGAGGGCATAGAATTGTATAATATATAAAAACATCTATATGTTATTATTTTATTTAAATCCAAAGCAGAATTGAACCTAACTTGAAAATATTTAACAAATCGATACAGAAAGTGATCATTGATCTGTGAGATATAAATGCCAATCTATAGAAATAAAAACTATTAAAAAGGCAATATTAACTGTTGATATCCTAATGGTCAAGAATCTGTCAATGGATTTTCACTATAACTTGCAAATCATTTTAAAAAGCAACAGACACCCATGATTTTCAATAAAAAGATAAATGCTATTCTACTAAGAATACCTATCTCGTTGATGTTATAAAAAAGTAACAATGACCCATTAAGTTTTCAGTTGAATCAAGGCATAACAGGAAGAAAAGCAATGTGAAAATATTTTAAAGTAACTTGTTTGAAAACCAACTTTGTGAAATTCAGAAAGTTTAATAAATATATTTCTTAAAATTATCGATGAAATAGAAAAAAAAGCTATAGAGAAGAACATTAATCACAAACGTATTAAACATCATCTTGACAGAAGAAGAAAAGATATAAAAGCAGGACCATAATAACTTAAAGGAATATACACAGAATGAGATCAATAATTTGTCATATATAAGATATACACTGTTGAATATTTCAAGTTATATAAGCTATGGAAAAATTTTTCAAGCAGTCAACTTTATAAAAAATGGAGGAATATTTATGAGGATTGTTGGATCAGATTGAGTATCATGTTTAGTTTGTTAAAGACCAAGATAACAAACTAGTCTTTACAATTACATCATTATATTTATTAAAAACTAAACTATGCCAAATGAAGCTTTGAATCCTATAATTACTTTAAGAAAAAATACTGTAGGTAAGGATAAAACTATTGGTTTTTTTTATATGTTAAAACACTGACCAGAAAGTGAACATGGGCCGGCTGCTTGGAAGGCAGCTATGCTAACCGCTAGGCCACCAACACTTGACAACTATTGTTATTATCTTTAAAAAAGAAAAAAAAAGAAAATTGTTGGCAAATCTGTATATCAAATATCAAAATGATAAATATGGACTAGATAATCGAATAAATCATGTAATGTTATTAATATTTAAGACATAAGGCAGATAAGAAAAAAAAACCTGTTGGCGTGTTGTAAAGTTATATACAAAATTTTATTAAAACCATTAAAATTCAAGTAAAAAAACAAATTAGCCTCAAATGAATAAAACAAGCAAATTGAATTTAAAGTTTGATTATAACACAACTAATCCTTTCCAAGTATTAAGACAAAGAAAAAAATATGGGTTATTGCTTCATTTCGGATTTGTCCATTAGAAAAAGATATTGGTTTAAATAAAAATTTAGTGTTTGCAATTTTGGAATATCAAAACATAATCCCAAGGATGTTGTCAAAATGGGAAAATTATTTATAAAATTGCAACAACAATGACTATATCATAAAGTAACATTAAAAAAATTATCATTGCATAATCACCATTTCTTATGCTTGCATTTAACTGTTATTAAAACAGGCAAAATTCTCCATATAGTAGTGCTACTCGGTGCCAGCCAGAGTAATCAATGAATACCAGAAGGTTTGTGCATAAAATCTCTATCTAGTGTAAGACCACAAGCCAGAAACTAGTCTGGGAATATTACATGAGTAGGCACTAGATAAAGATTTTATGCACAAGCCTTCTGGCATCCATTGATTACTCTGGGTGGCACTACTGTATGGAGAATTTTGCCTGTTTTAATAAAAATTATCATTGATAATTAACAATATGATTCTACATCTTCAAAATGTTTTACAAAATGTTTCAGTGAGTATTTGGGGTTCAAAATAAAAAACTGACAAACAAAAATGAAAATTAATGGGAATAAATTAGAAATTAATAACTACAAATCCCTAAATGAAATTTAATAGAAATAACAATACAATGGATAAAATTAAACATGAAATTTAAGCTAAGTAGTAAAAATAATTTAATATTAAAAAAAACAACTTATGTAAATGAATAAAATATTTTTATTAAATCTGTTTTGTTAATCTTTACATAAGGATCTGAGACTTGATCGTTTAATTCTTCAACCGTCTTTTATGAGGCTCCTTGTAGACATCTGACGTCACTCTAACTCAGCCAGTTCTTATGCTAAAAAATTCATTTGATAGGTTTTGAATAGGTTTTTAAAAGTTCTGTAAGATGGTGCCCTCTTCCGACTTATTTTACAAGTAAAAAATAAAAAAAAAATGCATTTAAACCTAAACAAAGAAAGAACATTATTTGTGATTGGTTCTTAGCATGCTCTCAGCTGAAAAAGACATTCTGATTGGCTGGAAAGAACAAAGAAACCGCCTGATCAAAGAAAATAAAGAAAAACGCTGAGATTTTCATTTCGAATCCAATTTTAAGTATTAAAAAATATAATTTCAGAAATTAAACTAGTTTTTTAAAAAAAAAAACTAAAAAAAACAAAATTATTTTCGAAAAATATTGAAGATTTTAGTAAAAATATTAAAGAAATATTTAAAAGAAATATTTACTTTTCTATAACGTAAAAGTCGACCTTTTTGTTTATATTATAGCTTTTATGTTGCCGAAATTGAATATTTTAGAATAAATAAATAGCAATTTATTTTTGAAAGAACTTTCGTTCTCTTCATAACCTGAAAAATTAGTAATATACTTTTTATAAACGTATCTGAGTTGAATTTAATATTATAGGCGAATATGTTTTAACAATAGGCTTTGTCTTCAGTTTGTGAGTTGGCCAATTAAAAGATTTGATTTTTACCTCATACAACCAATAATATAATTAGCGGTTAAAAGGTTAATAGAAGCAGTGCAGAAACTTTATGCTATGTAGATAAATATAAAATGGTAAGCAGTAGGAGTAATAAGAGGTGATCCAAGTGAAAAGACATATTTGAGAGAATAGTTACCATTGATATCAATGAAATAAATAGAAGACTGAATTGGATCCAGTCAAGACATATTTCTAAAAAGATAACAATAAATGGAAAAATAAAAGATCATAAAAGACTTAGAAGGATACTACATGTGAGATAAATTGATGGAATAAGAGAAACTATGAATCTCAAAAACTGAATTAAATTTGGAAATACTTTTATTCTGAAATGAATTTATAAAAATAGAAGCTGATGACGTCTTTAATGTTCAAATGGAAAAAATTACTAAAACTATAAAAACTATTTTAATACTGAAAATCAATAATAGTTCATTTATTTCACTTATTTTTATTGCATGGGTGTTTAAACAACATTTTCAGTATTAAAGTATAACCTTTAGTTTAATCATTAAATGAAAATATAGTTGTAAACGGTTAAAATACTTATGAATATAAACATAAATGTAATTTGTCAAAATAAGAGTCATATATCACATGACCCTATCTCTTAAGCTTGTAAGTTATAAACAATGAGGATTGTCATTTCCTCTACAAGCTTTATGATAAAAGCTTAGCCAGAGCCAGCATTTAAAATATCTCTGTCAGGTTTGAAGACATGTAGATGTCTGAAAATTTCAGATTTTCCTCCCAATAGATAAATTTTAGATAAGTGCTTGGCTTTGGGTTGGTATTTTTAGATCTAGTGTCTGAACCTACCCTGACACCTCTCTGAGGAGTGCCAAAGCATGAAACCGTGGTCAGGGGTTTGGGGAGGGGTTCCTGACAGAGATATTTTAAGTGCTGGCTAAGCTTTTATCATAAAGCTTGTAGAGGAAATGGCAATCCTCATTGTTTATAAATGTAATTTGTTTTACCACTAACGACAATACGGTAATAATAAATTTGCTCTGAAATATAAAAAATTCTGAATAAAAAATGCTAGCGTTTAGACATTACATTAACCATTATATTAATTAAACTAGTTTTTTTTATGATCTACAGATTGAAAACATATCTTTCTTGTCATTTTCTTAAAAAAAATGACCAACTAGAAAGTTGTGAAAGCAGAAAAGGTAGACTTTTCTTTCATCATCTGGACATTTCGAAGAAAATGAGATAAATTTTAATAAGAAAAGCAATTTGGCTCTCTACATTAACAAAACACACAATTATCAAATTAATATAAATTCAAATAATATATAATTATGAAGAGAAATCTTCTATCGTCTGAACTTTCAATAAAAATGATATACATTTTAAAAAAAGCAAAAGAATTTGTCTGTATATTAATAAACATGTAAGGGTCAAGAGAATTCAACCTAGCTTTACATCATTTTTAATGTTATTCTTCTGTTTTTACTTTTTTTGTAGTTTTTTTTTCTTTTATTTGTGTCTGTATAATAACAAAACTACAGATTTTATTTTCTGATTGTCAGTCATTTGAAGAGATTAAGCAAATTTCAGGAAAATTCCTTTGCTTAATTTTTTTTGAAAAATCTTTTTGCATTCAATGACTTTGCAAATTTTCTTAAGATGACATTTGACATCATATTTCAAGTACCAAAACCTTTCTTATTAAATTTTGTCATTAACCAAGTTTTACAATTATACATTAGTTGGTAAATATGGATGGGTCCAGAATATATAATTGTCTTTGTAATCTATTTTTGCTTTTTGAAATGTTGTGTATACTTTTAAATTTTTCTTGTGGCTTAATTTTAAAGTATATAAACATTTAACATTGTTCAATTTAGTTCTATCAATATGATATGCCTTTTGAAATCTCTTTCTTGTGCACCATTGCTTTTTATTTTAGTTATCCACAATCGTTTCTCTAATTTATTCAGTACTTTGCAATTAACACTGCCATGAAGTAATCAGTCAGTAAAAACTATTATAACTTTTCTATCTCATAAAATACCAGCATGGAATTTTTGGACATATGTGATCACTAAATTCTTTTACACCAAAATGGCTATTTATTTTATAGAAAAATAAACAAACAAATAAAAACACATATTTCAATTATAATGATGAGAACATTTATTACATAAAAATACATAACAATCACTGTGGTGGATATACATTTTATGTCCTCCAATATGGCAATGAAAACATACTTTTGTTTGTGTAATAGCCTACACATAAATTTGGCCATATATGAATCAAGATGCTGACCCATGGTTCCTCATTATTTTTTATCTCACCAGTTGGCCAAATCCCAAAGTTTTTCTACATTCTGCATGTAAACAGCAGTTTCTGGATCGTTATAGGTATGCTTCACTAGAAAATGTTGAGACCTGGCATCTCACACTTCATCTGTTTTGTACAATTTCTAGCAGTCGAAGTAAATTGTGGAACCTTCTTCAATGTTATTTTGATGACTTGCATCAGAGTTGGTGATGCCCTGTTGGGAATTTTCATAATGAGAATCCTTTATCCATCACCTAGCAAAAGCCTCTGAAAATCCACTGATCAGAAAGTATTTATCTAGTCTGGTTCTTGAACTTAATGAACAGATTTTTCATCAATTTCCACAACTTTTTTTCTGGGTTTCTGATTATCTCTGGATAACATGCTACATACACATACTTCACAAAAATAGTTGTTCAAATCAACAATATTCTTTGGTGTCATTTTCACACAGTTTTCACATCATTTGATGGATGTCAATTGTCATGAACAGCTGCAGAATAATCTCAGCATAGTGATGAAACCTGATTCTGCAGCCATAGAACCATGTTCTGTTACAAATGCCAGTCTTCTTTAGCAATCTGCAATGTTACAATGCAATGGTCTGTCTGAACTATGTATGTGAAGGCTCATATTGTGATCATTGTCACAGATTTTTTCTGATGACCGGACACTATATATTTGGAGAAAATAAATTGCATTTACTTCAGTACAGTAGCTCACAAATTTTAAGACTGTTTTTAGTAGTATACATATGTTTCAGCAGAGCAAAAAATCACAAATCAGCACTTAAGCAGTTGGTGACATGTAGATGTGTTATAGATTAGTCATGCCAGGATATCAGGGTGACATCACAGCATACTTTAAAATTAGCAGCAAAAGCAACATTTTTGTTACAACTTTGTATGGATTGAAATACTATGTAACGTTTAGGTAAAAAATATTTTATTTTTTTGAGAACACTGTAAATGTGTTTAATTTGATTGTATTTATCGGTTGGACTAATTCCATCATCTAATATGAGTATTGTATGTCTTCAGAAAAAATTAACTTTGTTTAAATATTCCAAATACTCTCAACTGTTAGTAGTAGCACACAGTTAGTAAATGCACAACATTTCAAGAGGTATTATTCTCCCCTCTTCTTCAGTTGTTGCTGACCTGACCAGTACTAGCCTAGGAAAGAAAAGATCTTTATAGAACAAACTCTTATGAAAAAGGGTTATCCATCAGCTGTTATTAAGAAAACCTTAAATAAGTAACAAAAAGAACCATCAAAAGACAAGAACAATAGAAGACAAGTTAAGGAAAATCTGCAATAAGTATAACATCAGAACATCTTCACAGAGCCATGTTACACTATGAGGAATTCTAACATCTACAAAGTCTCAACATGAAATTCTGAAAAGAAAAAAAAACTGCATCTATGGAATACCATGTGAATGTGGAAGAACATATATTGGTGAGACCAGTCATCCCATTAAAAAGTACTTGCAAGAACATAAACTGATTATTAGAAGAGAAAACCCAGATGTTTCTAAGGTATCAAATCATGAATGTACCAAGGAACATATGTTTAATTGGGAAGATACAAAAATATTGGCTGGAGAAGAAAAGGTACAAATAAAAATTTTAAAAGAAGCCGCTCACATGACAATGGCAAACAATCCCATAAGTCAGTCTAGCATGACTATACATAATATAGTGAAACCACTAATCAACTTTGCTCTTAGAAAAAAGTGGAGAAATGAGGAAAATCATAGATAAGTATAGGACATTTCTATTGACTGTTGCCTTTGGCAACATGGCTCAGTTGGTTAAAGCATTACCTTAAAATTCAGTACTCAAGAATTTAAGGGTCCAGGTTTGTATCCCATGCTAATGCTGTCACTGGTCAGCCAGCAATACCTGAAGAAGAGGGGAGAATAATACTTCTCAAAAAATTGTGCATATATTAACACGTGTTATTACCTAATAGTTGAATGTAATTGGAATATTTAAATAAAGTGAAATTTATCTGAAGACATTCAATATTCATATTAGATGATGGAAATAGTACCAACATATAAATACAGTTAAAACACCATTGTCACAAATCTTCAGAAAAACACTGTTTAATTTTATGTTTATTTAGAAATTACTTTGTAAAATTGATTTTCAAGCAGGGGAACACTAGACCCAAAGTACCTTTTATTCACTTATTAATGTCATTTGCATAACTTATGTTAATTACTTTTATTTTATGCACTTATATTTTTGATAATTTTATTTATTGCTCTTTTTTCTGTGCAATAAGATCTGATTGATTCTCTTGTCTTGTGTCAGTTTCAGTTCAACTTCTGATTCTATTGTATACTTTATATTATTTAGGAAATGTCATATCATCTTTGAAATTGTTCTGACAATTAACAAGACAGACATATAAATAATTTTATTTTTCTGCATATCTCTGAAATCAAGATAGAATATTATTTTTTTATATTCTTTTATTATTGTTAATTAAAGTAAAAACATATAACTAATATCAATAATTAAAATAATGACTATAAATATAATTATAAAAATGATGTTGACTAATTGTGATTCTTCTTAAATCAGCAGATAAAACTTCTTTCTGGTCGAGAGGTCAGCGCGACTGCCTTGCATTTGCAGGCAGTTGCCCGAGTTGCGGGTTCGCGTCCCGGCCGATGCTATGACACTTTAAAAAAAAAAAAAAAAACTTCTTTCTGTAAAATAAAAGTAATCATAGAATTTTTTTAGATGTTTATTAGATTTTGCCTAAAGTAATAGAACTGTTATATTTCCTATTGTTTTTTTGTTGTAGTTTTTATTTTAAATTGTATCTACTTTTTATATATTATATCTTATTTTTTTGTTATATTGAACAATCAGTAAATTTCTTGGAAAAAAATATGCCTACTATAATTAATTATTTCCAAGTTAACATATTATTTTTAGGGTTTTAATACTATTTTAGTTTTATCACTCCTCTTTGAATTCTTCTTAAAGTATGACACATATTATTTTTATATGATAATGCAATATCAGCAACTTATTATTATCGTTTTCATATATTTTTGTTTGTCTTTTTGTGTACTACAGATCACTATTTTGTTTTATTGAATTCTTTTTTCTATTAGTGAATATATTCTATTTTAATTTTTTATTACAGTAGGTTTTGTCTTTTATTTCATTTAAATTCTTTTTAAAAACGAATTTGTTGTTTTCTGCAATAATGTAATGAATAAGTGATTATGATAGTAATCTGAAAAAAAATTCATAAGATATCATTGTCACATATTTAACATAGGGTATATGAGCACAGACTTTCAGATGACCCATCACTCTCCACTCTATCTATCTATGTACCCTATATTACATATATAGACACAGGTATATAATAAGCCTGTGTTTCAGTTATTACATTGTAGAGATGTCTACCTATCCTTGCATATGTATTAAATGGATTATGTCCTGTACATGTGGATTCATATTGACCCTAGGTCAACATGGGTGTGACATGAATCTCAGCCTCAGGGTGGGCTTCGAGCATTCCATCATCAGATTTTCAATTGGATGGACGGTTGAAGAGTTGGAGTGTGGAGTAGATTGGAGCCTGTCCATTAAAGTATGAAGATTGTCTATCTTAATATATATCTGAGCACTTATAGTATATATGTGTGGGAGATGATAACCTGGACCAACTGATAATTGCTGTTTTAGCATGAAATACGTATATTGGTGATTATTTTTTCAGCAGATATGTGCTTGAGTGTATCAGAGTTATTAGATAGAGTGGAGAGTGATGGGTCATCTGAAAGTCTGTGCTCATATACCCTATATTGCCAAAAATAGACATAGGTATATAATAAGCCTGTGTTTCAGTTATTACATTGTCACATATTGTAACTACAAAATACTTTTATCAAATCATACACTATTTAAGTTGTTAGAATGTGCATGCGTTTATTTTTTTTTTCTTGTTTAATATGCACTGCACATATTTTTACATTTCAAAAAACATTCGCTATATTTGTATTAATTTATTTTCGTAAGATACAGTCAAGTACTTGTATAGGAACACATTTGGTCAGATCTGTAATATATAGTTTGAAAATATAATAGACTAACGTCATCTTTAAGAGAATTTAACCACAGATGGTTTACTAGTCAAAATAGTTTTGACTTATTTTTTGGAAAGATTTTTTTTTTATATTTCGTTTCATCTATTAGTTCGCCATTATTTATGACGTGACGTTAATTTATAAATATATTCAATTAAAGTAGGTTCATAAATAAAGTTTTATCTTGTCATTTATAATTTTGTTTTTAACTTTATACTTACTATTATTCATTTTCTCTTTCCCTTTTACAGAATGCAGAATCTATACTTAGTAATATATGTTTCTTAATATTTATTTAATATATATATACAACATTTTATAACTAATTTTGCTATTCTGAGTATGTACATAAGTGTGTGTGCTGTGTTTTAGTAGAAAGTTAATTATAATGTTTTATTTCAGAAAATTAACCCAACATTTGTTAATACTGCCTAGAAGATTTAATTAGCTAGCGAAGAAAAATATAGTATATATATTCTGTTTTTTGTTATTATTGTTTCATAATTGATAGGACGTTGTAATGCTAATATTTAAATTTTTAAATAAAATTATACGTACTGAATACAAATGTTTGTTAATATGATATTCTTATTTTTTATTTATAATTGAAATTTACAAAATATTTTATTATTTTTGTGAATTCTTTTCATTTTATTTTATTTTTTTGAACTGTTTATGATTAATTCACTCTACCATCTCGCTGCTTAACATTTTCATGCATATTCTAAATGAGTTGTCTTTTATTTGCAAAAAAAAATAGAACAAATTAACTCAAGTCTATTTTTATCTGATCTTGCTCAAATTTTACATATATTGAAATATATTAATATTATTTCCATATAAAATAGATGTCGAATATCAAAAAAGTAATCTATGATAATTTATCACTTTTTTTTTGACTGAATATGTGTACACAACTCTAAATAAAACTTGAAAGCAAACACACCCAGTTCTTGTCAATAAAGTTTTCAAGCCGAATAAATTATTCAAACTTAATAAAATATAACTATTTGCAGCATCCTTATATCAATATGCATATGGGGGTTTGCCAAATTGGATTCATGAATTGCAAAACATATACTAATTAATGCTTGCAATTAGTAAATACTGAAAACTATTAACTTTTTTTTAAAAATTTAACTTTCAATTTATGGAAGTTGTTTTTAATATTTAAAAATGAAGTTTATTTGAACAAAAGTTTAATTACATAAAATTATATGCTGCCATTGAGTTCATAAGTAATAGTCTTATTAGCAATGTATGTTTATTTCTAAAAATATCATTTCATTGTTCATATACTCATTTTTTGTGATATATAGTGAGTTTCCCTTTTTAATATGAAGTGTGTTTGCAATGCACAAATAGCCTTTAAAATATAATGGTCGAGCAACTTTTATAACTGCTTTAAGAATATTACAATATCAGGATTAATAATGTTACATTGTGTTATGAGCTATTAGATATAAAACAAGTTTGTTACAGAACTAAGTAATATGCCAATGTGTTTGAAAAAGAAGGTTTTTAATAAATGTGTTTGCCAGTTCTTACTTATGGATATGAGACTTGGACACTTAATAGAAGAGCAATACAGAGACTTCAGACCACTCAAAAAAGTATGGAGAGATGCAATTTGGGAGTAACAAGAAGAGATCGAAAATGCAATGTATGGGTAAGAGAACAAACAGGTGTTACTGACTCATTGAAAAAATTAAAAGACTGAAGTGGAGTTGGGCTGGACATATTGCTAGAAGAGATGATAATAGATGGACAATTGAAATTTTGAACTGGATTCCAAGAAATTGTAAAAGACCCAGAAAGAGACCACATGTGAGATGGATGGATGAAATAAGAGAGTGTGCATGGATGATGTGGAGAAAAGAAGCTAAAGATAGGAAAAGATGGATTGAACTTGGAGAGACCTTCATCCTGCAGGGGATTGATAATGATTGATGATGATGATGATTCAATGTAAATATTTAATATTCATATATATATAATGTGTATTTATAATGTATAACATATGTGTATGTGGTACATTTGATGTGCATATATATATATTTAATATATTGTATCGTTTATTTATATGGTACAAATATATTGACATCTGGTAAGATATTTAAAAGCTAAGAAAAAGTAAATTTAGCATTCTTACTAAAAATATGTAATTAAATTTTTCGTTTGTATAATCTTTTTTTTTTTTTAAACATACAATGAAAGTAAAATTTTCATCCATATTTTTTTTGTATCTAATTAAAAATTAAGGTAAAAATTGGAAAGAACAAAAGACACAAATTACTAATCCAGATAAGCTAAAAGAAAAATATTTTAGCTAATTAAAAATGGCAGAGGGACTTTGTGAAAGGAGAACTTGGTAACTTAAATTTAAGACTGAGTGTACAAGATTATTATCTTATATGCTGATAAAAGAACAAAAGGATGTGCAGAAGTTTCAAAAACTGGATCAAGGTATAAAAAGAAGAGTACAACTTTGACCTGGGTCTTTTCTTTACCTTCTAGTTACATGTCGGAGAGTTGGAGTTTTCTGTG
The DNA here is from genome assembly GCA_028023455.1 of Epiperipatus broadwayi. Lineage (NCBI taxonomy): Eukaryota > Metazoa > Onychophora > Udeonychophora > Euonychophora > Peripatidae > Epiperipatus > Epiperipatus broadwayi. The sequence continues at coordinate 3,770,336 of JAQFVV010012429.1, read as the reverse complement.
AGAATAACCTGTGGCAGTAATATACGTCTGCACAGATATGCCACTTGCTGTACCAAGCTGTCATGCAAGCATGGAAATGGGCCTTATGAAGATCACTTTTTGCAATGAAAGGGTCACTATAACCGTGCCTTTTCTCCAGTTATAGAATGGAACAATAATGGAAGATGCCGGCAGGAGAGAACAATGGAAATTCTTATGAACTCAGAATCCCAAAGCCCTACACCAACTTACCGGTAAGTTAAGAGTAACTTTTCCCAATTGAGACATAAAATTTGCAGACAATTCTTAAAATAAACTTAACATAATCCCGATAAAAACTTTCAATTCTATTATCAAGAAACTCTTGTTTACCTAGGAACTATAATTGTTGAACTGTTTTTTTTTATTAATTGATTCATATCTGGATTAGCATGTGTGTCATCTTTCCAATTAATTAATTCATAATGTGTTTTTTTTATTTTTCATATTTTAATTTGTTAGAATAAAAATATTTTTTTCTAATACCAACTATTCATTGTACATTATTAATGATTATTAATAAATTTATTAATGTTAATTATTAAGATTTGAAAATATAATTTACCTTTGCCAACGCTGTACTAAAACTCAATCCTCTGGAGTTTCCAGATAATTTCATCATAACTAACTAAATAAAGGGTTTAGCCAGTGGATTCCAATACAAAATCCTGGTGCCTTTCAAATAACTTAAAAGCTGGCTTACTTGATCCCATTATTTTAGTAGTTACATTAGTTAAAAGAGTGTTGTGTGACCAGAAAAAATAATTGCATCCATTAAATCTTACTGAATTGTCTGGCTAAACAAATTTAATAGATAGGATGTAATTTGGTCACCGAGTACATATAATTAACTCTAAAAAAAACCCTAATAGAGCAGTGGACCTTACAATATTATATAGTAAAAATCAGTCATATATCACATGACTTATATAGCTTGTATTACCAATATGTAATATATAAAGAGCCTGCTACTAGTTCTAAACAAGTCAATGTATAATGGGATATAATGATTGGTTGAATTGTTTAAATAATAAACTATTTTATGTGTGTAAATATAGTTTTGTTCTGAAGAAGATAGTTAGTCAATCAAAACTATTAGACTGATTATATTTTAAGTATTGTTATTGTAATAAAGAAAAGTGGATTTGTTTAATTATTGGTGTTTAGATATCTTGGCTATTTAAAATAAAAATGCTTCTGTGACAGCCAATCAGATGTAATAATGACTGCACATGGAACTCTCAATTCAAGAACAGAAGCCAGAACTACAAGAAAAAGATAGGACCCCCCCCCCGCAAAAAAATAATTCACTAAATATTAAATATAAATAAACAACGCGAAATCTTCCATATTTCTCCATTCTTTTTTATTTCATAAATAATTTCATATAAATAAAAGATACAATAAAAGACAAATAACCTTTAAGTTGTATTTTATGCGGAACCAGCCCTCATCAGTTAGGCCAGGTCATCATCTTTCATATATATCTTTATTACATGAAGAGTATTTATGTAGAGCAAATTGTCTCATTTTTATTTTCAAGCGTCAATTTATTACACTCCCAACTTTTACGTTATCAACTTTTTGATAAACACGTAATGATTATTACTAATCATTTATTAAACTAGAGATTTTCTCTAGCACAGATACAAACTTTAATCCAAGTTAAAGATTAATATATCTGATTTTCAGCGTACACGCATTGCTATTTATGTTTCTCCTTCTCCCATGCTTAATTTATCACTCTGATCTTGCAAAATTTGCGTATATACTATTGACAATAATTTATTTTGATGATTATTATAATATATAGGGTATATGAACACAGACTTTCACATGACCCACCACTCTCCACACTATCCCATAACACTGATACACTTGAACACATATATGTTGAAAAGATAAATAATCACCAATATAAGTATTTCATGCTAAACCAACAATCATTAGTTGGTCCAGATTATCACCTCTACACATATTATTATTATTTTTTGAATAATATATATATTTTTTCTTTTAATTAGGAAAATCAGAATGATAAAAAAAAAGAGAGAATCGAATAGCATCACAATCTTTATTCAATAGCACATGGGATCTAATTGACATTTAAAGACCAGATTGGATATTATCAATTACCTTTCTTTAAAAAATAAATATATATATAAAATTGAACTTTTATTCTACCTTTTTTATTTAATAGTTAACACTTGGCAGAATCTGCCTTTTGAACTTTAATTTGCCAATTGATTTTATCATACAATACTATGTATGTATTTATTTATTTTTTACCCTCTTTTTTCTGGATTAATAAAGTTTGTATTTTTTTTTTTTGATAAAAAATATTATTTATAAAATCATTATTAATAATTATTATTAACACTTTAATCAAATACACTTTAATTAAATCGATCGTCTTTAATATATAATGGTTGTAAATTTATTTTAAGATGTATTAAATTTAATGAAGATATAACAGTGTTTATAATATTAATTACAAGTTTGATTTATTAGCATAAATAATTCATCAAAGTTAAGGTTTTGAATATTTAACGTTACCGATTTTAAACACTTTAATTCTTATCAATGTTTCAATTATAAACTTATTTGATGAACTTATATATTATGACTACAAAAATTGTCTGTACGTTTACGTTCTTCCTCCCCTTTCCTCACTTTTTTTTGTTATAATGCATATATTAAAAAATAAAATAATTATTAACTTTTAAATGCAAAATAAATTAATTTCCATGTTAAACTTTTTTAACCAACCTAAAAAATGGTAAAAGTGATATATTATAAAAATCTCTTTGTTTAGTGAAGTATATAAAATTTTAATTACACAATAATATTATAAATTTGTAATTAGAAATTATAATTATTTTAGAATTTTGTTTTATTTTTTTTAATGTACACATTTTTTTTTATTAATCGTAAATTGCATTTATTCCTTAGGTAATTAAAACCTGGTAGGATTAAAAATTAATATGTAACTTTCAAGTCAAACTCATTATAATGAGAAAGCAAGATAAAAAAAATATAGAATTAAATTATTTTATAATAATACATTTATCAAAACATTTTTTTTTCAATTTAAAATATTCTAGCCTGTTTTTGTTATTGATATTATGATGATTATCTTTTATTTCAATTTTATAGTAAATAGTTATATACATCCACATACACATAATAAACGTTTGATTAAATGCTGCTTGACTTAATTTTTGTATATATAGATTATATAATGGGCATGCTAATAGCTCTTAACATGCTTTTGTAAGTACCCATAATCTTAGACCGGTTTCTGGCTCTGGCTATCATCATTGAGGTGCTAGGATATTCTGGTACTAAATTTAAAAATACCAGGTCAAGCCCCAGCATTTATTTAGTATTTACCTATTAAGTAGAAAATCTGACATTTTCAGACATCCATGTGTCTTCAAATCTAGCTATCTAACTTAAATAGCCATATGGGATTGAACTGAGTTGAGATACATCATATATTTATAGCTTTAGCAATATAAAATCACCAAAACCTAATGAGCAAAACAATAATTGCAAAGAAATCAAGTCATATATCATATGACTTAATTTGATAAGCTTGTACTACAAATGTTATATAATAAGTTGGCTAATAACTCTTAACAAGCTTTTCTGAATATCTCAATCTTTAGACCAGCTTCTAGCACTGGCTATCATCAATGAAGCACTAGGATATTCATTATATAACATATGTAACACAAATAACATTTATATAACATTGGTAGTACAAGCTTATTAAATTAAGTCACATGATATATGATTTGATTTCCTTGCAATATATATTGTAATGGAAATGTGCAATGGAAAATAAAATAGCCCAATCATTGGGATCAATTGTAATGGATTAGATTATGATGCTAACTTTTATTTAACAAGCCCATAGATCTGGGCAGCAATTGTAATGGACTTCATCTATGCATGAGAAGATAATTTTTAAGCATGAGTAAAATAGGGTCCAATCATAGATTGACAATTGTAATATTACCTATCTGACTACCTGTATACAAAATATGCAGATACCAAAAAGCAATGATAAGAGACCTTAATTGACTTACTCTCAGGGTTTAACATGACTAGTGAGGCTTGATTACTCACCAAAATATAAAGTGGAAGCAAATGAAATTTTATTGAATCCAACCTATATTTGCAGGTGGAGGAATATATGCAAAACAATATATTAATTAGTTGTGGTCTATGCAAATAATTATAAAATTGAATATTGACAAAACACAAACTTATCATATAAGTAATTCTCAGACTCAAAAATTGCATAATTAATGATCTTTGTACAGAAACGAGAAAAAAATTAAAATAAATAAATTTCAAATAAATCACAAAGTCATTATATATATATATATAAGGTATATCCTTTATTTTGATTATGGTTTAATTTTCTTTTCAGATAGCATTAGTGATATTCAAATAACATACAATATTTGTTTCTTTTCTAAGTTTTCATTTTACTTCAATATCATTCACATTCACAATGGATTGATGTTTGTATCTGAATAAGAACCATTTTCTGTTTAACATAAAGAAAGATGCAATAAGTCCATTCCAACTCCACTTCAGTCTTTTTAATTTTTTCATTGAGGTCAGTAACACTCGTTTGTTCTCTTACTCATACATTGCATTTTCAATCTCTTCTTGTTACTCCCAACATGCATCTCTCCATATTTCTTTGAGTGGTCTGAAGTCTCTGTATTGCATTAAGTGTCCAAGTCTCAGATCCATGAGTAAGAATTGGTGAACCACATTTATTAAAAACCTTCCTTCCTTTTCAAACACATGAAGATATTTCCTTTTACTATCAAGTTATTTCTACCAAAAGCACTCCAATGAAATTTAATTCTACAAAACTTGATAGTGGGCTATTAGTAAAGCTCCATCTAGTGATCATAAAATGCAAGCTATGAGCAAGTTACGAAATATATAATTTGTTTTGTTTATCATATAAATATAATTATATACAAAAAAAAAGAAATAAAATTATAGTTTGGAATAAAACAAGTTTTAAAAAGAAAAAGGAGGAATGTTGATTATATATATATAATAATTCATGTTATATATTACTAAACAAGAAGTAACTAAAGCTTCCAATGAGATATATAATATGAATAAACTTTCAAAAGTTAGATGAAATCATCTGTCCTTCAGAATTTATTGTTATTTATGCTTAGTTTATTTACTAATTTTAAATGAGTGAATTTGATTTATTGATTGTATCTATTTGTAGATTAAATAATATGAATCATATATAACATTCATATTTTTGAATCTCATCTAAGTTAAGTTTAATAACTTAAATTTTAAAATTATTATTCAATAATCATTTGCTGCATTATAAAAATAAAATTGCTTTGTTATTTGAATTTTAAACATAAAACACATTAATCTCGCTTAGTTTTTCTATATATTACTAATTTAATACCCTGTGCAGTTTAGCACAGTGATTCAGTATGAGAGCTAAATTTCTCTAAATAAAAAGCTAACATTCACATGATCTTCCAAATAACTAAATTAATTATTTTACTGTAATTTTTAATGCCAATTGATCACTTAAAACAAAATATAAATATAAATTTTTCTATCAAAAATGATTTTTTATTATTAATTTATCTTTTGCAATTTTGGTCTCTAGTCAAGGATTTAGGTTTTACAAATATATATATATAGAGTAATAATTCAAATCTAGTTGCAAATGATTTTTCTCATTATTTCCTAGAGCTTTTTAAACAATCTAAATATTTTACTAATTTAACTGAAAATAATCTAATTGAAGAAAGGATAGCATTTAATTCATTTATTGAATCTGATATTATTTTTGCTATTAAGCATCTTAAATTGCATTCTAGTGTGGGCCTTGACAATATTCCAGCTTTCATTTACAAAGGATGTGCTGAATACATTGCTTCTCCTCTTTTGCATATTTTTAATTGCTCTTTAGCAAATGGTACTTTCCCTACATACTTTAATATTGCTAAAGTTGTACCTATTTTTAAGAAAGTATCTAGAGATTTGGTGACTATAGGCCTATTTCATTTCTACACACTGATGCTCAACTATTTGAAAGATGTTTATATAATAAAATTATCTTGGATGTCAATAAGGTTTTCATGGCATTTTGCCTAATAGGTCCATTGAAACAAATTTGCTAACTATTTTTGATCATATTTAAAATTCAATTGAGAATCAATCTAGGTTGGACGTTATTTATTTTGATATGTCCAAGGCTTTTGATAGAGTTAATCATAGAATTCTTCTTCAAAAGCTTTGTAGATTAGGATTTTCCAAATTATTAATTAATTGGTTTGACTCTTCTTAAATATATAATGTCTTGTGTGAAGTTTAACAACAAATTCATTTCCATATTACTGCTTCAGTGGGGTGCCTCAAGGCAGTCTTCTTGCACCATTATTATTTAATGTATACATTGATGACCTAAAGAATTACTTTAAATATTCACATCTTCTATGTTGTTTTAAAATATATTTATTAAACATAGTAACATAGTAATATACAGTTAAACTTTATAAAAAATTACATAGCATTCAGAATGAAACTTGAAAAAGTCAATGCAGAGAAAAGGGTATCTTAATAAAACTAAGAGGAAAATAAAACTTTCACCCAAGTATTATTATGTAGACTGACAGGTGAAAGCAGAGAGTCTCACTGCTTGACTTGGTCAAGAAGCTTAATAAAGACAGAACCGAGTCCTGAGAATGACCAAAGATGAGTCTGCAATGCATTGAAGCAGTCGGATCTGAGTTCAATCCTAGCTTCATGACATCTAGCCATAAGTTCACTTCAAACCCTAGTACTAATCTTAAATTTCTGATGCAATGGGCTTTATACATTCAATCCATGCTAATTTCCATAAAGAAAAACTATTACATAAATGTGTGTTAAAATTAATTTGTTTGAGTTTAAATTAATCAATGCTATTAATAAATTCATGATAAAATTATTCATGAATTTATATATATTACAACTGCATGGATTGTGCATATATATTTATAAACATTTAAATATATATAATTGTTCAAAAGTTTCATTGCATCAGGAATGTTTTGATTTTACTTTAAATAATTTGTTAAAATTTTTAGTGATTAAAAGCTACATTCTTTCGATAAGCTTTCAGATTTTCCCTTTCCAAAACAATGGTTAAAGTTTTATTAATTAGAAAAAAAAAAGTATTTAAAATGTAAGGATTTCCTAATTAAAATCATTTTTCTGATTTTAAGAATTCATTTTCTAATTAGAAAATGAATTCAAGTTAATGAGTTTGAAAGCCTTATTGAAGGAATGTATCTAAAAACAACTAGTAGATTTTGTGACATTGATAATGAAAGAAGTGCTAGCCCAAAAGCATCAGATACAGTATAAATAGATCTGAAAAGTTTGGAGAAGGAGAAGCCATCTTTGTTGTAGAGAAGTGCCAGTAAACTTTATGCATTTAAAAATCATAAATTAAATAGTGTTTCGATCATGGTGAAGGGCTAAAACATCAGGAATCTGGCTACGGTTCCTGAAGTCCCCGGAAAATCTTCAATGAAGCTGCTAAATCCTTTCTGACCAATCATGCTGCCAAAATCAATCAAAATGCTGTTCAACTAATAGACTAAATGTGTCCTACGTTTTCATCAACTAGGACGTGTAAACTAAAAAACCAGTCCCTGGAAGAAATGGTAATATATTTCTATAATGAACCTTAAACTTTCTGGCCAGTTTCCAAACTTTACTTTACACTCCCTTTAAGAGCTCTTCTCATTTATAAATGTAATACTCTGTGTAAAATTTTTTATTTATGCTATTTTAAATTATATAAATTCTCTCAACCTCTAGTCTTTAACTTTACTTTCTTACGATAGTGGTTCATTTATTATATTATATATATTTATTGTGTAATTTATTAATGTTGTTTATTTTTAATTATATGCCAATAATCTTTCGACTCGATGTGATCCTTTGTCCCATTTGCTTTGTGCAAATAATATATTAATTCTGATAGTTATTCTCACCCATTAGAACTAGGTTTATACAGTTCTATTAATCATCGAGTCGAAAGAAATTATTAAATGTTTGTTATTTTTATAATTGGCTAATAATAAATTATTAGCTCTGTTTCTAATCAATGCCCCAGCTATTTTCTCATATTCACCAATGTGTATTTATTCATATATAATGTTAAAATGTTTTTGAAAAGGGTCGATAAAGGAATCAACTAAATACCTTCTAATTCAAATTGTTTTTACTATATATTAATATTCAGGAAGGGCACAATGTTTGGGCATAACTAATATAATTTTTAAATGCTTTAAATTAGTTTTAATTAAAATCGAACAAATTCTCAGTTATCTCAAATTAAATAAGTTTTCTAATAAAGATTAAAGTTATGCCCTAAATATGTATCTTGCTCTTCATGAATGGATTTGCTAATGTGAAAATAAATCTCACATTTTTCTATATAAAATAAGAATCATAATTTCCTTTACAACTGAATATCTTTATCTACCTTTAGTTTCTTGTTGGGGGCATAGACATAGAATTCCATAATATTGCGTAATACTCGTTGGCATATAATAGGAACTGCCATTCTTATTATAATTATAAACTACTGTTTAAGGACTAGAAGTAATTAATATAATCATCATTTAAATTGAATAAAACTATTACTAGTATTATTAAATATTTTATTAACACACTTGGTTTCTTAAGTCTTTTATTCAATATTTATTTAATGTTAAAGGCTCACTGTCTGTGTTGGCAACCCAAACATATACATAGGACTCGATTTAAAATTATCTTTAGTCAGTTTATTATCCAATATTAATGTCAGTTCAGGAGTCTCTAATCCTCACCAACCATTGAGCTAGTTTCTTGGCACATAGCATTGGCCATCAATTTAGATCATCCATTGATCTGAGCTGGTGAGTTGGGTTTAAATTCAGTTTGAATCGACTGAGTTTGGATCCGACTTGCAGTTTAGGTGGTGGATGTTTTTCCACCAGTACAGCATCAACCATAAAGAAAATGTTAAAAAGATAGATAATCTTAGTGCTGCAAAAGATTCCTTCTTGAGAATATTAGAAACAGAAAAAGCATCCCTAAGATCCGGAGAGACATTCGCAACAATAAAGTCCCTAATTGACTTAAGAGCAGGACAAATATAGAAAATATGGTGTATTGTATCATCATATAATCTACACAACTGACACTGAGACGAAATCCTAATGAAACCTCTGCTGGTCACTAAAAAATAACTTGTTGGGAGACCATTTAAATTCAGTTTAAGTACAAAATCAACATGTCTTGCTTCAATGAAAAGAAGTTTCATTTTACGCAAGAGAACTTTATATGAAATACCTAATGAAGTCAAAAGAGGAGTATAATATGAAAATTTTAATTTATAAACATCCCAGAATGTCAATTTCCCATCAAATGCAACTTGAAACAAGGGTATCGACTTAATAACCAACTTCCATAAATCAGCAATCCAATAACTTGAAAATGGAAGTGGCATATCAGTAGGATCAGTAACCCAAGGAAGAGATAACTGAGCAAGCTTCTTTCAAGTTACATGAAGAAAAGATATAGATCTCTGGAGATATAGAGTTGAGACCGAGTGCAAACCTAGACCATTTAAAAGCTTTGGCATTTGAATTTTAGCAATACTGATGGCTACCATCTTGTTTTTCCAAAATAATTTTGAACAAAGTGAATTTATAGCCCTCTCAAAATGCTTTTTTGGCCTAATAATTGGTAAATAATAACTGAGCCTTGAATAGACCAAAGGGTTTAAGAGCTATGTTACATAGATGATTTCAATATTTTCAGGCATATTTATTCTAAAAATGACATTTTTTACTTCAAATTGATATAGATAATTTCTTGAATTGGTGTGAATATAATTATATAAATATAAATATGGATAAGTGCTCCATTGTGTCTTACTCTAGAAAATCTGAAATCTTAAGATTTTCCTACTATATTAGTGACACTAAAATCATAACAAATGATCATCAAAGAGATCTAGGAATAATATTTTCCAATAATGGGTTTTTTCATAACCATATTAATTTTATGGTGAATAAATCTCATAAAATTGTAGGAGCTATTTACAGATATGGAAAAGCATTTAATAAATTTACAAAAATTAAACTTTTTATATCATTAGTACTTCACATCTTGGAGTATGGTTCAACTATATGGAATCCTCATAATATCATAAGAATTAAGTCTGTTTTTGCCAAATTTTTAAAATTAAATAGGTTAAATAATGAACACTATATTGACTTAATGCAATGGTTGCTATTCATGGTTAAAAATGGGTCGATTTCACGCCGCTTCTGACCATTCAAATTCTGTCACTTTTAATGGTATGGATAAGATTTTACAGGCGTTTGAAAAATTAGAAAAAGTTCTGTAAGATGCTGCCCTCTCTTGAATTATTTTACAAGTAAAAAATCAATAAAATGGTCTCGAAACTTTAACAAAAAAAGTAGGGGTGTCTTCTTGAATCTTATTGGCTGTTACATTTCGATACAAAGAAAATAAAATGTCAATAACTCAAAAGTTACGATTTGTTTTTTGTTTCATTTGGAAAATGATAAACGAATGTTTTAGACCATTTTAAATGTATTTTTTGACAAATTACAAATTATTTTGATAAAATATGCTAAAAATAAAATTATTTTAGAAAAATAGTTAAGACTTTAACAAAAATTACAAAAATTATTTGCTTTTTTTGCAATGTAAACAAATCATGTCATCATCCAAAATGTTTCCGTTGATCAAAAATATTCATTTTACATTTCTCCGCTCGCAAATAATTTCACAATTATAAAAAGAAATTCATTTTTGAAATAACTTAAGTTCACTTTCATAATCTGACAAATTATTAATATACTTTTTACAAATGAAACTAAAGTGAATATAATATTAATATATATATATATTGATGATTGAATTTGTATTTTGACACTTCACTTTGTGAATTTACCAATTAAAACATTAGATTTTACCTCACTTGGCCAATAAAATAAACAGCAATAAAGATGAAAAACAAGAGATCTTAAATTTCCCAGAATAAATCTGTATCTAATTTGATTTTTAGATTAAGTATCAAGAAACAGAATTATAACACTCATACAATATTTTTGAACTTAATATTTGTAAATCTGATATATTAACATTCCCCCCTTTATTTCGTTTACCTAGAACTTATAACAAAGATTTTTCTAATAAGGATATTTTTAATTTAGATTTTAAACAATTCACTAAAATCATCTTAAAAAATATTATCCTTAATTTTATTTGATATATTATCTTTTTACTTGTTTGTTCATTTTATTGTTTTTTTTTATTTTATTGTTATTATTTTGTTTGTTTTTTTAATACTTATTTAGATTTGTATATAATAATTAATTACCTTACTGTTCAATCTATAATTGGCTAAATATTGTTGATATGTACATTAAATAATTAAAGAATTGAATTGAATTTTGCAAAAATTTTTGAAAAGCTTTATGAATTCTTAGAACATCAACCTGCTGCTATGTTCACCATTTTGAATTCAGTCTGGGCAATGTTTGAATATTTTTCTTCAGATTTTAAACTATCTCAATATTTCTTTCTCTGATGGCTAGCTTATATTCAAATCAATTAATCATTCAATTACCTGTCACTAAATGGATATTCAGTGATATTTAACAAGAAAATAAAACTATAGGGAAAAGCTTATAAGGCATTACTAGCTAGGATTTGACTACTATGGTGAATATTTCTATCTTCTTCATTGTTTTTTGAAAATAGATCCTACAGGCATTTGTCATAAAATGAGATATCTTAAGACTGTTTTAATATTTTACCTAAACAAAGATTTAGAAAGGTGATAGTCAGTTAAAATAATATTAATAAAGCTATACAACGTGTATGACAAAATTACATAAATCTATTATTCATTTACATAAAAATAATAAGAATTTTCCTTAAACCAAGAATTTACTAATACTTACATCTTAACTTAAGATCAATATATGCAAACATCTAAATATCAAAATTTGATTCACAACAACTAATCTAATATTTTTAAAGCATGAAAAGTAAAATTATAAAGAATTTATAATATGTATATTGAGCATTATTTATTTAGTTTATGCTCAAAAGGTTTTTATAATAAGTTTTTAGCACTTACATATTTGTTCTACTCTAAGCATATTTTATTTGTTCATTTGAGAGAAGTTAAACCATTAAAGTAATCATATGATCACCATTTTCTGTGTTTATACAAGGATCCTCTCTGATCAAAGCCACAAGCTAAAAACCAATCTCAAGATATTGAATGAGTAGGTACCAGATAGAGATTTTATACACAAACCTTCTTGCATCCATTGATTACTCTGGCTAGCACTAGATGACACTACTATATGGAGAGTTTTGCCTCTGTTTTGACAGAAATTATTAGCTTTATTGTAAAGATTAATGCTAAAAACATGTAAGAAGAAAGTCTCTTAAGTAAAAGCTAAATATTATTATTTTTAATCAAAAAAATTATGTTTTTTTGATTTTTATGAACTTTAGCTGCACAATTATAAATGAGGTTAGTCTCTCTCTACTCATCTAGAATCATCTCCTGATAGCTTGGATAATTTGTGGTTATCAGAATTAAGTGCAATTTAATCCATATATCTAAACTCATGTCTGGTTTTTGCACAATATCAATAGTCAGTCTATCTTACACTAGATGGCACTAAAGAAGTAAAGAGAAAAGTCTGTTCTTATTTATATTGCAGCAAGCTGGAAGAACCAAGTGAGATTGTTTTTATATCAATAAATCTTTCACAAGTAAAATAAGAAATATATACAGGATATAAGGATTCAATAACAAGAAAAGTAATTTAACATAATTTTAATGCAAGCAATTAATTGTATATACAACAGAATTAATATATATATTATAAACGATCCAAACGAAGTGGGAGATCGCATTGCACCGCACCGCACTACCAAGGGCGCCATCTAGGCATTTGAGCCTAGAAAAATTTATAAAGTAGGCAGATACGCGCTGTTAGGATTCCACTTTATTTACATATTTAGATCGCTAGCCCATTGTCACTAGCTCAGTGGAGACGCAGAGATAAAAATCTATAAATTTAGATATAAATATAAAAAAATAATAAAAGCCACTGCCAGAAATTAACACAGAAAAATATTTATTTACGCACATATAAAATCATTCTAAACCCGAGGAATAAGTTTAACATTTAGATTTTTATATTAACTTTTAATTTTACATTTAAAATAGCTTGCTATAATGTTTAATATTTTATTTAGAGGGTCGGGTATGAATAGGCTACATAGATCTGCATTTGAAAAGACAATATTCTTCCCTTATTTAACCCTAGGCTAAAAATTCAAAGTCAAACTGACGCCAACCATCCGATACACTTATGTATTCAATGTAGCATGAAAATACAATGGCACTAAATAGACTATACTGTCAGGAATGCACATCTGAACAGTATAGTGAGAAGACATTGTTGCTCTCCACCACCAGGAATGCTACTTCTGATGGTGAGTAGAACAATAAACATAAAACTCCATAGGAATGGATTGCGTCTTGCGTCTTACTATCCAATTCCATAGGCAACAGAGGGTGTGTGGCGTATATATGTAATCCTGCACATGGCGGATCTCCTGCTACATTTACTACCTACATAAATATATCGAAACCATTGAGCCAATTCAACCACGAAACAAATAACCTAAGATTACCCTCCCTTAATATAACCTTACAAAACTATATAGCCGTTCACGCCCGACTTAAATTTATCATTTAGATATGTTCGCACAGATAACTTTTATACAATTTGTTTTAAAATGTTGGGTATAGATCGATTACATAGATTCCACGGTCAAAAACATTTCAAAATAAGCATAAACGATCAAAATACAAAATTATTGATACCGACAATCGCAGAGGGAAACTTATAAGTAACCCAATAGTATTCACCATAAGATACTTGCGTTGTCACCAATAACTTAAAAGACATCCGAATAAATACATTTTAGATACTCACCATAAGGTATCATTATTTATCGAATGTCTATATATTTTGATCAAATATGAAAACCAAAATATAATTAACCGCAAACGAATCCATGCAAGCGTCTATAAACAACTTAAATTTCATACATTTAAAATTTAAACAATAAATAATTTATACAATTAAAATAAATGGAAATGATTTTTTTATCAATAACAAACATATAAAATTAAACATCAATTGATTTTAAACTTAAAGGTCAAATAGAAATTCCATTTTAACATTTAAATTGCTTTCACGAAAGTTCTTAATTATTTAAAAAAAAATTTTAAGTTCATTGTCGATAGCTTACAGTAGCAGAGTCCAGGTTCTTGTTTTATATTCCCGTGACTTCTCGTTTAGAAGATAATGTTCTGGAGGAGGCATTAGCTGGTTCCTTTTGGTATCTCAATCAGTTCATTTTTAAAAATAGAGAGAGAGTGAGGTATGTGCGTCCTACCCCATCTCTCACAACAAACAGCTGGAACTGCCCAATACTCAATATTTCTCCTTTTTATATTATCCACACGGATTCAAACAACAAAACGTCACCAATCCATCACTTTCGTTAGGGTCCGAGCCAAGGCTTGGTGCTTCCATTGGTCCAGCTAATTTTTCTTATCTAATTTCCATCTGACCCTTTAATTACACAAGAGCCTTGAGGGCTAGCTTGTTTTTCAAATAATAAACAATCATTTCCATTTATAGATTACAGAAATTAATTAATACCTGTTTTTATTTTAACTTATATTAAATATTTTAATATTTAACTCTTGTATTTTTTTATCAAAAAAAAAAAATACGTTCAAATACCTTTTTTTATTTATATATAAAAAAAAAATATTTTTAAAGTTTAGCATCTGTGCGAATATATATATTTAACAACATTTTAATTTTAGCGTCTAGTTTTTTTATAGATTTTTAATACACTTATTTTTATTTGCGAACTTTGTTTTTCTTTTAAATTAATGTAACGACATATCTATATATCGTTACATATCAGTAAACTTCCTCAAAAAACAAAAACATTAAAAAAAAAAAAAAACTTTACTTAGGGTTAGTAATTAATTACGTTACACAAATTGATTACAGTATATATGAAATTTCAAAAGGACAAAACTTTTTTTTAAAAGACAAAACAGTAATTACAAATATAATGATAAAAAAAAAAGTTGACTGATGATTCCCTACTACCAGCTAAATTTCTGCCCCCTCCCTTCCAAGTTTCATTTCTCCTATCTTTTACCATTTCTTAGGCAAGTTGAACTATTAGATTTTAGTTTAACAAGACTTTTTAAAAAAAATTTATGATTTAGATTTATTATTACGTTTTATTTATTACTTTTTATTCCTCGAATTTATCTCTACATATGCGCAATTTTTTCTTACTGGCAGCACTTTTTGAACAAAACTTCAACTGTAACTCCACGTCAATACAACAAATATATTTATACTAATTTGAGAAAAAATATTGCGGGCATGATTTATTTTCAAAAATACTAGTGGTTTATTAAAGATAGAAAATTTCATCATCATCAATTCCCCTTCTCAGGGTCAATCTCTGAGGTAAGGCCACACTTGGGATGCCAATTATAAACGATCCAAACGAAGTGGGAGATCGCATCGCACCGCACCGCACTACCAAGGGCGCCATCTAGGCATTTGAGCCTAGAAAAATTTATAAAGTAGGCAGATACGCGCTGTTAGGATTCCACTTTATTTACATATTTAGATCGCTAGCCCATTGTCACTAGCTCAGTGGAGACGCAGAGATAAAAATCTATAAATTTAGATATAAATATAAAAAAATAATAAAAGCCACTGCCAGAAATTAACACAGAAAAATATTTATTTACGCACATATAAAATCATTCTAAACCCGAGGAATAAGTTTAACATTTAGATTTTTATATTAACTTTTAATTTTACATTTAAAATAGCTTGCTATAATGTTTAATATTTTATTTAGAGGGTCAGGTATGAATAGGCTACATAGATCTGCATTTGAAAAGACAATATTCTTCCCTTATTTAACCCTAGGCTAAAAATTCAAAGTCAAACTGACGCCAACCATCCAATATACTTATGTATTCAATGTAGCATGAAAATACAACGGCACTAAATAGACTATACTGTCAGGAATGCACATCTGAACAGTATAGGGAGAAGACATTGTTGCTCTCCACCACCAGGAATGCTACTTCTGATGGCGAGTAGAACAATAAACATAAAACTCCATAGGAATGGATTGCGTCTTGCGTCTTACTATCCAATTCCATAGGCAACAGAGGGTGTGCGGCGTATATATGTAATCCTGCATGTGGCGGATCTCCTGCTACATTTACTACCTACATAAATATATCGAAACCATTGAGCCAATTCAACCACGAAACAAATAACCTAAGATTACCCTCCCTTAATATAACCTTACAAAACTATATAGCCGTTCACGCCCGACTTAAATTTATCATTTAGATATGTTCACACAGATAACTTTTATACAATTTGTTTTAAAATGTTGGGTATAGATCGATTACATAGATTCCACGGTCAAAAACATTTCAAAATAAGCATAAACGATCAAAATACAAAATTATTGATACCGACAATCGCAGAGGGAAACTTATAAGTAACCCAATAGTATTCACCATAAGATACTTGCGTTGTCACCAATAACTTAAAAGACATCCGAATAAATACATTTTAGATACTCACCGTAAGGTATCATTATTTATCAAATGTCTATATATTTTGATCAAATATGAAAACCAAAATATAATTAACCCCAAACGAATCCATGCAAGCGTCTATAAACAACTTAAATTTCATACATTTAAAATTTAAACAATAAATAATTTATACAATTAAAAAAATGGAAATGATTTTTTTATCAATAACAAACATATAAAATTAAACATCAATTGATTTTAAACTTAAAGGTCAAATAGAAATTCCATTTTAACATTTAAATTGCTTTCATGAAAGTTCTTAATTATTTAAAAAAAATTTTTAAGTTCATTGTCGATAGCTTACAGTAGCAGAGTCCAGGTTCTTGTTTTATATTCCCATGACTTCTCGTTTAGAAGATAATGTTCTGGAGGAGGCATTAGCTGGTTCCTTTCGGTATCTCAATCAGTTCATTTTTAAAAATAAGAGAGAGTGAGGTATGTGCGTCCTACCCCATCTCTCACAACAAACAGCTGGAACTGCCCAATACTCAATATTTCTCCTTTTTATATTATCCACACGGATTCAAACAACAAAATGTCACCAATCCATCACTTTTGTTAGGGTCCGAGCCAAGGCTTGGTGCTTCCATTGGTCCAGCTAATTTCTCTTATCTAATTTCCATCTGACCCTTTAATTACACAAGAGCCTTGAGGGCTAGCTTGTTTTTCAAATAATAAACAATCATTTCCATTTATAGATTACAGGAATTAATTAATACCTGTTTTTATTTTAACTTATATTAAATATTTTAATATTTAACTCTTGTATTTTTTTATCAAAAAAAAAAAAAATACGTTCAAATACCTTTTTTTATTTATATATATAAAAAAATATTTTTAAAGTTTAGCATCTGTGCGAATATATATATTTAACAACATTTTAATTTTAGCGTCTAGTTTTTTTATAGATTTTTAATACACTTATTTTTATTTGCGAACTTTGTTTTTCTTTTAAATTAATGTAACGACATATCTATATATCGTTACAATATATATATATATTTGGAATTGCATATTTACATATATGGTAAGTTACATATCTAATAACCTGAGATACATAAATATATAACTATCATAAAGTTGCAAATACACACATATATATATATATATATATATATATATATATAACCTTATATAATTAATTATACTCCTAGTTTACCTACTTTTACAATCTATGCAACTCTATTGGGTTTACTAAAATTGTAGTAAGGTCAGAATGACCTATAAAGATCTATGATTCATTATGAAGAACCAGGGGCTGATTCTCTGGAATACACTCAATGATTTATTCTGCTGGTTTATCTCCAAAGTCAGGATAATCTTGAAGCTTCATCCTTTATCATAAGAACAAAACGTGATCCTGTGTTTTTTCTATTCTTTATATATCATCTTGACTCCATATTTACTGAAATATTACTTAAAACATGACTAATATAACTTCAATTTTATTATCAGTAATTGGGTCAACTTCAACCAGCATCTACAACCGGTTTTGTAACATTACTACTACAATTAGTATTTCATACTGTTCCTGAGATATGTATTTGTTTTATAAAATTATCATTTGAAATTTGAGTTTTTAGTAGGCATTATTTACAATAAATGTCAAATTATTTGTGCATAATAATTTATAAATATACTTTTGTTTAACTGAATTCAATTGACTGCTTTTTATAATTAGTTAATTGCTTTCTTATAATCAGTTATTATAATAAAATAAATTTGCTTTTTATAATTGTTGCAATAAGTTTCGTAATATTTCTTGTAAAAAGTAGAAAAATAATAGTGATCTTTTGAAAAAAGATGAAAAACTACAACTGTTTAGACTACAAGGAGTATTAGATACCACTAAATGAATTAAATTATTTTTTGCAAAATAGAGACATTCTGGAAGGTATTGAGATGGATACTTGTTCAATTAAAAAAATTATTTGAAATTAAGGCATTTAAAAATTTATATTGGTATTGCATAGTGATTGCAGCTGATCCACATTAGTACAGAATCTCTTATTCACAATTTGTTTGTGTTTTGTATTGACAAAAAATAGCTTCTCTTATATTTTTTCAATAATAAATTATTTATCTTATTTTTAATTTTTTACATACTTATTTAATTATTTTACATATTGTACTTTATTACATATCTACTAAGGAGCCCATTTTTTATTTTTCATACTTACATTGTTTATTTAATAAATTTTTAGAAGCCATTCACATGCATTTGCACTTTATTTTATTTAATGATAGGCTTTGTTGTGTGTAACTAAAAAAATTAAACATTTGATTTGTTCCAATAGAAACAAATATTTTATGCCCACTGTGATTATTTAGAAGACCTTTAAATGTTGTTATATATCCTAGAATCTTTCATTCACTGCAATATATATAATGGACCTACTACAGCGGTATTTGCAAAATATCACTGAGTAAACATAATTGATTATTACGATTGTTGTCAACATGTAGCATAATTACCATAATTATTATGAGGCAATATTTTTTAAATAAATTATTAATAATACACATGTGACATGTTTTTTATAAATTATTCAAACCAACATAATTTCCTTGAAATTAATTGATTATTATAACAGTTTTCATAGCAATACCATTAACTCCTTCTGAATGCTCTGCTCTAAATTACTGATATGGACTTTTTGACAGTGCAGTGATAGAATATAGAATATGTAGTATAGGGGATTTGAACACAGATTTTCAATTGCCCTTCAGTCATTTCTCTATCTCATACAACTGATACACATGACCATACACATACGAAAAGATAAATGATCAGCAATTTAGTATTTCATGCTGAATCAGCACTCATCAGTGGGTCCAGATCATCATCTCCCACACACTTAAATAATCAGTGCTAAGATAACAAATTCAATATAAACTGAGCACTGATTTTATATATATATATATATATATATGGGAGATGATGATCTGGACCAATGGATAAATGTTAGTTCAGCATGAAATACATATATTGGAGATAATTTATCTTTTTCATATGTATGTGGTCATGTGTACCAGTTGTATATGAGTGTAAAACTGAAGGGAGCTTTAAAATCTGAGTTCAAAACCCTTATATTACATCTATACTCCAGGTATATACAATATATCTGTATTTAAAATATTATATAATATGTAGCATATTTTGAGAGATTGTCACAAGTCTAAGTAAAAGTGAAATTTTATATTTAAATTAAAAAAATTGTAATCAGAACCTGTTTCTAGCAATGAAGTGATTTGGAAATCTAAGCAGATTTATTTGCATATAATACTTTTAATTACTTTTATGACATGGCGCTCCTCATAGTAAGGCATCTTTGCATGGGCACAACCTACACACACTCTTATGCCCCAGTCTTAGCCACAATATAGAATGATTGCTATACTTACAGCAATTTTTTATGCATAAGCTAAACAAATCATGTTATGTTTTATTATGATGTATATAATAAACTTTGTATTTTATACAGAAGTAATTAAATAATTATATTCAAAACATTTCATAACATTTCAGAATTAATCAAATAAATTAGAAATTCAAAATAATTTCATTATGTAAGTTATAGCATATCATATAAAAACAAAAATACAGATTTAAATCAATTTTGTTTAAATGTAATTATATTCTAATAAGAAATCTATCCAGCAGCCTATTTGTTCATACAGCATATAAATTAAATTAATTAATTAAAATTATATTTATAGACAGAGACGCATAAATATAATGTATATATATTTTGCTTTGCTTTGAAATCATTGTTCAAGATTAGTAAATTGAGAAATACTTTGAAAATGTTTTGAGCAAAAAAAATTGTAAAAAAATTGAAATTCTGCGTTTAAAGATTTGAAATGTTGCTTATAAACTTAATAATATATATGCAACTAGGCAAATTAATTTTGTTATAATATAATTATATTTTAATAAGAAATCTATGAAGTGAATCATTTGTTTATATAATAAATTAAATAAATTAAAATTATATAGAGAGACACAGCATTATATACAAAATATTGCATTTATATATTTCTTTTGAAATTATGCATTCAAATATTTGAAGTCAGTTTGCTTATAAACTGCAACTATATATATATATGAAAAACAAAAAACCAAGTTAAAAACTTGCTATTGCTTGTATTTATGTCAACAGATGGCGTTCTACTAAAAACACCATCAAGCGTATGTTTACATAAACATCAGAGCATGCATTCACTATCTCTAACTTTAATTCCACTTTCAGATCATGATTTCAAGCTATTTGCTATCATCAGTGAAAGACAGGAATTTTAGAAACTAGATCTAAACACAAACTCTGAGCGTTTATGAAAGTTTCTATTCAGCTTGCAAGCATGAATCTTTTAGACACATAATGTCTTCAAACTGAGCATAGCAAGCCAGATAGCTATATGGGTCTGATCTCAGTTCAGCATCACCACATAGTAGAAGCCTCTGCAATATATATATCATTGCTAGAAAGACCTCAAGGGTACATTTATGAAAAACAAAAAACAAGTTAAAAACTGGCTAATGCTTGTATTTATGTCAACAGATGGCATTCTATCAAAAACACCGTCAAGCATATATTTACATAAATACAAGCATTAGCAAGTTTTTAACTTGTTTTTTGTTTTTCATAAATGTACCTTTGAGGTCTTTCTAGCAATGATATATATTGCAGAGGCTTCTACTATGTGGTGATGCTGAACTGAGATCAGACCCATATAGCTATCTGGCTTGCTATGCTGAGTTTGAAGACATTATGTGTTTAAAAGATTCATGCTTGCAAGCTGAATAGAAACTGTTTCATAAACGCTCAGAGTTTGTGTTTAGATCTAGTTTCTAAAATTCCTGTCTTTCACTGATGATAGCAAATAGTTTTAAATCATGATCTGAAAGTGGAATTAAAGTTAGAGATAGTCAATGCATGCTCTGATGTTTATGTAAACATACGCTTGATGGTGTTTTTGGTAGAACGCCATCTGTTGATATATATATATATATGTATAGTGCCCTTTTCTATAGGTCAGAATTGGCTCACCACAGTAAATTATTAAAAATTTTAAATTTTAGAATATGTTCTCTTGATGTGTTAGTTATATTTTGTTAATAATATCTTAAAGTATGATTTGAAGCTAAATAAAATATGTAATGCTTAAAATTATGATAAATCACTTAAGAATAGTTAAA
Organism: Epiperipatus broadwayi; assembly: GCA_028023455.1. NCBI lineage: Eukaryota > Metazoa > Onychophora > Udeonychophora > Euonychophora > Peripatidae > Epiperipatus > Epiperipatus broadwayi. The sequence continues at coordinate 3,748,263 of JAQFVV010012429.1, read as the reverse complement.
TAAAGCTAGAAATATTGTTACATATGGTTGCAAAAGCTGGCCATAATAAATAACACAGCTATAAATATTTAAAAGTATGTTTAAAAGTTCAATTTTAATAGTTTTAAACTTATAGATAAATAAATATTATATTTAAAGTCATAAACTATATTTAATAATTATAATTAATGTCATATATTTTAAAAGTAATTTTATGGTAGTGAAAGTTGTATTTAATTCTATATTTTCCTAAATTATTTTTCCAAATTTTATATAATTGTATTATTTTATTTAATACAATAAGTGAGCAATTTATTATTTATTTCCAGACAGTAAATTTGATAATGTCTGTATTGGTTATCTCAGTCATGTGATTTGCATAATAATATAGTTGTACACACATGCTTGCTAGTATTATTAGTAAAGTTCAAAATATTGTAAAATTGCATTGTAGAATTGGATATAATTATTATCTATCATAAAAGCTAATATTAAATATTAAGTTAACTAATGTTATAAATGCTTTTAAATAATGTAATAAAAACTAATACAGTTAATAAAAAAGTTAAATATTTTGTTAAAATAAAAAATTGATAAATTAAATATTAAAAGTGGGATAATTTATTAAATAGTGTTTTTAAAAAGTCTTTTAAAAGATATTTAATCAATTTAGTAAAATAATAATTGATCTAAAAGTAATATTTAGGTAATATTTTTAAAATTTTAATACGTCATATTTTTTATTTTGAAATTTAATTGTGTAAGTTTCTAACATTATGCAAATTTGGTATCAAACCAAAAGTAAGAATCAACCAATAGAATGATTTATTATCTAGGATATAAATACGGATTGCATGGGTGATTAGGGTGTGATTAAAAAATGTATTAAAGGTAGCAGATATCATCTCAGTGGCTATCAAGGTGATAATATTTTAAATTTTATTATTTAGTCAATTTTTTAGTGCTCTCATACAATTTTATTTGCAAAACTAATTGGACATTTTATTAAAAGTATTTGCAAAAGAGAGTGTATAATAAAAATATTAATAATAATTTCATTTAATATGCCTTGCTAATTTTAACATCCCATTATCAGGAGTATTCGTTGAAATCTAATATATAACTTCGCAATAATAAAATGGATATATCAATAAGTAAAATGTATTCAAATTATAATATTTTAAAAATGAGTATAATATTTATTAGTGCAGTTTTAATAATATTGAACAGGAGAACTATTCAAATGAATAAATTACTTTTACAGACATTATATGGGAAACTCATTAGAAAAATTGTTTGCTGATTTAAAGTGGGGACACAGTATTTTTGTATAGCAAGATAAGCCTTTTCCAATATTAATAAGCAACAGGATAAGCACAATTTATAATAAATTTATGGAAATATCATATTATAAGAGTAAATCTTATATCCATTCTGAAGGAAACATTTTAAAATATTTTTTCAAGAAATCACTTAAGAAAAGACTCATGGAAAATACTTGGAAAAAAACATGTCATTAAAAAAACCTGAATAATATATAGGTTAATATGCATATATAAAAATTATTTTAAAAGCTGATAATTTAAGACAAGAAAACCTCTGAATGGTAATAAATTTGTTGAAGAAGAAACTTATAAAGAAAATGAACATACTAACGAATAATTATATGGAATTATGGAAATAAATATTGCATAAAAGTTTATCCGGATAGTTTAAGTTAAACCAAAAGGAACCTGATGCATCAGTATGCCAATACAGAATGTTATGGATAGAAGCTTCAAGTTATTGTTTTAATAATATAATTTTATTATGATTTCAATAATAATCATTCTGGACTATAGAAGTCATAAACTATTATTCTATGAACTTATCCAGGGTGAATTGATTATTATTTTATTTAATTTTCAAAATTTTTAAAGATGTATTTTTTTATTATTCATTTTAAACTTCGCCCACCGCTGCCAGAAATGTTTTGTCTTGTTCATCGTCATAGCAACAGAGGAGAATGTAGAATTTCTCGGAAGAGAACTTTTAAAAAAAAAAAACTTTTGAGAAAAAAAATGGGAATATTCAGACTTATATAAAAACATTCATTTTCAGCTGAAAGTTATGTAAATCTGATTTTTATTTATGACTATTTATTTTAAATGTAAATTTTCTAATTTAAAAGAGTAGGAACATGAACATTAATCTATTGATAATATTAAAATCCTATAATATAATAATTTAATAGTTTAAATAAGAACTTTTAAGTAAAAGTATAAATGTATTTTCATGTATACTATGCTATATCTAGTGGATGAAAAAGAAGACTGCAAAAGTGATGACCAGATGATATCATGTGGTAATAGTTAATGAATATTGATATTTTATGATGTATATTTTGTTTTCTTTTTAGATTGCCTATGAATTATAATGAATGAAAGTATAAATGTTTAATTATATGTAAACACATTTTATACAACATTTTTAAAAAAATTATGAGACTAGGATTTATTTTGGGAATATGCATACTATAATTTTATACTAGTAATATAACACAACATGATAGTAAATATTTATGTGATTCTTTTAAAAAACTTTCATATTATTGGATGTTCCAAGGATTCATGTTACAAGTTTGTATATGTTTTAGAATATAGAATAAGGAAGTAAGCAGACTTTTCTTGTGGATCAGTGAGATCGCTATAATTATAAATGAATTTTATTTATTGTTTTGAATATGCAAGATAGTTAATTTGTCGATGTAAGATGTGATAAATCTTTAGGAAATAATGATAAGATAGTGGCTTGGTAGTACTATGGTAAACAGGAACCCAAGATGATGCTATAATAGGATGTGATGAGGGAATATGAATAATATTTTAATCTTTGTGGATATCAGTACAGTTAACAGTGCCCTGTAACTGATATATTTATTTTGGACAGTGTCTATTTTTTTAAAGTATTGATGTCTTAATAAGCTGAAGGACTAGCTTGACATCATTGAATAGTATTGGAGGACATTAGACTAGTTCATGCCTCTATTTCTTATAGATACACTGTGCCATGATATTTTGATATATATGCTAGTTACACTCTGGTTTTTCTTCCCTAGATCCTACATCTGTTCGCTATCTAAATTTCCAATGGAACTATATCGTTCAGTATGATCTATTTGAAAAGAAATAATAGATAATTTAGAGTTTAAGATATGCTATCATTTGAATGAGATGAGTTCATTTACTTAGAAGAAGTAGAATTTGTATAAATTGGAATTGAAAATCCAATGGATCCTAAAAAGGAAAAGAATCATAAAATATGTTTTGGATTTGTTTTGTTTTTTTAGAAATAAAGTAAAATTTCAAGAATAAAATATATAAAACAAAGTTGTTCTTTAAAATGTTAAATAACTTTTAAATGCTTTATTTTGTTTTGAAATAAGTATTGCATATTTTTAAAATACAATGTATATAAAGTAAAATGATATAACAATAAGCATAGGTATAATTTTATATTTAGTAAATAATAAGGAATGTATCAGTAGTTACACTTATATAGTATTACAGTGGTATCAAGTGGGATATATTATGTTTGATGATCACAATGCAGTGAACAATAATATCCACACAATTTAATAATAAATGAATAGTAGATATTTTATATAATATTTTCTTTTAACATTGTAAAACGGAATTGTTTATTTTTTTAAAAAAGTTCTATACTCACGATTAGTCTTCTTATTTTGTTTTTCTGTAGTATGTTTCTATGGATGTTCTAAAAGAAGCATAGTTTAAATAATAATTAAAGATATTTTAAAATAGGTAATAAAATGTAATTTTATCATAGAATTGATTTCAAAAGATAAATAAAATGGTATTATTTTATTGTTATTATTTTAAGTCAGATGAAGACTTAAATAAATTCTAGATTGTTTAATAACCAAGTAATATAAAATGTCGAACGAAGTGAGGATATCCGATGTAAATACTGTAAATAAATTGTTTGTTTTATTTATTTTTATTGTTAATAATAAAACTTTGTTAAATTTGTTTATTCAAAAGTTTGTGTGTCTGATTATTTATTTTTCCATCATCACCATGCATCTATAACACAGAGTCACTAAATTAAACATATATTTTTTGCACAAAGATAAATAAAGAATTATTTTAAGAATTCGAATATTTTCTTGGTATTCATTTAATTAAGTAATCATATTTTACATTATCTTATGGTCATAACTTGATTATTAAAGAGTACATTAAATTATATGCTATCCGTTGCCACACACCTTTATTTGTCAGATTATAAATACTACCACATATTTATTACATTCTTATATGAAGAGAAAAGATTATATTATGGTATTTTATTATTTTATTATAATAATGAAATTATAGTGAAGAAAGAGATATACAGAATTAGTTCATACAATGAAGAATATTATTATTATTATTAGTTTGAGTGTAGTAGAGTATGACATAAAATCCCTTCTCATGTTTTACTACAGTAATTTTAATTAACTTATAACAATTTTATGAGCCTGAGATTTTATTGAGCTAAATTTAATAGATAAAATAATTAAGATTTAATTATTAGTTTAATCTTAATGAGTAGGATTTATTAAAGTCGTAAGAATACTATAAGTTTATTATTTGAGATAATAATAGGGGGATAGTGTTCTTATGCCATTGAGGTAGTATCCTATGGAATATTGGCTCAATGTAATCTTTCTTGTCACCTGTATTTCACTTCCAAGTCTCATGATAAGATAAATATTTATCTATTTATTTTATAAACAGAACCTTTTCATTACTTTTCTAGTAGAATGTTTTAATATAATGCAGGATATTTTATTTATTAATTATTTGCATCAAACCAAACTTAATCATTAACTGAGCTAACCCATTTTATTTTATATTTATATTACCCGGAAGTGAATGTACAAACGATAGGTTAGAATATATATATATATTCTCTGAAATGAAATATAATCAATTTATAAGACAACTATATATTTAAATAATATATAAATAATACATTTATTAACATCTAATCGATTTTCGTTCAAAAATGAACCTTGTCAAGATATAACAATTGAAAAAATTCATGTGATTTACATATCTTAACATACCATCTACTGGTCAAACTTAACAATAAAGATGTTTTTATATTTTTCAATTTTTATTTAATGGCCATTTTCCTCCTAACTTTACCGATCCTTGTACTAAATTCATACATTTCTCTTTATTTTCATGTATATACAATGTTTCATATACTTTTCTTTCTTTATAATTTTTACAATATTTGATAACTTCAATATTTTCTTCACAATTCATAATGTGTCCTGTTTCTAAAAAATGGCAAAATGGTCCTGATTTAATATCTTTCCTATTTATAGCTCTGTCATGTTCTTTATCCCTTTCTATCTTACTTTTTGCTGACTGATCTATGTATATCATCTTGCATCTTTTACAAATAATTTTATAAACTATTCCTATCCTATCATTCCTTATTTTAGAATTACTTACTAGATTTTTTAAAGATTTACTATTTTACCATCCAATACCTATATTAAGATTTATTTTTTCTTTTCTATCATTTAGAATTTCATATACATCCTTAGAATATGGAATAGAAATACATTTATTATTTTTTCTTTCATTTTTATTGCTAAATTTTTTATATCTATTTTTATTTATTAAAATATTTCTTACAACTTTACTATTATATCCATATTCAATGTATTCATCTTGGATTTTCAATTTTTGCTCCATTGCGTCTTTATCATTTAATGTAAGCCTATCATTTTTTTCTTTTATTCCTATTATTACCCCCATTTTTTGACACCAATATCATTTTTTTCTTTTATTCCTATTAGTACCCCCATTTTTTGACAGCAATGTTGATAAGATTCTGGATGTGTCATTCCTCTAACATTTTATTTTTTATGTAATGCTTTATATTAATCATTCCATTTTCATCCTTTTTTATTAATAAATCTAAATATTTTATTCCTTCTTCATTATTTTCTATAGTAAATTTAATATTAAACATATTTTTATTTATCTCATTAAAAGCTTTCATTATGCTTCTTCCATTTCCTACAACTAAAATATCATCCACATACCTAAAATACTTTATAATTTCTCCATTTTCAGTATACTTATCAATTACTTTCTGCTCAATCCAATCAACCATAGTTGATGCCATAATTCCACTTATTGAACAGCCCATTATCCATACTTTTTCAATTCTCCAAAATTCATTATTATATTTTACATATAGTCTCATTAAACATGATTAAAACCTCTTCTCTTATTTTTATCCATTCTTTTGAAATTATCTTTTCATCTTTGACTTTTCTTATTACTCAGATACAAATATGAAAATTGAGAAAATACAAAAAAAAAAAAAACTTACCCAGGACAAGTTAAAATATAGATAGATAAGGCAAAATAAGCTCTTGAAAAATACTACAGATGTAATAAAACAAGAGAATATATATGTCATGATCACATGCATTGTAATGATGAATTCAAAACAATCATGTAATGGCAAAGTATACTTTTGGGTTTATAAAAGTAATTTCTTTTATATAAACAGTAATGTCGCGATTTTGTCAGCTATGTTGATAATTCTTTATATAATATAAGACCTGTAGACATGATCAGAATTTATAATATAAAAATTAATGTGATATATGTTTATTTCAGCATGTTAAATGAAGCATCTTTCAATCTTAAATACACCGATCAAGGGCCTAGATATGAGCAAAGTAAGAATTTTCAAAATATCTTCCCAAATTTAGTTTGCACGCAACCTCAGTAATAAGATTTTTTGTAAAACGTTTATGCAGAAGGGAATAGAAAAGTGCACTAATTTACAACTAATATAGACATTATGTTATAAGACTGGCATTGAGCAACTATTTAAAGGATATCAAAGTCTATTTTGAAATTAGAAAGGCAATTTTGAATAGATTTTACATACAAATGCAATATACATCATTTGCTGATGAACTGGAAAAACACAAAGAAGATAAAGAGCTAGATAATTAGACGATCAGCCATCAACATGAAAAGCAATAATAGGCAATTATATTAAAATTGCCTAGAGAAAGAACCACGAGAAAAGATTTAACTTGCAGAAAATCTAATATATGGCTCGAAACAGAAAGGAAGTAATGAAAACATTTGAGAGTGTATCCACTTGTCAGGTAGTGCAAACAATGTAAAGCAAATTCAATTTTAAACGAGAAAACTTGAATTTTTTTATAGCAAATAAGTCAACATTAATTTTACTTTACCCTAAGCAGAGATCTATGGAAATCAACGGTTTCTATCTTAATATCTAAGTTATTTTGAAAGATTTCCTGGATAGCGAAGCACAAGCTTAATTTCTCTTAAGTTTTTTCATATATTGTTATATATATGTGCATACATTAAAACAGTTTTTTAAGTAATAATGTTTTGAATTCTTTGCCCATTGTTAAATAAATAGGATTTGCTTCTACTTCTCTAGCTAATAAAAAGTATAATGTTTTAAAGAATAATAATAAATATTGTAGACTAATTTAATCTGTAAAATGTTTTGTACTCTAACAGTTATATTTATTTCTAATTTATTGTGGCTACCATTCCAAATAATTAAGTATTTGTCTATGGTATATAGCTTCTTGGTATAGAATTAAGATAGAACATTTGAATAGTAGGTATTATATATATATAAATAATAAAATAATGAGCGTTAATAAATAATGAACATGCTAATAACTGTAATCAAGCTTTATCAATATTTAAAAATATCAAGAAACATTCCCACTCCTAAAACAGTTTCAAGCTATTGAGTACCCTCCGTAAAGTACTAGGATATTTCAGACACTAGCCGCAAAATACCAACTCAAAGCCAGCATCTGATACTTAACTATTAAGCAGAAAATATGAACATTTCAGACACCTATTTGTCTTCAAATCCAGCTATCTAACTTAAATAGCTTTTAAGTGTTAAGCATTTTTATATTGCTAAGGCTATTAATATATGGTGTGGCTGAAAAGTTTTCAGATCCATATAGCTATTTAAATTAGATGGCTGGATTTGAAGACATACAGGTGCCTGAAAATTTCACTATGTCTACGTAATAATTAAGTTTCAGATAAGTCCGGGTTGTGAGTTTATATTTTGGATCTAGTCTCTGAAATATCCTAGCGATTCACTGAGGATCCCTAATAGCTTGAAACCAGTTTTGGAATGGGGATGTTTCTAGATAGAGATTTTAAATGCTTCTCTTGCTGCATTTATCGATAAAGCTTGGTTAGCTCATTATTTTATTTTATATAACACAAGTTTACTATGTTAAGTTACATGATGCATGACTTGATTTTACTACTATTATATATTGTAATGTACTAAAATAATCATGATATATGGAACATGATTAATATAATCTGAATAAAATCTAATTCAATTGGGGGACACTATTTTGTAATGAACAATAGACAATTATATGTATGTTATAATAATATAACAAAAAGTTTTACTAAGCTTAAGAATTGAAACATGATCTATAACAATCTAGATTCCGTCTAAATATGGAATGTCATTTTGTAACAGCCTTAAAGTTGATTTGGCATGTTGTAATAATTACCACTGCTGCACAAACATTATTGGCTAGCATGGGGTAGATATTTTGTCACAGTAATAAAGAATTTTGATTTCACCATCTCTCTACATATGCTTAATCAACACTTGTCATATAGAAATGCACTCAAGGCTTATACCGATTATCACAAAGCAAAACATGCATTAATAAATATTGACTCTGTAATAACCTGTATACAATTATCTTATTGAGGCATTGGTACTATTAGTCATAACAGTATTTCCCACATATGATTATTTAAATTATTCACTACAGTACAATAAAATACTACTAACAATCTCTATTAAAATCAATTTATCCAGATAATGTGTAAAACGAAATAAAACCAACTAGATCACTCCTCCAAGCATCAACAAATTTATCAAAATTACAAAGTAAACTGCAGTAAGAAATGAAATCGTATATCATTGCCCTAAATAATGATGTATACCTAATATATCTACTCAATTGACAATTAAATAAAAGTAAATTCGACATCTTTTATTAATTTAATATTATTTTTAGTAATTCAAATTTATCTTAATACTTAATGATATTCTATTTTGTTTAAATAGATTACTTTCTAAAATAATTATAAATACATTTTTGGAAAATGTTTTATAGACCTATACACTATTTTAAATGTTTAAACAATATAAACCTTTACTTTGCAAAACGTTAAATATAATATAAACATTTCATTCGTATCCTAGTATCCTACAATAGAGCGATAAGCAATTACCTCCTCAATTATAGTCGAAAATGAAATTCTCCATACTAATTTATTATTAATCACTTCCATTAGGTAATTTCATATTTTATAATAACCAATCACATTGTATAAAATGTACCCTAAGTTTCCATTGGATGTTTACTGAATTATAATCTCTGATTTTATTTATCCACTTAAATCTATAATCAATCGATTATAAAATAAACTTTTTAACAAATAAGTTATATATAACAATATTTGACTGTTATCCAGTCCAAAGATAATATTCGATTAAGTTAGTCAATGAAATTTATGATTGCCACTTCAAAGAAATTCAATACTAATTAAGATAAGTCATTCTGACTAATTCCAGAACACAATCGATTAAGATTTCATAACCAGACAAAATAAGCAAATAGATCATCAACTATGAGCTAATAAAATGTATTTTATTAGTAATATCGATTTCAAATAAATAAACAAATATTGGAATGCATTAATAAATATAAAATTGATATGTAATAAGATTAAGAAAAATGGTGATATGTAAAATATATCACATATCTAATTTTAGTTCACTTACCAAGATGAGTTTGGATCTTGGATCAAATTTTAAGTACCACAATTATCTTCAGCATTCAAAAAAATAATTAAACAGATTCATTTGATTTTAAATCAATTCTAAATTTATTGGTTTATAAAACAAAAATAAATAACAGTAATATGAAATATAAAGGAACATCAATATGGGTTTTGCAAACAACGAAAATCAATAAAAAAAAATAAAATATTTGTGGAACTCTAAATATGTTGTGTGACAATATCACTAGATGAAAATGGAACGAGAGATTTGAACTATCATATATAATGATTAAAGAAATGTGAGCAAATAAAAAAAAAAAAACTCTATTTACTCATTAATATAATAATAATTAAATAAATACTAAAAAATCTATTATCATTTAAACCCTATCTGACATTCTCAAGTTAACCTGTGAACATACAAAAATTAAATGTTGGGAAACAGAAGGTCATATTGATCTAAATCATCAGATAAGAACCTAAATGGGAACTAAATTAATATCTTTGACCTTTTCATTGCTTGAATTCTATCATCACTTTTATATTTCCCCCCCCCCCTCTCGGGGGGCGGTATTTATCAAAATAATTCGGGGGATAGTGAAAAATTTAAAAATTATTAAAATTTAAAATAAAATAAATTTTAAATTAAAAATTAAATAAATGAATATATATATATATATTATTTACATATCCTGGACTAATAAAATATAGATAGATCTAGGCATAAAAAATCATAACCTATAAGTGAACGTCTATCCATATTCTCTCGCTATCATAGCTTCCGATTCTTTACTTCCAATCTTAAAGTGTAGAGATGAATTTTTTTGAAAAGAGAAGATAAATATGTGTGGTAACTAACTCAAATGTGAATTTGATTCCTTTCACATTCAACCTTCAATATTTCCTTTTAGGTATATCCAACTTTCAAGTAAACAGATGCAAAATTACACATCACTGGCTTCCTTAATTTTTTTTTCCACTGGCAATAATGTGCAAGAGAGTTTCCTTAATGACATTGGACAGTTTAAAATTAAATTAGGAATTAATACTAGCTTTTCCTTTCTTTTTTGACTTATGAAAGTGAAGTTTAAACCGCTTATTATATGTTGAACTGATCGATCCTGTAGATTTTCTTGACATATAAAACGATATCCATAGAAAATAATGGAATTTATATCCATCACAAATATTTGATTGCAATTCTGGATTTTTTCAAGCCAGAATATTTATTTATATAACTGACTTGCGATAAGATGCATTTTAAGAGTTTTTTTCCCTTTCATACTTATATCGCTTCTGTTGGAATTTCATCAGCAAGATGCCACATTGGTTAAAATTTTATTCTTCCATGGTTTTACAAATTAATTATTTAGACAATAAACTTTAATAAACTTTTGAAGAGAGAGAGAGCAACAATCCATGCTATGCAATGACAAAATTATAATAACTAAAAATACAGTTTCTCCTTTCTATTTATAATATACTCTTGATGATATTATAGTTGTATCGGCTGTTGGTAATTGTTGGTAATCACGCAATTTTAACTCGACGATGAAAAATCTCTTCAAGAAAGTTTTGCCTCCTTTTTGTAAGTGAAATGGAGATTTTAAAAAATTGGATACATTGAAAATGAAATCTAAGTTCAATATGATTTTTCATTTAAATCAAAAATAAAGAATTTATATTATAAATTTTGATACATTCTAATGGATATAAATATTTTTACATATGCTTTTTAATAATCACTTTCCCTTAAATAATTCACAAACAAAGACATGTGGTACACAAAACATTTAATTGCATAATAGGTTTTTTATGGTGTTTGCAATAACAAAAATTGGACCATGTAATATTTAAGAAACAATGTTTATTTTATTCAAGTATTCTTTCTTAATATGCTTAACTATTTCTAAAATCTCTTTATTTATTTACCTGTTTATATTTTTTCTGAGATGGATTACAACTGATTTAGGATTTTGAAGCTAGAATTAGCAGTAAACAATATTATTTTAAAGTATTAGATTACCATGGTTACCAAGTTAACTTTGTATTTCAAATCTCCACTATCCATGAATCAAGTGAAAAGAAAACCTAGCAAGATCATCACACTTCTTTATTTTTTTAAATACCTTGACTCAAAGTTAATCTGAATACTTACAATATATACATTGTAACCATATGGTTAGGCTCGATGTTTGTCAAGCCTTATGTAAATGGTTAATTATGAAAAATTTTAAATTTTAATTAATAACAATTGTAATGTATTAGAACAGTCTATTATTTTGATGTTATGTAATAGTAATTGCCAAATTGTATTTTAAAAGTAAGTAAATTTTATCAGTAAATCTCCTGAAAGTGATGAAGACTTGGACTATTCAAAATATGCTAAGCCCTCTGGCAGGGTGTGTATAAGATTCTATATGCAGTTTGCCAGGTGGACAAATTTTCAATAATATTTAAATGATAATTTAATTCCATTATTATTAATCTGAAAGTATAAATATGTTTTGGTACTTTATTATTATTAAATAATAATTGTCAAAAAGATGTAAATTTATAACTCTCATAAATCAATATGTGTAATCCATTCCTAAGTATTTTTGTTATAGCGATTTAAGTTAATATTGAATAGTCTGATTAATAATTATTTATTAATATAGGGGAAGAAGTATTAATTATATGCACATTATGCTCTTATTGGTCTATTTTTAATTGTACCACAATTCAATATAATAAAAATTATACATACCTCAACATAAGTAGTAGAGGGGGACTATTAATAAAAGAAATAGAAAAAAGATATTAACATCTGAAACAATAAAACTAAATAAATCAAGAAGAAAGCTGAAAAAGTGATAACACTGGATTTAAATTGACCAAAACTAAAATATATTGATATTCTTTAATCATGGGATAGAAAATTTTAATTCCTTGTGTGCATATGAACTCTGTAACCATTGATCAACATTTGCCAAGATTTTACACTGGGAGAAAATTAAAGACTAGTTTGAAAAACAAGTATTTTACCAAAAATAAGATTGAATTCAAAACCAGACAAAAATCGTAAGCATGATATTTTATTCCACATATGATTACAATTTTTATTATAATTATTATGTACATTTGAAAATCTCTCATCAATTATTTAAAATGACAAAAAGAAGGAAAAAAAATTATTTTCATTTACTTATAGGGCAAATATAAAATACTTTTGCTTTTATCAAGTATAAAATAAAAATCTAATTAAAAATAATTTGGACAAAACTTTTAAAATTCACATTGAATCAAGTGAAGTTAACTCCAAATAGATAATAAAGTTGAATAAATTTACAAAAATGCTGAACTTATCTTGTTTTTTTTTTTAAAAAAAAAAAATACTGTTTGATAAATCTTTTAAAGCACTAACTTGTTCATCATTAAAAATGAAAATTGAAATATATTTATTATACTAATAAATGAAAAAAAATGTTTAACTTACATTTATTAAAGATCTTTAATAGAAATCCTTTTAAGAGAAAAAAACAACCATTTCTTATATAATTCCAGAACATATTTAATAATAGGGATATAAAAACATAAATTAATAAATATCTGGTTCTTAATAACTGAGGTGGAATATTGGAATTAATATTAGTTTTAAGTATTAACGAATGAACTCAAAATAATTTGAAATGCTGAAGTTGTCGCCAATTATTTAAAAAGTATTACCATGGTTATAATAAAATAAAAAAAATGCTTGTGTGAAAGTTTTTTCTTGCTACTTGAAGTTTTTATTAAAAATTACAATTTTGTCAAATAAGGGGGATCCAAAATTTTGCAGAAAATAATTATAAGCTCTACTACCGCTATATTATATTGTAATAAAGTATTCATGGTTTGATTTTGTTATATTGAGATAGACACGAGAAAATATGAATGCTTTGTTTGTAACATGTTTAACCCAGAATAATGTCATTTTCCTTGTCAGTCAGCTCATTGTGAAGGAACTCAGATTATGAACTGGGAGAATTAAATTAGATAATAATGATTTTTTTTTATTTTGTTGTTTTTGTTTATTATAATATTATACTAGTTTTAGATTGGAAATTAAGGTATATATATATTTCTTAGTGGTCTAAATTTGTAATGAGTCTGAAAATAGACCAAGGTAAAATTATATACATTTATTTATTTTTACTGATTTGTCTAAAATTTAATTTTAAATTAAGTATGTTTAGAAAAAGAGATATGTCAATTTCTTACATTTATAAGAATAATTGATGAGTATATAGAATAGTTAGTATATGCATGAATAACCTCTTGCCTAGTGATGGTTGTAAATATGGAAAGATTCACTGTGTGCTGTTCTTTGTGATCTGGGGATTTAGGTGATCAGCTGGTTATCATAAAAGTGAAGGTTGGAAGTTAGCAGTTTGCACCACCTAATGACCCTGCTGGTGACAGGAGTAGCATGTGGGTTTTAATATTTCTGATATATAGGCATAGGGTAGAAATGATCAAGGAAGTGTATTGGAATTATGTTTAGATCAATGTCATGGAACACTTACAGTTTGAAATCTTAGCTGTTACTAAAGATGGGTATAAAAAAAACCTAATATATATATATATATTAGATTAAAAGGTATAACTTAGCCAAATGGTTACATCATTTTCTGGAAATCTTAAAGGTTGTATCTCAAGTAGGTATTCTTGAACATCCCAGGATACAGTTGTAGCGATTACGATCTAATGTAATTGTGGTAAATTTTCCAACTGGTGTGCTTGAAATTAGTCTCTCTGTGTGGTCTGAAAGAATCATGAAATAACCCAATTACCAAATATCTGAGATTTGGATGGTCAACAATGTGAATAATGATGTCCCATATTCTTTGCAAGGATATTGCATCAAATAAAAATTGCCTAGAAAATTTATATAAAGTAATCTTAATGTCTGTAGAAGAGAGAATTTTGGCCCTAGCAGAAAATAAACTTTTAAAAGATGCAAATAATGATTCTGGGATCAAATTATTGAACCTATCACCAAATATCCTAAAAACAGCAGGGTTCCAAACTGTAAAGGAAAGGGCATTGTGCTTCTTGGATATCGAGGTACAGTTCTCTGATGTTACTAGAGTTGGTTTTTCTATATATTGCAGCTAACTCAGGAAAAATGAATTATTGTTACCTTTGCTATTAACATCTATTGGATTATTAGTATGTTTACTATTAATATGTTGAGGGTCATTTTTACTAAAATTAGCATATGTTTGAATTACCTTTGAAATTTGGAATTCTGTGTTAGTGAAATTAAAAATGGTTGAAATATTACTTTTGTTATATATATAGCTATTGGGTTATTATTATTTTTGATATTGATCTGGTGACCATTATATATAGTAAGTATCATTAGCATTTGTTTGTATTACCTGTGAACTATGAAACTCAGTGTTAATAAAATTGCTGCCATCCACCCAGGCATTTGACAGCTCAGTTGCCATCTTAGCAAATTACTGAAAGGCAAATCAATTATTTTTTAAATTTTGAATGCCTAATTTAAACAAATTTGAAAAATGAGTCATCATTAAATTGAAGGCAAAACTTTATAATAAGAAATGACTTTTATCTTTTCAAGTGAAAGCTTTAAATGAATTTTAGGTAAACAAAACTGGAACATTTTACCTTTAATGTTGACAGATGAACAACTGTTGAGCTACATTTTCTTCTATTTCTTCTCCTGTTTGTTCTTCTTCTGCTTCTTATCATTATTAGTATGCGTTATAAACCGTTATTTAAAAAAACTAGCAGTTACCTATTTATGTCACTGTTACTACATCACAACCTTCTGTACCATTTTAATATATGAAAGACTACTGTTATTATCGGGCAAACTGTATTCCCTGCGTGTTTTTTCATTGTTTTCAGCTTAAATTATACTAGTACCATTTATAAAAAATATTTAATAGGTATGTGATCATACAGCCAAATTGGATCCACAGAAAAATACATTTTTTCACATTTTAAAATATAATAGTTACTTCGCAATAAGGATTTTATTTTCTTTAATAAATGGTGCTGGCTGACTCTAGTGATGAGCGCAGAAATGCTTTGTTACTTAATTTGTTCAATGTTTTGTGAGTTTCCAAGCAATAATGTTTATTTATTACTCATTAAGAAAAGGCATAAGATTGAAAATTACAAAGCATTCACGCAAACAGAGAACCTTATGCTGGATTAATAAAATACTAGCATAAAAATATCAAAAATTATATGATTATTAGAAGTATGTTGACTTTTACAAATTTTGCAGATTTTATTAGGTGATATAAAATTTGTAGAAAAAACATAAAATCCTACTAATTTGCAAACTATTGTTTGTCATGAAAAATCTTAATTCTTAATTTAGGTACAAATAAATAATGATAGCTTGCATTGCCCCTTACATAACCTGCCCTAAGAATTCTCACATCGTCTCCATTCACGCAAACTGTATACAGAGAACTTTGTTTACCTATACGTATATGATATATTTAATATACAAATGAATATTGTCAAAATTAATATTTGTGTCCAGAAATATTTCATACGCATTGGCAATATGCAGTAATATATGCCTGCTTATCTCGAAATGATAGCTCATTAAAGCTTAAAATATTAAAGATAAATAAAAATAATCGTAATTAAAGGAGTTTTGAAAGCAGAGTTTTAAGCTCCCTCTTGTAATTCACTCCATCTTAACGAATCTCCCTTAATTACATATAACTTAAGTCTATGTAATATACTTGAATTTAAATAATAATTATAGTACTAAAAAAAAAACTAACTCGTGATTTAAAATGCAAGAACTTTATTTGTATAAACTCTATATACATAATGTTAAACAATATAAATACATCTTATGATTTTTACAACAAGAAATTAAATTTTTTTTAAAAATATTTTTTATGCAATAGTTTAGTAACTACATTCATTTTGTATTTCTAACATAGAATTGTACATTTTCAGGCTGTTCTTTTTAAACTGGAAAAGTTTTCTGATATGCAAAAAATAAGACAATTTCATTTTGCATGTGATCTGAAAATTAGCTTCTATTAGGCCAGCCACTAAAGTCTTTTGTTCTTTAATAGATAAAGCTGTGTGGAAAGATGACCATTTTAAGAAATCTATGGCTTTTTGTCGATGGAAAAAGACATCAGTTCCAAGATGTTTCATCATGTTTGTGTAAATGTCCCAAATTCCATTATTTGTTTTATATGTCTTCATAGTTTTTAAAGTGTTTTTATATAGTGGAGTGTCAATAATAAGAGGTTCAAATCTAACTGCCATGGTTTTATCACGAAGTCTGTCTGGCACCATTGCGACCTTAGTAGCGCAATAAAAAAGTATGTAATAATCAATATTTCTTATATCTTCTTCTAAAAAGAATCGACTCAAGATTCCAAGCAGTCGAAAACATCTGCGATGAGTTCTCAGAATGGTGAATTGTACATATTTACTAACGAAATCTATGTACATATCAATTCGTTGCTGCTTTGAAAGAGGATTTTTAAAAAAAAACATTGTATCTTTTTAAGTTTTCTCCGTTAAATTTTTAATCTTTCTCAGTTAAGACAAAGTTAAAAAATGAAAAAAAATAATAATTCATTGTTAGCTCGTCAATGTAATTATTGCGTCAATAAATAAACACTAACTGTTTACTTTGGCAAATAATATATATAAAAATCTATTACAAACATGACGTTCACTAGAACAAAAAAACTCAAGCACACACTACGTGAAGCTCTAAAGGGTGAATACAACAGTGCATCAATTGTCATTTCAAATAAGTATCGATCACAAATAATCTTTTTTGTTTTTAAATAAAAATATAAAGAAATGACTGGCCTTTTCCCCATACTACCTGAAACTTAATCTTTGAATAAAATTATGTATCATGTAATGACATAGGTTGGCTATTGAACCAAAAATTTATAAATGTAGGCAAGTCTGAAGATTTGATCGTATGTTTCAGACATTAATACATGCTGGAACAACAAACCAACATTAAAAGTTGTTGTAGATTGAGCAAAATAGCTACTGAAATATTTAGAATGACTGAAGGAAGCTATAAGTTGCAGCAAGATTTTCGAATGGTTTTACCGATGTCGTGATGGAAGTGAGAGCATCTATAATAGTATAAAATAAATTATAACATAAACCAGACATTGTTTTGTAGCAACATATAAAGTCAGATATCACATGATTTATACATATGTCTTGTATTTAACAAATATGTAAAGTTAAGAGTGTGCTAATAAGCTCTAAACAAGCCTTTCAATACATTATTTTTTAGTCTTTCATTATCTTAATCTCTCTCTCTCTCTTCATATGTAAAATGCCTTGACTCTGTATTTTAAAGCATAGGTCTTGAAATGAACTATTAACTGCAGGAGCAACACCTGACATCTTGTGGGAAAGTTAGCATTTCAAAGCTTTAGTTGACACAGATTATTGGGATAATCGAAAGTGCTCCTAAGTGGATAATGTATTTTTTAATTATTTAGTTACTGTATTTATAAATATTCAGTTATATAATTACTTATATATATATATATATAAACGTTTAACCAAAATAAAATGCAGTCTGATCGATTAAAGACTCCTCCAGCCATTAATAAATAAATCTGAGGTGTTGCTACAAATATATCATATCAAAGTTTTTGTTAAAATCTTATTTCAAAATAAAATAAAACAATTTTATTTATGGGTGTTATTTTAAACATCAACAGTATACATTTTAATAAAGTGACTTTTATAATATTCTTGTACTCTAATATATATTGTAACGGAATATATGTCGTTACATTATTTTAAAATGAAAATAAAAAGATCGTAAATAAAATTTGATTTATTAAAAAGAAAAAAAAACTTAAAAAACTGAAAATTAAAAGTTGTTTAATATATATAGATCGCATGATGGACAACTTTAAAAACTTTTAAAAAATAAAAATATTTGAAAGTAATTTTTTTTGTAAAAAGTAAAGATATAAAGATTGATATTTTAAAAATAGAAATAATGTTGATTTCTATAGTCTTAGAAAATGGAAATGATTGTCTTATTAATTAAATGATTGTTCAAAAGCAAACTACCTCGTGAGGCATATAAAATAAATTAAATGGTCAGATAAGAGAATACAAAGGAATTAAATGACCAATCCAAACACGAAAATGACAGCACGGACCATAACTGAAACACGAATGGATTAGTGACGTCTTGCTCGTTGAATCTCAAGATCTAATGATAAGAGACTAATAAAAATATAAAAGCCAAATTATTATTATAATTGTTATCTGAGAGCTGACTATGAATAGATCGTTATAACTAGCTATATTGCAGATTTTCACGATGTGGAAGTCTGCAATAAATTTAATTTTCCAGACAACCAGCTGAGGCCTCTGGATGACAGCTCCTGACCAAATGCATGGCAAGTCACAGTTTCATTTCAAAGGACAAAATCTACGAAAGTGATCACGAAGATGGACTTCTCAATCTATTAAATCCGTAAAGTATAAACTATTGTGTCTATCTAATAAGAACTTTCCTAAAATTGCAAGTAATTAATAACTGAAAATAACTCTTATCTGACTTAAAGAATGCAAATTCAATTATTGCTATTTTTTTTATGTAGATGTTTAAGCAATCATTTCCAGTTCATTTTTTTTGTGTGTGTATTATGTTCTAACTAAAATGTATTAAATTTAAGTTGTTTATAGACGCTTGCATGGATTCGTTTCCGGTTAATTATATTTTGGTTTTCATATTTTATCAAAATATATAGACATTCGATAAATAATGATACCTTACGATGAGTATCTAAAATGTATTTATTCGGATGTCTTTTAAGTTATTGGTGACAACGCAAGTATCTTATGGTGAATACTATTGGGTTACTTATAAGTTTCCCTCTGCGATTGTCGGCATCAATAATTTTGTATTTTGATCATTTATGTTTATTTTGAAATGTTTTTGACCATGGAATCTATGTAAGCGATCTATACCCAACATTTTAAAGCAAATCTGTGCGATCTATTTAAAATAGTAATTTAAATTTTAAAAAAAAAAAAAAAATATTAATGTTAAAATCTAAAAATAAATTTAATCTTCAATTTTAAATGTGCGTTAATAAAAATCTATTTGTGTGTTAATTACTGGCAGTGGCTTCTTTTATTTTATTGTTCTAAATATTTAATATATACTTTGAGAATAGAAGTCTATTGAAACTTATAAATGTTTTAAAATCTCTGCTATTCCACTGAGCTAGTGACATGGGCTAACGACCGGAATCAAAATTTAAAAAAAAAAAAAATTTTTTTTTTTGACTTACTATCTCCTACTTTATAAATTTTCTAGTTCAATGCCTAGATGGCGCCCTGTAGTCATGTAAGTCTCCTCCTCCCCGATTGTTAAAAGGACTCCCAACAGGCATCTTTAATAAACCACAGTGCCCTGAGAATGTTAAAAATAAATTATCCAGTAAGATTTTCTTTAAAATGAGTATATACATTAAAATGAAGCCCGTAATATTTTTTCTGAAATCAGAATATATTGTTTGTATTATATAAAGTTATGAAGTTTGTGTAAAAAGTACTGCCAGTAAGAAAATTGCGTATATGTAGAAATAAATGCGAGGAATAAAATGTAACAATTAATATAAATCATAATTTAATTAAAAAAAAAAAAGTCTAAAATCACGTAACTTCTTTGACTTGCCTAAGTTAATAATGAAATGTAGGGAAAGGAATAGGGAGGAGGTGTAATCTCAGCTGGGGTAAAGGAAGAATAGTCAGCATTTTTCTTGTAATTACTAACAAGTTATGTCTTTTCATTAATAAAAGTTTTGTCTTTTAAAAAAAAAAAAATAGTATAATCAATTTGTGAACGTCATTACTAACCTAAGTAAATTCTTTTTTTTTTAATGTTTTGTTTTTGGGAAGTTTACTATATGTAGGTATATGCGTTACATTATTTTAAAATGAAAATAAAAGATCGTAAATAAAATTTGATTTATTAAAAAAAAAACTAAAAAACTGAAAATTAAAAGTTGTTTAATATATATAGATCGCATGATGGACAACTTTAAAAACTTTTAAAAATAAAAATATTTGAAGTAATTTTTTTGTAAAAGTAAAGATATAAAGATTGATATTTTAAAATAGAAAAATGTTGATTTCTATAGTCTTAGAAAAAAATGATTGTCTATTAATTAAATGATTGTTCAGAACACTCGTAGGAAAATAAAAAGTCAGATAAGAGATACAAGGAATTAAAAATACAAATGAAGGGCATAGAACGTGGATTAGTGATGTCTTGCTCGTTGAATCTCAAGATCTAATGATAAGAGACTAATAAAAATATAAAAGCCAAATATTATTATAATTTTTATCTGAGAGCTACTATGATGTCGTTATAACTAGCTATATTGCAATTTTCGATTGAAGTCTCAATAAATTTAATTCGAAAACAGCTGAGGCCTCTGGATAACTCTGACCAAATCATGCAAGTCATTTCATTTCAAAGGAAAAATCTATGAAAGTGATCAAGATGGACTTCTCAATCTATTAAATCCGTAAAGTATAAACTATTGTGTCTATCTAATAAGAACTTTCCTAAAATGAGTAATTAATAACTGAAAATAACTCTTATCTGACTTAAAGAATGAATTCAATTATTGCTATTTTTTTTATGTAGATGTTTGATCATTTCAGTTCATTTTTTTGTGTGTGTATTATGTTCTAACTAAAATGTATTAAATTTAAGTTGTTTATAGACGCTTGCATGGATTCGTTTGCGGTTAATTATATTTTGGTTTTCATATTTTATCAAAATATATAGACATTCGATAAATAATGATACCTTACGGTGAGTATCTAAAATGTATTTATTCGGATGTTTTTTAAGTTATTGGTGACAATGCAAGTATCTTATGGTGAATACTATTGGGTTACTTATAAGTTTCCCTCTGTGATTTTCGGCATCAATAATTTTGTATTTTGATCATTTATGTTTATTTTGAAATGTTTTTGACCATGGAATCTATGTAAGCGATCTATACCCAACATTTTAAAGCAAATCTGTGCGATCTATTTAAAATAGTAATTTAAATTTTAAAAAAAAAAATATTAATGTTAAAATCTAAAAATAAATTTAATCCTCAATTTTAAATGTGCGTTAATAAAAATCTATTTGTGTGTTAATTACTGGCAGTGGCTTCTTTTATTTTATTGTTCTAAATATTTAATAAAATCTCTGCTATTCCACTGAGCTAGTGACATGGGCTAACGACCGGAATCAAAATTTAAAAAAAAAAAAAAATTATTTTTTTTTTGACTTACGTATCTGCCTACTTTATAAATTTTTCTAGGTTCAAATGCCTAGATGGCGCCCTGTAGTGCAGTTTACGTAAGTCTCCTTCCTCGATCGTTAAAATATATATATATGATGTTTTAATAATCTGGAAATGTAGATGATGATATAAATGAAAATGCCAAGATTATTAATTAAAACAATATTTATTAACACTAATGAAGATGACGAGAATAATAATCATTCAACATTTTAACAAAATCAGAAGTTGTAATTATTACAGCTTGTAAATATCATTGTAATTTACAATTAGAAAAATAAATAAATAAATAATCCGTATGTGATTTTCCTATGAGTAGAGGCAGCTCTCACATTTTATTAATCCAAGTTTCATTTACATATATCCTTGTAATGAGATATTATTTCATATAGTGCTATGTTTATTTATGTAATAGTAATACTAGCGATTAAGCCAATGCACATGCACTTTAAGGAGATTATATAAATGAATACTCAATTTTTTCAGACACGATATATAATATTTTAGAAAGAATGAAATGAATCCACCCATTCTTTCTGACCCAAATGTTTATGTATCGGCAAATCTTAAGTGTGTGGAAGTAAGAGTGTGAGATGTTACACAATCACTTTAAATCTTTTATATCCTTGTAGGAAATGTATTTCATAGTATTGTATTCCGAAATAAATATTACATAATAATAGCTAGAATTTGGAAGATATACAATTTTAGAGTCAAGTATAAAATTACAAAGTTAAGTCGAAGATCTATATTGAACCGGATACTTCATCCGATTTTAAAGTTCTATCATGTAAATTAAAAACCAAGTTTTATATGTGAAATAACACACATACCTATTTATGTTGGGTAACCAGTTGAGTTACATGGTACACCCATAATAATATAGTGTGTGTGTATATATATATATGGAAAATAAAGAAAAAGTAGAAATAAACACAGAATAAATTTTTGTAGAGATTTTTTTATATTTCCTAAAAATAAAATAATAAGTAAAGGATTAAATAATAACTATGATTTAAAATAAAAATTGTTTTATAAATTAAACTTTTAAAAGGTCTGAATAAATATAAATATTGAATTATTATTATTATTATTATTATTATTATTATTATTATTATTATTATTATTATTATTATTATTATTATTATTATTATTATTATTATTATTATTATTATTATTATTATTATTATTATTATTATTATTGTGAACTTAAAAACACAATATTGTTTTCAAAAATTTTTAATTAATTAAAACTAGTATATGTTTTCAAAGAGATTAGAGCGCTAAAAATAAAATTCTGTTTTTAACTAAGGTGTAGTTATAACACCTCAGATGATTTTATAAAAAGAGCTGATAAAAAATATCAGCCAGTCTGGATAGTGATTTTTGAAGAGAACAGATCAGCTGCAGAGTTGGTTATAATATTTTGTTACAGCTTGTTGAAGTTTGCAGCAGTTGTTTTTAGCTGACCGTAGAGTTGACAAAATAGCTGCTATGAACTAATATTGCTGAACGCAAAACATTAGATTCAGGAGCTGCCAATATTTCCTTTGCAGGAGTTTGAATTCACACCGAAACAATGACCCACTTCTTTGTGCTGAAATTCATAGCCTTAAATGTGCAGAGGATGGTTGATTGCCTAAAATCTATCAAACCAAGAGAGCTGCTTATCTGGAACAATCCTAGACTGAAAGGAAAACCAACATTTAACATGCATTACATTTGTCCTGATTATGACAGTCACAAAAAACCAAACTCTTCAAGAAAAATCTTCCAGTTTGCTAAAGAATTAATTACACGTATGTTTCATCAGATAAAGGCAGAGAAACACGAATAAACGTATATACAGCTGGTGGTGAGTAGCGTTATATATGATAAGGACGTTTTAAACAATTTTCTTAGTAAAATGACATTTTTATAACTGATAGAAATATATAAAACGATTTTAGTTTAAAATCGTTTATTAAAGACAAAAAAAACTGTTTAAAATTATATTTATAATTTAGAAAGAAAAAAACTACAAAGAAAGTTATAATTAATAATCAAGAAAAAGATTTCCAAAAATCTTTTAGACTAGAAAAAAGAAAGACATTTTAAATCAATTAACTGTCAAAAATTTGATAGTTCTTATTTTAAAGAAAAAGATTATATTCAGGAAAGAGAATTAAATTGCGAAATAATCTTTAATAATTTTATTGTGATAAATACAAATGTTATGTATATAAATTAATGTTTAGCACATCGATGCAAATTATATATATATGTGTTTCAGTAAACCTAGTATGTAAAATGTATTTCATTTAACTGAAACTTCAATCATTTATTGTATTTTATATAATTTAAGATTTTGATAATTATTTTGTAACAAGTCAAATAGGTTATTTCACGCACACACATGTATATGTGCATATGTTGTCAATTATGACATATATATAAATTTTAATCATTTTTTGTTGTTATTGAATGTCAATTGAAATAGATTAATTATATATTATAAATTGCGCATCTGCGCACATATATATATGTAAACCATAGTAATAATTTGAATATATTTTATTATACTTTTTGTAAATTAATGTAACAATTTAAATTTTGAATAGTAATTATGTAAATTACAAATGTAATAACTATTTTATGTTTGATTGAAATGTCTTCATCATATGTTATAAAATGCCCGTCTGTGTACGGATATATATATATGCATTTATAGAATCTAATTGAGAAATATTGTAAAACCATGTAATAACTTTAGTTGTGTATATGATTTTGTATACTTTTCAAAATCTGAGCCTTATCCTATAAGACCTTAAATATCATTTATTTATTTTTTATTTTTTTTTTGTTATTAATAAACTTGTATTTAATTGTTAAAATTGTATTCCATCATCTCTTGTTCACATACAGTAATAGAGCTTCATGTTCTCTGGGCTAGATTCGTGCATGGATAAATGGAGATGTGCTTAGTTTTTTGGGCATCCAGAGATGATCAATCATCATCCTGGTAGGTGCAAAAGAGGATACTCTTTAAAGCCCATGCACTATATTTTATTTTAGTTCAGTATTGTTAAAAATTTAAGTTTATAGTTGGCCAGTACAAGTGGCCCGAGCATTGATGATGATCAGCATATTTTAATGTCCCAGCATTATTGTTTAGATTTTCTTATTATGTATTCTAATGGATGGGCAGTAAGCTGGTGCATCCAAGTTATGTTTAAATAATTGCCCAAGCTGGAAAAGGCTCAATAGTTAGCCTGGTCTACAGAAGACCCATTTTCAATCCAGTCACAAGGTTCACTGTTGATTTTTTTTATTGTTCAGATCCAGCCACAAGATGGTCTGTTGATTTTATTCTGATTTATTGTACTAATTTGTTTATTCCCATCAATGATGTTGATGGATGGTTATTTCTCTCAAGGATTTACTTATAATTACTTTTACTTTATAATGCTGGTTGAATTTATATGATGATTGATGTATATTTTAGTTGCTTTTCTGAGTTAGCTGGCTGATCTCACAATGATCTCACAATGTTCTCAGAGATTTTATAATCTCATGTTCCCTTAAATATTTTTTGTACTTAAATATACTTTTTGTAAATATTTCATTATTAATGGACTGGGAATGATGATGAGATTCCATCCTCCAGATTCATAACCTTTTTCCTTCCCCTTCTCATGCCCTACCAACCCATCCTATTACAATTGAAATCTTATATTTTTAATTCTCAGTTGATTTTAGTATAAAATAATTTTTTATGACGCTTGTTTTATTTTAAAATAATTATAAACAAGCAAAGTTTAATTAGTCTTCTTATAAAAGTATTTTATTTAAAAAACTAAAAAAAATTTAATGTTGATTTATTTTAATGCTGAGATTTTAGTATTAATAATAATTTTGTAAGATAAAGCCCTGTAAGATATTGTTTTTCTAATTAAGATTGAGCGGGAAATAGATATTCACCCTGGTTGAAGGTTGCAGAAAAAAAAGATTGCACGGGAGATAACAATGGACACAAATAACTCTGGGGGTTTTTTAAGCTGTTCATATTAATCAGAGAGACTATTCTCATCATTCAGTTCTTTTTGCTCAGCTTATTCAGCTTTTTGTTTGAGGATTCATCCAGATTTTAGCTGTTATTGAACTGCTGCATCATTAAAGTGATTCTAATTTTTATTTGATATTTGTTCCACTAGAATCACTAAGTTGAATTTCTGTTGACTGACAATAATTCTATTTGCCGTGATAGTAGCAGCCATTCAGACACCATGCCTATAATATATGCCACAAAGAATCTCCACAACATGATGGGCTGAGCCTTTTCAAAGATGAACCTCCAGAGCTCCAAATTGTGACTTCAATCATGACCTAAGTGTCAAGTCCAGAGCAGATCCCGATAGTGCCTCCATTCTTCTGAACCTGTAGTAAATGACAGCTGTTGTATAGGACTCTATAAACTGAACTTGTGTGAACAGCAGAAATTAATATTACCTCAAGGTAAATTACCTTTCCATATCAAAATCAGGTCTAAATCTCTAATTAAGTCTCTAGCAAATCTCAGCTTAATCTTAAAAAGAAAGTATATTTATGATGTGTAATTTATTAACTTACATATTAACGTATTGGTTTTTATTTTTACATTACAATCTTAGTAGCAAGATTTTTCCATCTTAAAAATATTACTTATTTGAGAGTGTATGGCGAGTGATATTTTATATGCTTAATATTTTCTCAGTTCTATGATTAACTCTTGATAAATACTGAGACCGACCTTAGTAGTTTTCTTTTACTCTCCTGTTTTGTTTTGTTTTTTGTTTGTTTACTTTGTTGTTAAACTTAATCAAAATTGGTTTGCATTTCCTGCAGATGGCTGATCCTTTGGCTGGCAGTTTAGAGGATATAGGATTTTGCTTTCTTGGTAGAGATTTATTTTCTATAACTTAGACTATGTAGTTCATAATGTTACTTTTCTTGTGTGAGAATATCCTTGGCTCATTTAAACGTACTTGACCATGAGCGTTTTGCAGAATTAGGACATTCTTGGTTCCGACATTTCTTTTCCGGACTAAGAAAAGCTCATCTGCAGTCCCGTTGATCTCCACAAGCATCCATCTTACTAAATCTTTATAGGTAAAATGGATGTGGTTGGGTGAAACACTAGCAGGAACATATAGGCCCTTATTATATTATAGCTGAGAAATGAACTTGTCTGCATGGGTATTTAACATATTAATGCTCACATGCACTCAATGTTACGATCTGCTAAGAAAATTTAGATCAAGTTCTCATGTTTGTTTTGTTATTGTTTAATAAATTTAGTTCTTGAAATTAATCTGGTTGACATTTGTCTCAGTGTTTTCTCAATTAAAGTATATCAAAGTAAAGTTGGGTGTAAATAGCTGCATGGATAAAAAATAATAACTATGTTTAAATTCGTTTATGTTTATTTTAAAGTGTTAATTTAAGACTATTTGTTTTGTAGTGGGATGATGCTTGTGGAGGAATATATGGGTGTTTATATCAATGTAATGCGAAATGTATTCAGCATACAGGGCAACATGCCCAACTGAATGCATGACACCAAAGAGGCAGTCATATTGTTGCAATGGTTGCAGATGTATTTTCTGCACCATTGACCCCTTCTATAGAGATCTATGGACAGGGATTAATATGTCAGCAGAAAGACCATTCTCCCCCATATGTAGCATTCTTTAATTAATTTATATACATGATTCCTTCACCAGACAGATGCACATTCCTGTACTGGATGCGGATCATGTCCTTCAAATAATATCACGTTGTCAGATGCACATTCCTGTCAGCATGATTTTATGCTAGCATCTTCATATTGCATTGGTTGTGACTATATATCTGGAAGCAGGCACTGGGAACGGATTTAAAATAATTTTACTGTGTCATCAGAATTGTTGTTCATTGGGTCAGGCACTGGGAACGGATTTAAAATAATTTTACTGTGTCATCAGAATTGTTGTTCATTGGGTCAGACATTCAAAGAATAGGCAAATAGGTTAGAATTCAGGACTTCTCCAGTCCTGTGTATCTCGAGCATGATCGGATTCGAGGTACTTTTGCTTAGGATTTGATTCTTGTTATCTTCATATTGCATTGGTTGTGACTATATATCTGGAAGCAGGCATTGGTTTGGCTACGAACTTTTAGTCTGAGATTGAATGAGTGTTTTGATAAGTTTTTTTTTAAAGTGATAAATCTATGTAGTCTATCTATACTCAACATGCTAATGCAAAATATTATTAAAATGTCCATCTGTGCAGTCTATTTAAAATAGGAATTTAAATGTAAAATTTAATGTTAAAATCTAAATATAAATTTTATTCCTCAGTTTTAAATATAAATATTATATATGTTTGTTAATAAATTTTTTTGTGTGTGTTATTACTGGCAGTGGCTTATTTTATTAAATATTAATATATTTTAAGTTATATTAAGTTTCTGCATTTCCTTGAGCTAGTGGCAAGGGCAAACGGTCAATAAAATAAAAGTTGGATTTTTAACTTGCTTATCTATCTACTGTATAAATTTTCTAGGTTCAAGTAACCTAGTGGCGCCCTGTAGTGCAGATTCAGTAAGACTCTTTGATCACCTACACCCAGACCATTATATATATATATATATAAGGATAAATAACGTTATATTTCATTATTGAGGAAAATTTGAATGATGCTAAGAAGTGGAAACCTATTAGTAAACAAAAATATGGAACATATTGATGAAAAACAAGATACTAGAGATGGTGGAATGGAAATGATTCCAATAGTAATGGGGAAAGGTCTTTGCAGATCGAAAATGCCTGGGGGGATACATTACCAAAATTAATCACCCTCCATGGGCACAGGTTATAGACAGGTACTGCTGCAAGTATAAGAAACACTCAACAAGGAAATGATTTAAGCACCTGAAACTGGAATAGAGCAGATTGTGGAAGGTAAAATGACCATGATGTGGATATACCAAATAATAATGAGCAACATGAACAAGATAAACAGTAATATAAATAGTATGAAAAGATATATAAGTAGTATCATGGCAGATATAAACAATATTGAAGCAAAAATGACTAGTAACATGAATAATATGAAGGGAGAAATGAAAGAAGACATGAATAATATAAAATTGGAGATAAAAGAAGAATTCAGTAGCAGGATGGACAACATGGAAGAAAAGTTAAAGTGCATGTGGATAGTATCTGGTCAGATTTGAAAATAGATATAGGAAATATAGAAACTAGGCTATTCACAGATATAGAACAACTGTCCCTTAATTTGGAAATCATTCAGAGAGATACACTTGGCAACTTAAAAAATGAAATTTGATGTGGATTTAAATATTAGCAGTAGTTTGAAGAATTCAAGGATAGCATCATTGAACAATTAAATGTCAAGTGCAATGAGATGCAAAAGGCTCAAGAGGTTTTCAAACTTGAAATACATGCAGACCAGGAGAAGTTGCAGGACAAAGTCCAAAGGGATTTGCAAGATGCACATGCAGAGATGGACCAACTTTGCACTGCACAGAGTCTCAAATTAGAGTTGCAAGATAGGATATTAGTAGCCCTTGATCATCAGCTCAAGTAGCTTGAGAACAAGATAGTCTTGACAGTACTGAAACCATCCCAGACAAGAACACCTTTGAGAAACTAGTGGGTAGTGCAGCCACAACACAAAATCAAATTGACAAGTTGGACAAAACTTTCAACAAAAGAATGCTAATGATCAAGTCTCAACTGGGTCAAAGAACACCAACCATGGAAATTCAACAGACAAAAATAGACCGAAAGACCCAGAATTCTGAGGAAATATAAAATGACACAGAGAACAGCATTCAGTGCACTGAAGTGCACCATATTATCATGTCACAGAGTGATGGTCTAGAGAGATCAGACCACTCAATAAACCAAATGTGAATAATATAGAACTTAAGTTACATTGTAAATCTCAGGAGTTGAGAGAAGCACAGTCAGATATTTCTGTACATCAAGTGAAATTGAGTTAAATGAGTATTCAAAGTAACCCCTAATCAAAAGGTGAACCCATGAGATGAGACATCCTCATATGGAAGGAAGTACTATAGTCAGCAAATTGGATGTATATTTAGCATTGTATTGCCATTTTCACACTCACCTTCAAAGCAGAGTCCATGAGTTTTCAAGATATAACATTGGAATACTTAAGTGATAACTGTCAGATTAGGACATTAATAATTATAATAGCTCACATGACAGAA
Organism: Epiperipatus broadwayi; assembly: GCA_028023455.1. Taxonomy (NCBI): domain Eukaryota; kingdom Metazoa; phylum Onychophora; class Udeonychophora; order Euonychophora; family Peripatidae; genus Epiperipatus; species Epiperipatus broadwayi. The sequence goes on along the minus strand of JAQFVV010012429.1, from coordinate 3,717,752 downwards.
GGATATCATGACAGAAAAACCAAGTCTAAAGACACAAATAACCTTGATAACCTTGCTCATCTATCTTAAATACACATTATGGCAGCTAAAATCCCTCCATAATCATGAAGATGACCAAATCATGTAAAACCATTGGACTATGGTGATGAAAACCACACCACAAACTGCTTGAAACAAGAATGTCCACAGATCCACAAATTGTGCAATACCTATGAAGGTCCCTTCACATTCATTAGGCATGGAGATGCTAGTGCTTAAAAAGCAATTGAAAGGTTGGACTTCAAGGATTGTAACTTAGAACATGGAAACCAGACCAAACCCAAAAGGACAGTCCCAGATATAATACATTATAAAAAAGATGTCCAAAGCAAGCATGATAAGGATATTTGCATATAAGCTTACATATAAACCATAACTTACAGCTATCTAACCCATCATAGTATAAGCCAGCTAAGCAAGATAAAGAACATGTTATTTGGCAAATATCAACTCCCAGTTAAATGTACTGAAGTTGATCCAGAAAAGAACATATTAAAAGCATGTGAGCATTTAACAAACAAAGCTGAGAAAAAAAAGCAAATACAAGAAAGGAAATTTCCACAGTTTCAAGATAGAAAACAAAGTGTTGATGAAAACACCCTAAGTAAGCCAACCACTGGAAGTGAAATACCAAAAGTTTTACAAACAATATGAGGACCTTTCACTATTGTGAAACAGTCATTTCACTATTGTGAAACAGTCAATACCAAATTCAATTTGGATATAGATAAATGGAGAGGTAAAGAGAACCAAAAATACACATGGTTGAAACTGTACTTTGGTTGAACAGATTGACAAGTAAAAAAAGATAGGCATGAGTCTCAATTAGAACCAAAAAAGAAAGTAAGATAATATAAAAATAGGGACAGTTAACATATGATGAGAGTAGACCCAGGTAATTACTGGGATGCTTTAGAGTCAACTGAGATTTAGGAGTTTCATCACATACAATGATGAACACTCCAATGTTTAAGTGGTCCATATAGAAACCCAATAAGCCTTAAAAAAGATCAGGGTAAAAGGCTAACATGAGCCATCTATAATAAAAACACATTACCAGTTTAAACTGCCCTAGTGCCTTTCTGAGAAGTGTCAAAAGCATAAAACCATGGTCAGGGGATGAGGATTGGTTATTATATAGATATTTTAAATGCTTTCTCTTGCTAAGCATTTATCTCAGAGCTTGTTGAGCAATTAGCAAAGCTTTGTTTATATCATGCAAGCTTAATAAAAAAGAAGTGGAGTCATGTGATATATGACCCTATTTTTATTGACTATTTATAGTCTTTGCTTTATAGCCTTAAACAATGTTTTATTGCTAAGACTTCTAATATATGGTTTGGCTGAAGATCTCTCAGCTCCATATAGCTATTTGAGTTAGATAGCTGGGTTTGAAGACATATAGGTGTCTGAAAACTTTAGATTTTCTTCTCAATAGTCAACTCTTAGATAAATGCTGGCTTTGGCTTGGTGTTTTTAGATCTAGTGTTTGAAGCTACTCTAGCACCTCTCTGAGTAGTGCCAAAAGCATGAAACCATGGTCAGGGAATGAGGGTTGGTTTTCAGATAGAGATATATTAAATGCTTTCTCTTGCTAAGCATTTATCTCAAAGCTTGTTGAGCAACTAGCAAAGCTCTTTGTTTACATTACCAGTTGATCTCATACCATATAACCATTGCAATAATAATAGTAATAAAAAGGGGACCCATGTATATAAATCTCATTTTACTAGGACACAAGTTATGAAGCAAGAAGGTGGAAAGCAGTAGTAGTACAATCAAAAGATATAGATTAGATGAAATAGGTTTTATAGCCTTCCTTTTGCCCCAACATTCTAATGCTAAACCTAAGGCATGTACTCTGAACGAGTGTTAAAACTTTGATAAAGATTTAAAAATTTAACACTGTGAGGGTATGGGATATGGGGTATTGTGAGGTTAGGTTACAATCTAACCTTTGTCACTCTAATGACCAAATCCAGTTCTTTTTGTAACTTTAATAAATAAATGATTAAGCATGTAGTTTCACTCATGAAATAACTAAATCCACATATATATATATGTATATGTATAAAACAAACATGTATATTTAACTATATTGAGGGAGTATCAAAGTAAATCAATTTTGTTTATTTGTTAGAAAGGTAGCAACCCAATTTTAAAAAATTAATAATAATCATACTAATATATATGTATGTAAACAATAAATTTAATATCAGTGTAATTTACATCAATTTAAAACACTTGGACTAACTAAGTATGGTAATGACATAATGTCAAACCAGTCACCAGGTAACGAAATACATAGGATGAAAAACATAATTCTACTACATGATTTCTTTTGTTTATAATCAAGATAATACATGTAACAATAGGCATATATATATATTGTAACAGTAAAATATGTACATTCATGTAACAAAACCTAGAACTCTGATAAATCATCCCAAGGCCGACCATATTACGGTGGTGGAAGCCACGACTCTTGTCTAACCCTAGCTCCTCTACCATTGCTCAGAGATTTACTACCTTGCAGATGACACATGTGAGGCCACATCAGTATTCTCCTTCATCATGTTTCGGCAGTAGAACAACAGTAGAGCAAAAGACTGGAAGAAAGTTGGCATTCCATCTAGTATAGCTATATAGGTTTCATGTGGCTAGTATATGATTATTAAACAATGAACTGATTTTCAATAACTAATAATAAAATAATTACTAATTGATGGAATAATTATGAGTCAGTGAGCAAGACTAAGACATGAAGCAAAGTTAATTTTAAAACAAATTTAATGAAGTTAAATTTTGAAATAATAATTAAGACAATATTACAATAATTAGATGTTTGGTCTCACACGCAGGTGATTAAGGGATGTTTACATTAAATTTGGGTTTACACGCAAGTGATGGTTTAGATATATAATTCATTATGGCTGAGTTTTACATGACTTGCTTTAGATATATAGGAGGTAGATAAAATCACTCACAGGTGATTAGAAATTTCTAGTTACAAATAACTGAGTTTTTAATATTTACGCACTTCCAGTTTATATATAGCATTTTAATCACTCGCAGGTGATTGTAATTTCTAGGTTACAAATAATTAATTTATTTAGCTATATATATATGTGAATCTATCACTCGCAGGTGATGAAATTATAATACATTTGAATTTACATCTTCATCAGCTTTAATATTACTTTTATAACTAAATGAATTTGCTCATGATTATCTATGCTTAGTTTATCCCTATAATAGGATCTAGATTTGCTTTATAGTTAGTGGAAGTGATTATACATTTTTATAAAGAACATATTTTACTGAGCACGAATAATCAATATATTCTCTATATATCTAATATACATTTTAAATTGGATTCGAATTCAGATCAAAGCTGAAAATAACAATTATAATGGTGGGATGAACTGATTATTGGCAGCTAGACTTCAGATACTAGGGCATATATAAAACATATAACTCAGTCTTCTGCATCTTGTATATGTGCCTTATTCACGGGATTTTTATCAAGTAATGGTTCTCTTTGAATGAACTCATTGCTGTGAAATAGGAGGCCTTTAGTCTGGATGATCGAGCAATTTATTTACATGGGAGTCTTATGCTCCATGGAGTCTCATGCTCCATTCCTAAGGATGCAGAATGGGAGGCATGTACCAATCCCATCTGAAGAAGAAAATTGCCTGAACTAAAAGTAATGGTGCAGCGCGACCACATACAACCATTAAGGAATACAGCAACAAGTGAGTATGCCATAGCATTTCTTAAGGACACATACACACCATGGACAACATCATATATTAAAAATTAAGATGCTATATAAGAGTTTCTTTCATGAAACTACCCTTTATCAGTTCATATGATAGTATTTATAATTATACTATTAAGGAAATTCTATAAATCCAAGTTACAAAGCTATCTATATGGACTTTTACTTCTCTAAGGATGATTACAGCATATGGGGAAATTACAATACAGAATTATGAATTTATGCTGCATTTTATCACTCCAACTGAATATTGGTTAAATATTATATTTAAAAGCAAATCTATCTTAGAATAACTGTACGCTTGTAATTATATCCTAATTAAGATATTTTATTCATTTCAAAACAGAGTTTTGGGTTTGTGCGTCCATATATGTGATATTACATATATACACGAACTTACATATATATGCGTGAGAATCTAATTACATCTCACTAATCATTTAATTATGAATAAAACTCAGTTTTGAATACATATAGCATAAACAATAACACAACCAAAATAATAAGATTTGGCATAGATTTACTTAAACAAAATGTAAGATTTAGAATAAGATAAGATTTCACGTATGTGAAATCTGAAATTTGGCTTTGTTTTAAAATAGAACTTGTGTGACATTCACTGAAATATGACCGATTCAGTTTCGATAATTTTAAGTTTACAAGATTAATGACGGCAAATATTATCATTAACTTAAGATATACAAAATGATGTAGAAATTTAATAGTTATTTTATAATAGATCATTTTGCATTATACGTGACACAATCTATATTAAAACATTTAAATTATAGATCTTAGCAAGTTAAAACTAAATTACTTTTAATTATTCAAAATAGAATGGATACGTAACTAAATCAATCATATTTAAATTCAGCAAGTAAACCAACAAATAAGGAATTATATCAATAAATGAAAAGTGTTATTTATGCAAATAATAACTCAGATAAAATCATAAAGCAGTTAAATCAGTATTTATCAAACATTAAACTATTAAATTAGTTATCAGATATTAAATCAGTTTTTAAATCATTTTAAATATGAAAGCAGTTTATATCATTTTAAATCAGTTTAAATAGGAAATCAGTTTAATTATGAAATCAGTTTAAATCAGAAATCAGTTTAATTATGAAATCAGTTTAAATCAGAAATCAGTTTCACTATGAAATCAGGCAAGATTTTAAGATTGAAACAAAATAAAAATTACATTTAGAAGTAAGTTTAGTTTACATTATTATTATGGCCATTGATTTAGGTTAAGCTAGCATTTTAGAGTTGAGTTTAGATGAAAGCTTTAGAATTAAAGAAGTATTTACCATTTCTTCTCTTTTCTGCTGATAAGTTATTTCTTCATTGTGGACTTCTTTAGGTGGTGATGGTTGTTATTTCATCTTTCTCTGCATTAGGCAGCTTCTTATCGGAGGCGAGAAGGCAAGATTTTAGGCCTTTACCTTGACATGATCATCATCAGTGCTTTTCAAGTACTTTATTAAAATTATAATCATAGAGAGTGTTTCAAAAATGGATGCTACAGCTTTTATACCAGCACACACACCCTCTCCTTCATTATATTATTTTTTTAGATTTGTTTTCTTAGCTTACTCGCTTATTGCCAGTAATCGTGGAAGCCTGCTGTGTCTAACTTTTAATTAGGTCTATTTAACCTCTGTGACACACGGTAATTTATGCAATCTTTTTAATTTAAATCTAATTTTAACTTTAACTATAAATTGGGTCAATTTTATAGCCTTTTCTGGCATCACTATTGCTAGAAAAACAAATTCAAAATTATGGAAAAACATTTTGTTATATATGTAACTCGTTAGTGATATATGCAGAAATATATAATTTCAAATATTAATAATTTAATAAATATTTTAAAATAAAGAAATCTTAATGGCAAAATCATGAAAATAATGAATACTTATTCATTAATTCAAAAAAATCTGAAGAGATCAATATTTTCCAATAGTTGGGAAAGTCAAAGTAATATTGTCCAGCCTCCATGTGTTGGTAGTTTTCATTTTTTGTTCTTCAATTTCAAGAGGACATGTGGCAGTACTTTAGGAAGGTTTTTGAAATAGGAAAAAAAAGTTGATTTTTTGCATAATTTATTAGAAAATTCGAGATTATTTTTATATAATAATTGTATAATAACTATTAAAAACAAAAGTATACATTATTTACCCAGAGGCTAAACTCTACACAGTAGCACTAGTGCAAGCAGAGTAATCAATGGATGCAAGAAGGTTTATGCATAAAAACCCTATCTAGTGGCTATGCATGCAATATCCCCAGATTAGTTTCCAGCTTATGGTTTTTATCAGTGAGGAGGCTTGGATCTGAGAGCACTGTACCTGGAACTTAGGATCTAATGCAACCCTCCAGCAGTCACCTTTTACTTTATTAGCTAACTATAAAGCTTTGAGTCCAAAATAAAAATATCATGTTATATATATGATTTAATTTTTATTTTATATGAATATGTTTTATTTTTAAGAAGTTAACAATTTTTGCCAGAATGGTAACCAAGACAACCATGAACAATATGATGACAATTCTTTGTGAAAGTAATTACTCATATCTTTATTAACACTGTGCTAGGTGTTTTGAGATATTCTAAAAATTATAAATACAATTTTAAATTTTAAAGCATAATTTTATAGATTTATAAAAGCTTCACATTTATTCATTCCTATTTAAAAATAAATTTAAATCAAATAAAGATTTCATTGATTTTCTACAATTGCTTACTTTGTTTATTTCCTAATCACTATTGAATAATAAAAAGTTATTTGTTTTCATTATGTACTCTCTCCATTGTTATTTTTTCAATATTTACAAAGTTCAAATATGATTTTTAGAATGTTTCTCATTTGTAAACTTATATTACTAATACAAGCCCATGTTATTGAATTCTAAATAGAATAAAAATTTAATACTAAAATCAAATGGTGAATTTAATAAAATGGCTACAGAAGAACAATGGAAAGTGACACTATTAAAAATTAATTAACTAAATATATTAAAGCTATAATAGATAAAGAAAAGATATTAAATTAAGATTTATCAAACAAATGCAAAAATGTTAGCATTTTATTAAAAAATAATTTAAATTGTTTAATTAATAGGTCTGCATAACTTTATATACATGTTACCAATTTTAGATCTTTTTAAATATCATCAAGAGATCTCATTCTTTGTTCTTTTATGCCTTTTTTTGATATAGTGTGTTCATAGTATGTTCACAGTTTTTAAATTTTGTCTAGTTCAGTTTGCATATAGCTTTTTCTATTTTTGCTAGACTTACTATTTAACATATTCTTTATTTTCCTCAACTGAATTAAATTTACTGGAAGCTTTTTGAATTATAATCTGCAAATTTAATCTTTCATTTTATATACAAATAAGCAAGCAGATAGCTTTATTGGGATTTCATGGAGGTCTTTTAGGTGAAATTTAATTGAAAGAATTATATCTCTTCAGATTACATTACTGGAAGAAAATTTCCAAAAAATATTAATTTATATAACCAGTAATGTTAATCATGTTAGCCATGATAAAATCTTAAATAATAGTCTAATAAATTTAGTGTTCCTTTTTCATTACTTGTATAGCTAACTAGATATAACTAGATTTCAATTAATAAAAAAAACATACATAGTCGCTTCATAAATAAACTTTATTTACCTTATATCGACGGGAATTAAATACTGCTTTTTTAATTAACAAAATAGTTTTTTTTTGTCAAGCGTTGGTGGTCAAAAGGTCAGCACAGCCGCCTTACAAGCAGTTGTCCCGTGTTAGCGGGTTCGCTTCCCAGCCGATGTTATGACACATGAAAAAAAAATAATTTTTTTTTGCACTTTGTTATTTTCCAAAATATACTTTTTGTAAAATAATCCTATATAATTAACTTGTTTAACAATATCTTTTGATCCTAATTTTTATTTTTATTTTAAAAAATTAAATTTAGTAAACAATTTTTAAAAAATAAAAGTTTAGACAATTATTAATATCTATTGTATTTAATACAATTAACTACTTGAAATGTATTGTTTAATTTACCAAACGTCATAGAAAGAAAATACTTTTTCTGGGTTTTCCCCTTTTTTTAAATACTGCGCAAAAGTTTGTTTCAATTTCAAATTCCATTATTTTAAATTATACAACGGTACTAAAGGAACGTTCCTTAATCATTAATATACTATATATGAGATGTATACACATTCACATGCTATACTTCAAAAATATATTATTCTATTGTAGACATACTTAATTTATTTCAACTAGCTCTCTTTTCTCTCTCTCCTAATATGCTAATATTCTTTATTAATTAAATTATTTTTAATTCTGTGAGTTTTTTTATTATATTAGGAGTATTACAAGAAGCTGATCCCTTCAACCCTTTTAACACCTTCTCCATGCGTTACCCATTAAAAAATATATATATTTTTATATAATTTATATTTTTACAAAGTGATATTTCTAACTTCCTGTACCAATTCTAGCTTAAATAACTGTTTAAATTCATATTTTCATTGCTCTTTAAATACGCATTTTATGAAGGCCATAAGATCATAGCAGTATATATAAATATCTATGTATGTGTAAATTTCTAAGATATCATTAATGTATATTATATGTAATTATTTTAACATTATAATAAAAACATAAATAGTGATAATATATATTTTTTACATTATAATAAAAACATAAATATAATAAAATATAATTTTATTTATAAGTATTATTATTTAGGTTGTAATCATTATCATTTAAATTTATATAATCAAGAATAAATGTCGGCATTTTTAAGGCAATGTTTTTCAGTATTTAGAAGTTTGCGTATATTTTATAGAGACTTTAAAATCATGTAACATATGTTCTTGTCTAAATAAGTTCAATTGCTAATGGTTACGATTTAAGTAATCAAAAGTATTTCTGTATAAAGTTATATATTATTTAATTGTACTATTATTCTAATGGTAAAGTAATTATATCATCATCATCATCATCAACCATTATCAATCCTCTGCAGGATGAAGGTCTCTCCAAGTTTAATCCATCTTCTCCGATCTTTAGCTTCTCTTCTCCACAACACCCCTGCACATTTTCTTATTTCATCCATCCATCTCACATGTGGTCTCTTTCTGGGTCTTTTACAATCTCTTGAAATCCAGTTTAAAATTTCAATTGTCCATCTATTATCATCTCTTCTAGCAATATGTCCAGCCCAACTCCATTTCAATCTTTTAATTTTTTCAATAAGGTCAGTAACACCTGTTTGTTGTCTTACCCATACATTGCGTTTTTGATCTCTTCTTGTTACTCCCAACATACATCTCTCCATACTCCTTTGAGTGGTCTGAAGTCTCTGTATTGCTCTTCTATTAAGTGTCCAAGTCTCAGATCCATAAGTAAGAACTGGTAAAACACATTTGTTAAAAACCATCCTTTTCAAACACATAGGCATATTTCCTTTTAGTATCAAGTTATTTCTACCAAAAGCACTCCAACCAAGTTTAATTCTATGATTAATTTCCTCCATTATGTTTCCATCTGTATTAATAATCTGATCAAGGTATTTGTAACTGTTAACTTCTTCTAATTCTTCATAATCAATCTTTATTTTCATATTTTGAGCAAATCGATTAAACATTACTTTAGTCTTTTTAACATTTATCTTTAGTCCTACTTTTCTACATTCATCTGCTAACTCCTGTAACATTTCCTGCAGCTCTGAAGCATTATTTGCAAAAACAACTACATCATCTGCGAAATCTAAATGACTTAAATACTCTCCATTTACTTTCACTCCTTTAATTTCCCATTTTAATCCACAAAATACTTCTTGCAGCACTGCTGTAAAGAGTTTTGGAGATATGGAGTCACCTTGTCTTACACCTTTCTCAATGTTGATTTTTCCAGTATCATTATGTAATCTAATTGTTGCTGTTGCATTTTTATAAATATTCTTTAAAATATGACAATATCCTGGATCTATACCTTGATGATCCAATGCTTTAATCACTGAAGAAATGTGTATAGACTCGAATGCCTTTTCATAATCTACAAATCCAAAACATAATGACAACTCATATTCATTTGTCCTTTCTATAACTTCTCTCAATACCTGGATATGATCTATTGTACTAAAACCACTTTTAAATCCAGCTTGTTCTCTTGGTTGGTGGAAATCCAAATTTCTCTGTAGACAAGTTGTAATTATCTTGGTAAAATTTTTTATATAAAACTGATAAAAGGCTGATAGGTCTGTAATTTCTAATATCTTTATCACCTTTTTTAAATATTAATATTATTACTGCATTCTTCCAATCTTCTAGTACATCTTTATCATTTAGACATTTGGTATATAACTTTGCTAAAATTGTTTCTATTTCTTCACCTGCTTCTTTTAATATATCAATTATAATTACATCATTTCCTGGAGCCTTTCCTTTCTTCATACACTTAATTGCATGTCTCACTTCTTCATTTAAAATTCTGGGCAATTCGGAAGATGTAATAGATATAGGAGGTACTTGTTCTTTATTACTATATAATTCTTGATAAAAATCTTCTACCAATTTCATGATGTCATCTCTCTTTTTAGTAATAATTCCATCTTTTTTCTTATTGCAGATATAAATTTCCTACCAATACCAAAATGTTGTTTAACATTTTTGAGACTTTTATTTTCTTCTACAGCTTTCCTTGCTATTTCACAGTTATACTTTCTTATATCATTTTCAACTCTTTTCCGTACCATTTTACAAAATTCGAGATATTCAATTTTTTTTAATACATCATTTTTGTATATCTTCATATTCCTTCTTTTCTTCATAAATTCTCTAGTCTCAGTAGAAATTCTATTTGTCAATTGCTGCTTTTTTCTACCAGCTATGTTTGTTGCAGTTTTTAAAAGTGTATCAGTTATTTTCATATTAATTTCATTCAAATCTGTATCATGTTCAAAATTTCCTAACACTTGAAACCTATTTGTAAGTTCTAATTTAAATTCATTAGAATGTTTCTGAAGATTAGGAATATCAACTGTAAATATTGTTTTTCTTAATAATTTTTGCCTTTCTAGTTTTACATTAACACGTAACTTACACCTTACTAATCGATGATCACTTCCTGTGTTAAATTTATTAAGAACATTACAATCTTGAAATATGTATTTTCTGTTAGTCAAAATATAATCCAATTCTGCTGTACCTTCATTTGGATGCTTCCATGTCCATTTCCTTTTAACATTTTTTTCAAAAAATGAATTCATAATATAAAGTTTTTCTTTTTCTGCAAACTCCACAAGTCTATGTCCTCTCTCATTTCTATTACCATAACCAAAATTACCTACAGCAATTTCATCTTTCATTTGTCTACCAATTCTAGCATTAAAGTCTCCCATAACAATTTTAAAATGTTGTTTACTCTGATCGAAAGCCTTTTGTACATCCATATAAAAATCTTCTACTACTTCATCACTATGAGAACTTGTTGGGGCATAAACCTGAATTATCTGCATTTGGTATCTGCTATTAAGTTGTATAACTAATCTTTCCACTCTGTCCGATACGCCATCAATCTCCACAATATTGTTCTTCCACTTTTTATTTATAATGAATCCTACTCCACTTGTATTTCCAATATGTGTGCCTTTATAATAGAGTATATGTCCACTTTTTAAATCAATTGTTTCTTCTACTTTTCTTCTAACTTCACAAAGTCCAATAATGTCCCATTTAATATAAGACAGTTCTTCTTCTAATTTTTGCAATCTTCCTTCACTTGAAAGTGATCTGCAGTTTAAGTACCTAAATAAAAAGTCGTCATCAAATGGCAGCCTGGGTCCGCAATCAGGGGATTCTTAGCACCCTCCGCCTTCAGCCACCAACTGCTGCCTTGGTTGGTGACTTTACAGCCTCCTGGGAATAAGGGCCATGCTTTATTTTTGTCTGTCATAATTGTATATATGTATTGGAAAAATATTTATCATTTACACAAACATTCATTCTGCCTTATCAGGCACTGAGAAGAAAGACCATGGTGTTTCTTGATCTTAAATTCAGAGGTAAAAAGCCAATAAACTCACCACGCTGGCTAATGCGTGTTGGTGAGCAGCCCATCCATGTTCATATACTATATGAATAATCACATAGTAATAACAGCTGCAACGACAAAAATACCTACAAACGTTGCAAAGTCAAGAGAAGCAACACTTAAACTTATGTTCAGTCTATAACAAGAACTTTTAAATGTCAGCTTAGTAAAAACCTTTTCAGACTTAAGACAAATATAATTATAATATTTAAATTAGTACAGGCATAATCTAACATAACCCATGCAATAATTTCAGTTTATGGAATCTAGTAATTGGGTTATTAAAAATAAGTCATTGTATAACCAATATTTTAAAACATTACATATGCAATATCATATTATGATTATGATTTTGTTTACAGTTTATTTTTAAAATTCTGAAACCAGATGTCACATGACTATGAATTATAATGCTTCACCTTAACACTTTGTTATATTGCAGTCTTATATAGTTATAATGAAGGAATTATTCATTAATTGAATTCCAACTTTCTGCAGATATCTTATTTACAATAAATTTTGTCTTTACATTTTTTATTATTGTGATGGCTATTTAATTAATATCATGAATATAGAATTAGAATTAATGCAGATTTAAATCTTACTTTGAACACTAATTGTGAATGTCCATTCATTGTTATTGAAAATATTTATCAATAAATTATAAACATCTTAATATATATATAAATCTTAACTATTTCATATTGAAGTTTACTCATCAGTTTCAGCAGTTATAAGTTAACTAACTTTAGTATATTATACAATTTATATGAAACCACTAAACATCACATGATCACCATTCTTTTTGCTTATACAATCTGTTTACACAGAAGCATTGCATTGTATGGAAAGTTTTGCCTCAGTGTATAAAATTTATACTCTTAACTTTGTAAACCAATGTCTTTATTACTTCTATTACCATTTTTATTTTAAATTCATTAATTGTTATCATTCTTAGTTACCATGGCTTCAAAGTCTGTAGTTGTTGAATTCTATGTCTACTGATTGTTTCCAGTTTGATTTTTCACAGAAACAATTTTAAGCGATTGCATATTAATTGTATACCATGGCATTTGTCAATATTGTAAGGTACATTTCAATTGTATTTATGTCTTTTGCAATATGACAAAGCTTTTATTTTTTAATTATCATTTATTCTATATATTAGGTCAAACAATTGAAGCTTTTTCTCTATAACTCTTTTCAACAAAATTTTCCTTCACTTCACTTTTTTGTATAATTTCTTGCAGGAAATATTTTGTGGTAATCAAATTTTCAATATCTTTCTGTAACATGTTCTTTCGCTTATCAATATTTTTTTCACTGACTATTTGTTATTACCCATTTTCGCAATGTATAAGTCTTTAATAATTACATGAATATATAGCATATCTATTTTTTTTTTTGCAAACCAATGATTTTACTTTTCCAATCTTGTTTATGTTTTGTAGACTCATCTTTGGTTATTTTTACCTCTATTTCATTTTCACAATCCACATCATTAATAGTACTATTTCTAAAATATCTAAAATTTTCAACATTTATTTTCAGTTTCATTAATTTTGATTTTGCTCTTCATTTTATTTTTTTCTAATTAACAATTGTCTTTGTTTTATCATATATATAACAAATCTTTTTGCTTTTTCATTTAACATCTGTAATGTGAATTTCAGGGTTCCTTCATTTTTCAAATGACTACATTATAATCTGTTTATCTTAAATCATTTTATACTCATTCAATGCAATTATATTACTTTGGATGTTATTTTAATTATTGCTCTTTTCCAGACATGTATTAAATAAGTAAAATAATATTGGTCTTTGTCTTATATATTTTCTAATTTTAAACAAGATTTCCTATTTCTAATATATTTTCATAACTGATTTTAAATTATTATAGATATTGTTTAGAAAGTTAATTAGTTTATTAACAAAATGCAGATATAGATTCTTTTTTGGGGTCTTTTCTGATGAGACAATATCTGTCATGTAATAGTCCTATCTTTTTTGAAACCATCTTGTTAATTTTCCAATAGTTCTTCTGAGGATTTAATTTTCAATTAAGATGATTCAACTTTGCTTAAAATTCTAGTCAATGCAATGTTCTGCAGTTTCACTTCTGTTTCACTTTATATTTTATATATTGAAACTGACAATGATTTTGTTCATGTTTTTAGGTAATGTATTTCATTTTTATGCATATATCACATGATATAAGCATTTTTATAAATAAACTGTCTCCACTACATTTCATTATTTTCCAAGAAAGTTTATTATTTCCATTACTTTTCAATTTACTGCATTTTAAATTTGTAATAAAATAATTTCTTCTATAAGACAATGATGTAATTTCAGTAAGCTCTTTAACTCAATTTTCATATATTTTGTTTTAATAAAGTTTTTTTCTATATAATTTACAACAGTATTTTTTTCATGTTTTTGAGGAGGAGGATGAGGATGAGGAGGAGGAGTAGCAGTAGCAGCAATAGCAGTAGCAGCAGAAATAAGATTTTACTTCCCTGTTGTATATACATCTATAAGTGCTTTGCACACAGACAATGAATTTTTAAATTTGATTTTAAGTTAAGCTAAGCACTTTCAGAAGATATGCACTCCCATGTTCACAGATTGATATGTAATGAAAAAATATCTATGATGGATATTCTATGCAAATATATGTAAATTTTGTTTACATCATTTACAATGTCCATTTTCTTGATTGAGAAAACAAGCCTCTCTTCTGTTGATTGCTGTAGGGTTGATTGTATGTAGCAAGCCTCTTTAACCTTTCATTTTGTATAATTTCTCTCTGTGCAAACAATACTTGCTGCTGATGGTTGAAAAATGTGGCCAGTGGTTTTCTCATGCTCAGCAAATATTGAGTACCATGAGCTTTGGTTTTGGTCCTATTATATAAATATTTATACTGGGCTAATCTGTTTGCAATATTTGTCTTGGTCTCACCATAATAGGAGGCATGGCAATTTTCATGGGGGTAGGTGATTTTATACAAAACATGAGTAGTCAATTTGGGTGTTATTCTGTCTTTAGTGTTATTTATTAATCTGTTAGTGGAGTTGGGTAAATGAAAGGCAATTTCGAATTCTTTGGAAAGTTTGTTAACTATTTGTTTGGATAGTGAGTAAATATATGGAATAAGGATGCATGGTTTGTTTACCTTCTGTTGTTGAGGATTTATTTTATAGAAAAGTAGATTAACTTTTTTATTGATAATTGTCCTTTGTGTCCTAATCTGATGAGATCATCTATATAATGGGTTAGGTTGTCTCTCATGTCAGCTTCACATTTACATCATCATCAAAATCATCATCATTATTATTATTAATATTATTATTATTATCAGCATTATCATTATTATTATCATTATCATCATCATCATCATCATTATTATTATTATTATTAAGTTTCAACAATAGTAAACTTTATTGATCCAATAGTTACATAGTATCATAATGCCATAGCAAGATACATGTTGAATCTTATTATTGTTAGTTCAATTTCAAGTCTACAATATTCATTTTTTTAAAAGTACATATCTGTACGGGTAATTTTACATGATTCTATCCACTTTATCAATGTTAATTAATCATATTATTGTCCAATAGGAGCATAATCAGGACCATGCTTTCTTTAATTTTGTTTTTTATAGCTTTGCTATTTGCCTGAGCAGGGACCAAGTAGCTGCATAAATATCCGGGCTGGTGATCTGCTTGTCTCTAACTTGAATTTTATTCAACTTATTTTCAAATGTGGCTGGATGCCTTCTGGGGTTATTACCCAATATGAATACACACCTAGTGCACCAAAGTGCATATAAAACAAACGTTGAGGCCCTTATGGCTGGTATAGACCTACCTTTGTAATTTGATATAATTTGCATCATTGTAGTATTTTTTTCCTGTATTTGGCCTGCAAAATGCATCTAGTCTGCTCCAAGGCCTTGCAGTTGAAAATTATATGCTGTAAAGTCTCCTCAGCCATATGGCAAAGGCCACAGAATGGATCAACTGACCTGTACATTCTTCTGTGATGTAAAAAATACTTAGTAGGTAAAGTGTTCAAATTCATCTTGATTATAAAATCTAGGAACTTAGGTTCTAGTTGCCATTTTTTGTATTGCTTGATCAGATATTTGTTTCCTATTTCTAGTATTGATGGGATCTCCTCATTATAATTATTTTGATGTATAAACTTATATATTTCCCAATATTTATATTTTTGGTCCAATTGATCTGGAATTGTTCTTTCTCTCCTGCATTGGTAGACGGTGATTGCCAAAAAACAATCTTTTGGAGGAGGTCTATCTGTAGGTGTTATCTGCTCTAGGTGTCTTAATTTAGGAAATTGAGTGAGTATAGCAATTATAGCATTCCTTGTTTTGAATGTTTGAAATGTTTGTAAGCTATGCAATCCCAGTCCATTTGCTATAAGAGGGCGATTCAGTTTTGCCATTGAAATTGCCACCGTCTTTTTCCCCCAGATGAGCTTGCAACATATGGAATTAATGCATGCCATAAATTTTTTTGAAAATTCAACTACAGGCATGTAATATGTTATCTTGGTTATTATAAGTTTGTTAATCAGTTGCACCTTTGCATATATGGACAAATATGCCTTTGAGAGTGATTCAGCTATGCTTTTGACTTCCTCTTTGAGCTTGGCTTGGATCTGACATCTCATTCCAGTGGCTCCTAGAAAAAAAGGAAAGCCTAGGAATGGAGCTGGTTTTGCTCGATACATTGGTCCACATGGCTTTCCAGTGAGTAGCGTCCAGGCCGCAGACTTTTCTGGGTTTATGCTCAATCCATATTGCTTTGAGAATTGTTCAAGCACTGCCTGAAGCTGTGGTATTTGCTTCTTTGATGTCAAGAAGACTGTGATATCGTCCATGTATGTGAGACATGCAATCTTCTGTGTTGTACCAGGTATTTGAACTCCAATGAATGTGCTATTGATTTTTTCAATAAGAGGATTGATATAATAAATAAACATTAATGCACTCAGAGGAGACCCTTGTGATAGTGATTGTGTTGGGATGAATGAAGGTGAATTTCGGCCATTCATAGTAACATACAGTTCTCTGCTCAGTATCAAGTTTGCAGTCAAATATAGCAGACCTTTGGGTATTTTAGTCTGCTTGAGCATATCCAGTAACACAGGGATTCTCACTGAATCAAAAGCTGAAGCAATATCTATTTGCACCACTACTGTGCTGTATTTCTTTCTAACCCTGGTGGCTATCATCATGGTCTTGAATAACAATGCTGCTTGCCCCGTTGATGATGTCTTCTTTGCAAATTGTGATTCACTGATGGTTGGTAAAATATAGGGCTCAATCTTATCTTTTATAATTTTTTCCAATATTTTAATAGGAAGTGGGCCCATAGATATTGGTCTAAGCTCATTTGGCATTGGTATGCCTTTCTTTTTCTTATTATATGGCACTATTGCCATGGGATATATCCCTGTGGTTGGTTTAATTTCTTGAGCAAGATGGTTTGCTAAATCCTTGAGGTATTTAGCTGTAAAAAAACTTAAATGCTTGAAAATGAACAGTGGTATCCCATGGCCACCTGGGTGACAAGCATTGCTGATAGTTCTCATTTTCTCTATTATATCATTTTCACTAACTGGTAATTCACCCTCAACCTCTCCAAACATTTTTGGATGAAAAAAAAATGAGGCTCCACACTTAACTTATCCTGAAAATATTTGAACAATAGCATAATCATGTTATGGCCAGTGAACATACCATCCTCAGTCTGTATGGCCATTGGCACTTTTATGTCTGGTACATAACCCAAAGCCCACTTGATAAACTTGTGGGTCCATGGGTGCTGTTGTGCCATGCAAAGCTTACTTTTCTTTATCTTCAGATACTCTTTCAGTGATTCACAGGCCTTGTTATAAGCATCAGTCAGCTTTCTTATGTGTATTTGGGTGTTGTGTGTTGGAGTCATCATCATTAGTCTCTGATGTAGCTGATCAGCATATTGCAGAAGCCTTGATGGTGGTGGTTGATTTCTTGTTACATGATCAACATTGAAAGACAAGATATTTATAAAAGTCAGGTATTGCCGTATAGGATCGAGGCTCATCCCTTTAACCTCCTGCAACAGAATATATGTCTCTGAGAAGAGGAATTCTGTCACATTTGTTGGGATAAGTACTCTTATTGTTTTTGTTAGGTTGTGATTAACTGCTTGCAGTTTTCCTAGATTGATTATGATTAGCTGGGCAGAATGATTAGAAAAAGTGGTCGTGACCAATTTTACTTCCATGAGGTGATGCAGTGATGGTGAGTAAAAGACAAGATCTATTAATGTTGCAAACCGACCATTATGAAAGGAGATAGCCCCTTCTGGCAGAAAACCTTGTCCACTAATCAATGGTATGGCTATTTTATGTAGTGATTTCTGTATAAATTCTTCATAAGATGAATTGCAGTCTTCTTCTTCTTCTTCTTCTTCTTCTTCTTCTTCTTCTTCTTCTTCTTCTTCTTCTTCTTCTTCTTCTTCTTCTTCTTCTTCTTCTTCTTCTTCTTCTTCTTCTTCTTCTTCTTCTTCTTCTTCTTCTTCTTCTTCTTCTTCTTCTTCTTCTTCTTCTTCTTCTTCTTCTTCTTCTTCTTCTTCTTCTTCTTCTTCTTCTTCTTCTTCTTCTTCTTCTTCTTCTTCTTCTTCTTCTTCTTCTTCTTCTTCTTCTTCTTCTTCTTCTTCTTCTTCTTCTTCTTCTTCTTCTTCTTCTTCTTCTTCTTCTTCTTCTTCTTCTTCTTCTTCTTCTTCTTCTTCTTCTTCTTCTTCTTCTTCTTCTTCTTCTTCTTCTTCTTCTTCTTCTTCTTCTTCTTCTTCTTCTTCTTCTTCTTCTTCTTCTTCTTCTTCTTCTTCTTCTTCTTCTTCTTCTTCTTCTTCTTCTTCTTCTTCTTCTTCTTCTTCTTCTTCTTCTTCTTCTTCTTCTTCTTCTTCTTCTTCTTCTTCTTCTTCTTCTTCTTCTTCTTCTTCTTCTTCTTCTTCTTCTTCTTCTTCTTCTTCTTCTTCATCTACTTACTTCTTAGTAGTAGTAATAGTAGTGGTAGTAATTGTAGAAATATACATTTTGGTTATGATTTACTCTTAAACTTCATTATTACTTTGTGTACTTGACTTTATATTTACCATAGTGTTTTTCTATGACTTATATTGAAATTACTGAATATCTTCTCTACATTATTATTCTAAACCTTATATTGCTGTTCTGTAAGCTTTGAACCAATCTTTTCAATTTTTGAGTCATTTATTTTCCTGAACAAATATCAATGTTTCTGGGGTGACCTAATTTTTTTTAATTAGTTAAATTTCAAAAACAGTTTTCCTGAAAGTCTTATTATGGCTTTGAACTTTTGAATCTATGATTGTTTTCTAATTTTGATTTTAGTTTTACTTACTCATTAATTTTTTTTATTATTATTATTTCTATCTCTGCTATCTTGGTCAGATTATTTCATTTCTGAAAAAAATTCTTATGCTTCAGTTTAATATTTTCTGTTATGAAGTAATGATATAAATTTGTGTCTGTTTGTTACTTGATCTTTATGTCTATTTTCTGAATTATCATTTTTAATTTTAACATTCCAATGTTTTCCAATAATAATAATAACTTTATAAAGAACATAAGTAAGATTTTTTTTCCAGTTTATTGCATCATTCGCAATATTTGATCATAAGAAATATGTTTTGATTATAGTGATGTTAAAAGTGTTTTATTTAAGCCTGTCATAATTTATGCATTAATTGATTTATATTATAACAAACAAACAAAAATCTTAATTAATACTACACCAGTTTCAAAAGTCAAATTATTTTCAAACTAAATGACTGCAGAACCATTTAATTTTTCATAATCAGTATTTCACATAATGTAAAATGGTAAATTTATATATTTCCAATTGTTTACAGAATGAATCTAATTTATCAAGTGTTTCAACAAGGAATGATTGACTAGACTGTTTTGGATCATGGTTGTTAGAGTAGGATGTTTTTTATACAAAGTTGTTACAACATTTCCAATATTCAAGTTTTTAAAATTAGTATATGATTTAAGATTTGGTTTATTTCAGTTACTGATTTACTAATGCAATCCTGATTAATAAATTGAATGCATGAGAATTGCCTCAATATTATTTCTATTTAATCTTTATGGGTAGTTGATCATTATCTTATAGACTTGATTTGTCAACAAAGACCTCAAAACCAAACTTTAACTGACATGGAATACAGAAGCTCATTTTTCAATTTTTGTGTAAACATGTGCTTCAAAGATTATTATTACTAATCTTTTATATTCATTGGGAGTTGTTGAAAGTGATAGGCTTCAGCTTTCAGTACTGCTGGTTTCTCTATTCTTTCAAAATATATCTATATGAAAAACAGCACCTAGCCTTGATAAATCAACATCTGACTGAACATGGCTTTTTGATTATTAATACATAAATATCATGTTTGAAGGACTTTCTGATATACACTATTTCTGAACTGCCAACTTACCTTGAAATTTACAAAGCATATTTATAAATGTTAATAATTCAATGAAATATATACAATTAGAGTTAGTTGTTATTAATATATATATATAATATTATAAATCGATGTCTGTATTTCTTCAAAATAATATACGCAAATTTATAAATAAATATTTAAAAATACAGTATTTAAAAGCTTATAAAAATATATATGTATAACAGTCACTTAGGAGCACCTTCAACTAACTTGTAGCTTTGTCAACTATCATGTTTAAAATGTCAGCTTTCCCATAATTCAATGATGTCAACTTTCCCATAATTCTGTGATCTTAATGTTTGCTGCTTGACTATTAACCAAATGTTGCTTATATTTACATATTAACATCGCCTCTTTAATTTTCCTTTTATTATTATTTCTTTCAGTTTCCAATATTTTTATATTGTTATAATTAAAATCGAAACCATATATACATAATTTATTATGGTCATAAAAGACAGAAGCTGATAAATTATCATTATTTTTAAAATTTTGTTTTGTATTTTGAATCCTTTGAAATAACAATAAGTGTTCCTTTGTTCTTTTTTCCAATGTGCACCTTGATTTACCTATATATCCACGGCCACAACCACATGTCCATTTGTAAATGATACAATTTTTATTTGTAAATAAAGTTTTATTCTTTGAATTGTTTATTAATTTATTTAATGTAGGTGGTGCATAAAATGCAATATCACATATTCCTTTATAAATTTTCTTAAAGAAACTTGTCTGTTGATTTGAAATATATGGTATTGATATCCACAATTTTTTATTAGAAGAATTAACAATATTATTATTTTTATATTTATAAGTAAAATTTTTAATAGTATAATAAATATGCATCAGATAAAACTAAAAATATTGAAACTTATTATAATGAATTGTTAAATGTTGGATACAATTATGATTCTATTTATTATACTATTAAAAATTTTACTTATAAATATAAAAATAATAATATTGTTAATTCTTCAAATAAAAAATTGTGGATATCAATACTATATATTTCAAATCAACAAGCAAGTTTCATTAAGAAAATTTATAAAAGAATATGTGATATTGCATTTTATGCACCACCTACATTAAATAAATTAATAAACAATTCAAAGGATAAAACTTTATTTACAAATAAAAATTGTATCATTTACAAATGGACATGGGGGTGTGGCCATGGATATATAGGTGAATTGAGGTGCACATTGGAAAAAAGAACAAAGGAACACTTATTGTTATTTAAAAGAATTCAAAATACAAAACAAAATTTTAAAAATAATGATAATTTATCAGCTTCTGTCTTTTATGACTATAATAAATTATGTATATATGGTTTCGATTTTAATTATAACAATGTAAAAATATTGGAAACTGAAAGAAATAATAATAAAAGGAAAATTAAAGAGGCAATGTTAATATGTAAATACAAGCAACATTTGGTTAATAGGCAAGCAGCAAACATTAAGATCACAGAATTATGGGAAAGTTGACATCATTAAATTATGGGAAAGCTGACATTTTAAATGTGTTAGTTGACAAAGCTACAAGTTAGTTGAAAGCGCTACTAAGTGACTGTTATACATATATATATTTTTATAAGCTTTTAAATACTGTATTTTTAAATATTTATTTATAAATTTGCATATATATATATTGTAATACTTCTGTTACATGGCCCACAATAACACAGTGTGTGTGCACAAATATATATAAAGTTGAAAGGAAAAGTAGAAATAAGCACAGACAAAAATTTTGTAAATATTTTTCTACATTTTCTGAATAAAATAATCCTAGTAAAAGGTTAAATAATAAAGAATTAAGTCATGGATAATCCTTCTTTTTTTTTTTAAAAAAAAAAAAAACTTTCCTTACATTAGAAAATTAAGGAAAAAGAATCATTTAAAATCTAAGTTTAAACATGTTATAATTAATCAATCAAATCTTTTTAGAGTAACCTGTCAAGACTGATTTTATTTCTTTAAAAAAAAAGAAAGGAAAAGCCTTTATTAGTAAAGTAGTGAAATTTATGTAAATTTAAAATGAAATTAATTATGAAAGATGTTAATAATATTATTATTTTGATAAATTCAAATATATTTAGAAATTGGTATGTCACAAGTATATGTGCATAGATATCAATATGACATTCAAATATGTTTAGAAATTATTATGCCACCTGTCAGTGTGTGCTGATATATATATATCAATGCCTGTCAAATAAAACATATATGTAAACCACAATGTAATAAATTGAATTTTGTTTTTATATTAATCAGCATATATGTACAATTTAATCATTTTTTAAATTTTATTTATTTTCACTTAAAATGTGTTCATAGTATATTATAAAATGCATGTTTGTGCACTTATCTGTATATGTGTTGTATGTAAATCCATTAACCGTATGTCATTTCAAAATGGCTGAGAAATATATTTTGGCCAATTCACTCCCTAGTGAATTTTTTCATAAGTATTATATGTTAAAATGCGTGTAAAACAGTATATTTTATTATAATAAAAAAATTGCCCAAAAAAAGAGCAAAATCCAAAATTTCCACTCTTACAATAGATATAAGCCCTGTCCTGACATGTTCAGCAATTGTGTGTTGCCAAGGCTGTAAAATGTTCAGTGTTTTATGACATTGAAGTTTCCAATCATGTAAAGTCATATTTATTTGCGAATTTATTATGGTTTTACATTTTTTAAAAAAATAATTGGCATTATATTTATTAGATATCAAGAAATAAAAATTATTAATAATTTATTTTGACTTGAAATACTTTATTTTCAAAAATATAATGTTATATTAGCAGCTAATGTACAGATGGCCTGAAGCAAATTACAAGACTAGCTTTGATGTCAACAAACTACTTTATTTACGAGTAAGAAAATATCGTAATTTTGCAATAAATATTCAAAAAATTTAAACTTTTAAAGCATAACTAATTAGATATAAGAGAAATAAATAAATATGCGTTCATTCTTAAAAATAACGAGAAACAAAAAATATTTCATTGATTTTATAAACTGAAAATAATCTTTCGAGAAACAGTGGCATGTAACATCTTTGTTTTGATTACAGTCTCATTTTTTTAATATTTACAGAAAGAAAATGTGAGCATTTATAATTTATTTCAGTAATAAACAAGAATATCAAAGGAAGTTAATTTTTTTATTTCTGATAAGTAATAATCAAATTATCATATATTTTACTTTGACATAAACTGAAATAATTTTTCTAGAAGCAATGACGTATAAAATTTTTGCTTGATTACATCCTCATTTTTTTAAATATTTACAGAAACAAAATGTGAACATTTAAAATTTATTTCAGTAGTAAACAAGAATATCTAACGAATGAAGTCAAATTTATTATTTTTTGAAAAGAAATAATCATTTTATCATATATTTTACTTTGACATGTCAGACAAAGAAATCTGTCAGAAAAAGTGAAATATGAAAGGATTAAGAGGTATTTTAAATCACAATGTAATAAATTGAATTTTGTTTTATGTTAATCCACACATATGTACAATTTAATCATTTTTTAAATTTTATTTAATGTCAGTTGAAATATATTCATAGTATATTGAAATAGTCAGCTTTTCAACCCAACTGTTTCACCTACTATATATGCTATATAGTAGTATTCATACATTTATAAATACCACCAATACTCGTATATTTATTAATAATAATCTAAATAAACCCCATTTAAATTTGAAACTAATTAAGTCAATCATATATGTGTGCGTATATTTTTAAATATTTACTAAATTATTCATTTATATACTCCTTAAGCAAAATGCGCACATATATAGATTATTAATAATGGCAAGGTAAAAAACTAATTGTATGTGTAACTTTAGACTACATATATGCAAGAATATAAATGTTAATAGATTGTAAAACATTTCAATTTCAATAATTTTATATATTTATTAAATTATATATTTTCAAAATTGTATAACTCTGCATATATCGGTAAATTAGAATGGTCGAGTTACATATATAATAAATTGTTTTTCTAAATCTTAGATTTGTTTACTGGACATACGGTCGCCAATATAATTAATCTTTACCGATATTAGATTAATTAAAAATTATATTTAGAATAAAACTTGGAAAATGGAATAAATTACAGCCTGTGAATAGCATTTTTTTGACCTATTTAAAATTTAAAACAGCAGGCTCCCGTTATAATTGGTTACTATCACACGGGCCAGAAAAACAATTCTAATAAAATAAAATAATGAAAGAGAGGGGGGGATACTAGTATAAAAGTATTGGCAGCCATCTTTCAAGGCACTTTTTCACTCACAAATTTCTGGAGCCTTTGAAAATTATTTGTAATAAAGTAAATTAATCAAATGTCGGGGTAATAGGCTTCGAACCTAGCCTTCTGCCCGGCGAACAGCCATCTAAGCCGAGAGAATGGAAGTTAAACACCACCAGATCCTAAAAGATGTCAGCTATCCAGAGAACCCGCAGTGCAGAGAAACATCAAGATTAACAACGGTAAATACTCTTCTAATCTAAAACCTTCAACCAATTCCAAGTAAATGCTAGCTTAACCTCTAATTAATGGCCATCTTAATATTGTAAGTGAAAATTATGTATATTTTGTTTTATAATTTTCATCTAGAACTCATCTAAATTATGATTATTAATTAATGTAGTTAAATCCTAAAGCCTTGCCTGATTTTAAAAATGATTACTGATTCTAAAACTGATACTAATTTAAAAACCTGACTTAAAATCTCTGATATGAGTTATATGATTTAATTGATAAAAATGATTTACCTGATAAACAAATTATTGAATAGTTTGAAATATTAAATGATTTAATGTGTTTTCGTTGATTTGAACTCATATATAAATGAATTATGGTTTATCTAAAATACGCGCATTCACACATATCCTTTTATAAATTAATTGTATGATTTTGTTTTGGTTTACTCCTAAAATAATGTTTTATTTGGTTACGCTATCTATTTTAATTCATTTAACGTAGAAACTAAATCTTTTATCTATTCTTGTAACGTATAATACACAATAAGCTATTTAAAGTAATATTAAGATTTCTATGATAATTTCTATATGTTTTAAGTTAATGATAATGTTTGCAGTCATCAATTTCTAAGATAGCATTATAAAACTAAATCAAACATGTTTTAGTGAATCTCACACATCTTTCTTTTTAAAATAAACAATTATCAAATTTCATTTGTTTAAAATGTTATGATTTATTAGGCATTTCTTAAGTTGATCTATGCCCATATTATTATTATTTAGTCACGTTATCTTGTTTATGCTATAAAACTTCAAAACCCAGCTTTAGTGTTAAATTAAACTATTCGCGAGTATTAAATCAAGTTTCGCTCGCATAATATGTAAGTGCGCATATATATATAAAATGTATAATTACATACGAAATAAAAAGCTCTGTTTTGGAAAGGATAAAATGTCTATAATTAAAATTCATTACAAACGTATCATCACCTTAATATAGATTTGCTTATTAAATTGATATTTTAAATAAATATTTAGTTAAAGTGATATAAATACAGCATAAATCTATAAGTTTATATCTTAATTCCCCATACGCTGTAATCCTCCTTAAACTAAGTAAATCATAGCCTATATAGCTAACTCTGTAGATTGGATTCATAAATTTCCTCAATTAGTACTATTAAGAGTACTGTAATATGAACTGATGTGGGTAGTTTTATGAAAGAAACTTGTATTTTAGCATCTTAATTTTTAATATGATTATCTAGTCAGTGGTGCATATGTGTCCTTATAAAACGCCACGTCGTATTTTCTTATTGCTGTATTTCTTTAATGATTGCATGTCGTCGTGCTGTATCATTACTTTAGTTCGGGCAATTATTCTTCAGGTGGTGACTGGTACACGCCAACCCATCCTGCATTCTTATAATGGAGCATGAGACTCACCCAGAGCGTAAGACTCCCACATTCCGCATTCATAAAAGGAGCATGAGACTCGTTCAGAGCGTAAGACTCCCTCTCATATATATAAATTGCTCAATCTGCCAAACTAAAATAACCTCTTATACCACAGCAATGAGAATTGGTCCCAGGGAACCATTACACCAGTAAAGATCCCATGAATAAGGCACATATGAGACGCTATAAGACTTAAGAGTTATATGTTTTTCTTTACGCACTTGTATCTGAAGTATAACTTCCGTTAGTCAGTTCAAACCCACTATTTTAATAGTTATTTCAGCATTGATCTGAAAGGAAATCCAATCTAAATAGTATTTTACTGTGTAGAGAATATATTAAAATATTCGTGCTAGTTAAGTTATATTAAATTATGTTCTCTTAAAATTAATTATCACTTCCACTAATATGGCAAATCTAGATCCTTTATAGCATAAATCTGGCATAGATAACCATGAGCAAAGTCAAATCATTCTGAATTAAAACTCATATTAAGCTCATGTACAAATTTACTGTAATATCATTTTATCACCTGCGAGTGATAGAAATATATATGCATAGCCAAATAAATAATTGATTGTAACTTACATACTATCACCTGCATGTGATATGAGGCTATACATATATAAAACGGAAATGCAAAACCTCCAAATTTTATTAAATGTGTTAGAAGCTTAAAATCACTTATAAGTAAACTAACTTATATATACATAAACCAAATTAATTAATGCTGTACATCCAAAGTTCGCTATTGATAATTCATCACTTACATGTGAACCTTTTTGAATTGTAAAATCCCTTATTCACCTGCATGTGAAATCAAAAAAGTTACTTCCACTATTGTTATTTTAAATTATTGTTTATATTGAATATTATTAAATTGATTTTAAATTTACTTTAGTTTCTTGTCTTGATCTTGCTCACCGACTCACGTTTATTTAATATTTAGTAATTAAGTTTATAGTGATTATTGAAATTTTATATAGAATTAATAATGATAAGTGTGCCACATGATACCTATATAGATATGCTATATAAAATACCCATTGTTACCTGTCTTATGTGCTACTGATAAGCTACTGCCAGCACGTGGATTAAAATGCTGCTGTGACCTCATCTGTGTCATTTGTAAGGTTGTAAGTCTATGAGCAATGGTAGAGGAACTAGGGTTAGGCCAGAGCCGTGGCTTCCACCACCGTAAACCTGGTCAGCCTTAGGATGATCTATCAGAGTTCTAGATTTTGTTGCGCAAATGCACATATTTGACTGTTACAATATTATAAAATGCATGTCTGTGCACATATCTGTATATATGTTGTATGTAAACCCATTAAAAAGTATTGTAAATCACAATGTAATAATATGAATTTTGTTTTATGTTATTCCACACATATGTAAATTTAAATCATTTCTTTTATTAATGTTATTTTATGACAATTCCAATATGTTCAGAAATTATTAGCCACATTACTGTGTGCTGAATATGTTTAAGGTAACCCTTTTAGAACATATTTGTAGATTACAATATAATAACTTAAATTTTATATATTAATCATGTAAATCACAATGTGATAGTTTTATTGTATATAACTCAAAATCAGAATATTTAATTTGTGTGGGTACAGCTATATTCTAAATACCTTAATTGCAATTTATTTTTTATTGTTATTAATAAACTTGTATTCAATTATTAATATTATTCCAGTGAACTTGATTCTAATTGGTTTTTAGAATATTATATTTGCATCATCTCATAATCACAATAACAGTAATAGAGCTTGTTCTCTGAGCAAGATATGAGCATACAGTCTGTTATATGGAAGGGGGTGTATATTAGTGTTTATGGGCATCCAGTGATAATGATAATATTCCTATCAATCATCATCATTATCATCCTGGTTGGCACAGAGAGAATATTCTTTAAAGTCCATGCTCTATATTTAATTTTAGTTTAGACTTTATCAGAATTTAAGTTTATGGTTTTCAAGTACATTAATCTACTAACTGGCCAGAACATTGATGATGATCAGTATGTTTCAATGTTCCAGCCTTGTTGTTTTTATGGTTAGATCTTCTAATGGATGAGAACTTAAGTTTGTGCATATTTAAATAATTGCTCCAAGCTGTCAAAGGCTAAATAGTTGGCCTCGACTACAGTACATTCATTTCAAACCCAGTCACAAGATTGACTGTTGATGTATTTATTGATTGTTGATCATTCGTGATGTTGGGTGATTTTTACTTATGGATAATACTGATTGATGTATGTTAATTATACTTATAATTGCTTTAAGGAGTTAACTGGGCTGAACTTTCAGAGATCTCATGATCTCTATAATATATAAAATTACTTATATATTTTTCATGCTTAAACATTACTTTATAAATTAAACTTAAATTGTACAAAATTACTTTAATAAATATTTTACATTAATAAGTACTTTATTTTAATTTTACTGTAAATTTTATATATATTTTGAACTGGAGATGATGATGATTTTTCATCATCCCAGGTTTACTAACTTTGCCATTACCCCAGGTACGACCCTCCTAATTCCCCCATCTTGTTAAAATATATATAACTGTATACAAAAATATTTGAAATTAAAATAGTTTACTGATTTTGAATTTACTATTATAAATATGAACACAAAATATAAGTCAAAACAATTTCTTGTAATGAATATTGCCAAAAAAAAAAGGTATTATACATTTTTGATATATTAGTTTATCACTATAATAATAAAAAAAAAAAAAAACTACCAAAGTCATAAGTTCATAGCTAAACAAACAATAACATCTAAGAAAAAGATTGACTAAGACTTTTAAATATATCTATCTGCAAGTGTAACTGATGAGAAATTTATTGAGAATTGTAAGAGTAAGTGAAAATTAGCTTTTCATACTATTGATATACAAAATAATCCAGTAAAATTTGATGTGCAATTTACATTGTAATGATGATGGAGACAAGTCTTCACAAATAAATACTTGAAAGGAGAGTAATGAACATAGTTTTTATAAAATGGTTTAAAATACAAATCTGTTAAGAAATTACTAAAGGTTGTAATTTGATATATATATATAAACTAGGGATAATAAGACCCAAGCTTTAATGACTAATTGAAAAGCATAAGCTATTGAATAATAATGTAATATTTAATGTTATAGTCACAGTTTATTATTTTAGCTGCCATATTAATGAGGCATTATTGTGAAACATGGACAACTATCTAACCAAAATGAATCACACCAAATAACTTTTTTTTTATCAAGTACAAACATAAAGATGTAAATAATTTAATATTATTTCATTAATATTACCACACTGTGATTTGAAAGATTTCACGAATGTTGATTTCTAAATGAGGTAGACTTAATTAGTGAAAAGTTTAACCGTTTCACACTCTTAAATCAAAATGCTTTAGATTCACCTATATAATTAGAAAATAGGTTAAAGATAAGACACCGCTCTTATCTTTATAAAGTCATAATCTTGTGTTAAGATTTGTAGAGGTCACTCTTGTGGTAAAATTAAGCCCCCAAGGTGCGTACTATTAAGATTAAAGCCTTATATGTAATTATGCACTGACCATGTGCTTAATAAGAATTGTTTATTACCATTTAGCTAATTTCTAATCTTAATTTTAGTTAAGCATTTTGGAATGCTAGAAAAAAAATAATTTAGCGTCTATTTTAGGTAAAATTCTTTATTTACAACAGTATAACTTTGCTAACACTGTAAAATATGAAAACAAATACATCATCTCCCAAAAAAATGATTATATCTTTTTAAATGACATGAATATCAATGTAGCAGCTTTTGATGTGGTTTGCAAATGGAGGCAATTAATAAAATTTATTTTCTGTAAAAAAAGTTAAGCAATTACTATTGAATAAATAGCTAGATTATGTCTTCTAAGAAGTTAACTGATTTCTCAAAAACAAATGATTCCAATTTACCAATACAAATGTAAACTTAAAGTAGACCTAAAACACTAATTAGTTTGAGATTAAACTATGCTATGTATACAAAAAATATTGTGACATGGAGATATTTTGAAGATCATTCCTTCATTGTATCCCCTTAATGAATAAGTAAAAAATTTAGTAAGAACAGTTCTTTGAAACTATTGTGATCTAGATACTTCAGGGTAATAATTTAGAAATACCTAAAACTAGAAGTTCAGTATATCTCATTTGCTTAAACTGATTAAAGAATATTTATACTAGCAGAAATCAATTATAACTCAATATTTGGAATATGTAAAAAAGATTGAAAATAATAGATAAGATTGTGCAGGTTTTATTTTTTTTAATTTATCAATTAACTTTTTTTGTAAGAATGTTTTTACATTTGTTTTTAGTAATTTACAAACATACCCTGTGAGTATTAAAACAGGCAAAACTCTATATCTATTTCCACTCAGTGCAAGTCAGAGTAACCAATGGATGCCAGAAGGCTTGTGCATAAAATCCCCATCTAATGCCTACTCATCTAATATCCCCAGACTAGATTCTGGCTCATCAATGAAGTGCCTTGGATCTGAGAGCACTGCACCTAGATCTTAGGAACTAATGCAACCCTCCAGCAGCCACCTTTTATCTCTATTTAACTACAAAACTATGAGTGTTAAATTGAAAACACCATAATATTTTCAATCCAAGCTTATTAGGTTATTAGATCCTAAGATCTAGGTGCAGTGCTCTCAGATCCAAAGCTCCTCACTGACGAAGGCCACAAGCCAGAAACTAGTCTGGGGATATTTGATGAGTAGGCACTAGATGGGAATTTTATGCACAAGCTTTCTGGCATCCATTGGTTACTCTAGCTTGCACTGAATGGCAATACGTATAGAGAGTTTTGCTTGATTTAATAACAGTTTTGAGCAAGTGTAAGAAATGGTGATCATGCAATGTTTATTCATCATAGCCTCTGGGGTTTGATGCAATTATAGAGCATGTGATTTGAGATTGAAAAGTTTTAAAATCAAATCTGGTGCTGCCACCTGTGGAACACAATTCTTATGAACCCCTGAGTAATAAAGTCATTAGTCTGTTTTTTACAAACTGATAAATATGAAATTTTGCTTTGATTGATACTGCAAAAAATGCTTTAGGTAAATGCAATGTCTTTAATTCTGATCAATAATATTCTATTAATATAAAAATAATATAGCAAAACATAAATAGGCATAAGTTTAAGCAATTTCACTAATTGCAGAAATAACATTGTGGAATGTGGAATAATTGAAAAGAGATGTGGTGTTTTAAAATATATTTGTGCATTCTAGCTGAGAGATCAGCACAGCTACCTTGCATGCAAGCAGTTGCTTGCAGACAGTTGTTGTGGGTTCGCTTCCTGGCTGATGCTTTGACATACGGGGGGAAAAATTACATTGGTGTGTTATTGATTAGTGCACTGCTTCCGCATTAAGTAGCAGTATATATAACAGATTAGCATTCAATGGACAGAGTATAATTCTGACAGATGACACTTATTATATATTAAGTCTCTTCCACAATAAATAGTCTAGTAGTTCTAAATATAATGCATAAAAGTAAGGTCTAGTAAGTGTGGAAAGATATAGACAATATGTCACAAAGAATGATCAAAATATATCTGCATAAAAACTTATACAAGATATATAAATGTATATGTTAAAAAAGATCAATGAGAGTAAATGAATTTAAACTGGTAAAGGTATCAGGATGTATAAAATATAATAGCAATAAAAATACCCAATAACCCAATTTTTTTGCAAATAGTAATTTTCAAAAAATGTGCTAAATTTACAGTTTTTTGGCTAGAATATTAATACTATATATAAGTAGAAAGTTATAACACCATAAACATGTCTATAACTCTCATAGAGAATAAATTTGTAATTGGATATTGCATGGTAACAGATATCAAAAGAAATTACAATGGAAATGAGTAATGAATTAAGACTCATAAATATTTTTGGAAACAAGTTCTGAAATGTTGAGACTAGCACCCCACTAGACTCGTAAAGAATACAATATGCTAACATGGCAAATATTAAATTTGTTTACTAAAATAAAGTTTAATATCTTCATTTAATTATAATGAATGCAAAACTGTTATATTTTTATATAAAAATAAACATAGACTTTTTTCTATTTGTTGAATGTAATTAATGTACATACAAGTTAGAATTTGACACATATTTTGTATTCAAATTAAACTTGTTTTTTGTTGAGACATCTATATAATTTCAAAATCAAATGGATAATATGAAATTGGAATTATCACTTCTTTTACATTGTTTGATGTTTTTTATTATAGTTTATAGCGTATGTCACTTATAGTACAATATACAATTAACAATTCTGAAACCTATTGGATTTATCACAATTAGAACTGCATAGTGGATTTAACATTATTTTTATAATATATATATATATGGGCTATAGTTTGACCCCTTTTGCACTTACTTGCCTGCTATGTTAATGCAAAATAATCATTTGCATTAGCAAATCATTATATATTGTACCATTTATTTATATATGGTACAAATATATGTATTGGCATTTGATAAAAGCTAAAAAAAAAAAAAAGTAAACTTAGATTTTTTTTTATTAGTATAATTTATTTTTTTAAAAAAAACGTACAATGAAAGTTAAAATTGTCATTCGAATTTTTTTATCTAGTTAAAAATAAAAGTAAAAATTGGAAAGAACAAAAGACACAAAATACTAATCCAGATAAGCTAAAAGAAAAATATTTTAGCTAATTAAAGATGGCTGAAAGACTTGATAAAAAGGAGAACTTTGTAATTGAAAACCGATAAAAAAAAATGTACAAGATTATAAACCTAAATGCCAGGATAGGATAA
Organism: Epiperipatus broadwayi; assembly: GCA_028023455.1. Classification (NCBI taxonomy): domain Eukaryota; kingdom Metazoa; phylum Onychophora; class Udeonychophora; order Euonychophora; family Peripatidae; genus Epiperipatus; species Epiperipatus broadwayi. The sequence continues at coordinate 3,684,443 of JAQFVV010012429.1, read as the reverse complement.
TAACGTGTGAAGAAGTCTGAAAACTGGTCCTCGAGTATAAAAAAACAGAGGCCAGTTTAATCAGTGTCTTGTTTTGTCTGTTTCTCTATAGTTGGTCCTGGATAACAAAAGAATATATTCAGGATCACCCTATGCTGAAATAATTCGGTATGTTGGAGTGAACTGGAGCTTCTGCAGACATCGCTCCGGAACATGGACTCCAGAGAAGTTTTCATGACTGATCAGTAGAATAGACCACAAGAACAACTTATAACCAATGGCCAAGCTCATTCTAACCCAAAAAAACTATGCATAGTAATCTACAAGCTTCATGAACTCACTAAACTTACCGGTAATTATTCCCGATTATGACTAAATAGTTGACAAACCATTCTTAAAAATAAGCTTAAAATAATCCTGATAGAGACTTTAATTTTATTGTTCAAGAGATTCTTATTTACCCAAGAACTTTAATTAAAATTGTTTAACTGTTATTTTTTATTAATGGATTCACGTCTCGATTAGTGTGTGTTCTCTCCAGTTTATTTAATTCATAATTTATCTTTAACATTTTAATTTGTCAGAATAAAATATTTATTTCTAATACCAACGAGTCTAAGCGACTCTGGCACCCTCATTTATAAATTAAAAACTGATTCAGTTCGCAATTGTACTCATAACAATTCTAGGCCGAGTTGATCAGGAAATATAGTTATGTTTTTTAGAAATAGAAATGAAACTTTCTTCTTTTTGCATAAGTTGATCAACTCGCGCATTTATATGTGTAACTGAAATCTAGCAAGATGGAAAATATTACAATATATATATAGAGAGAGTTTCTAAATAAAAATAAAGACTGATACATTTTATATTCAAACATCATTAATGTTATATACAGCTTAATTCCAACTTACATAAGAGAGTCCATTTCTTACTCATTTCAATGCTCTATAAATTAAGACATATACATCAAATATTTATAGTATAATTAAATATGTTTTTATATTGTTTGCAATTTTCATTTTATTCACTAATTATTTAAATATTATCAACATATTTTTAGTTTCTCTGGACTTATATGATTGTGATGCCAATGTAAAATGATATCAGAACAAAACCATATAAAATTGATAGTGTTTATATATGAAATGTATTAGATTTCACTTTTATTTAAAAACTCTGATAATTTAAGTGGTCATTTTGAATTGGTGGTGCAATCTAGAAAATTCAGAAGTGCTAAAATTATATTAATACAATTAGTTTGTCAATAAATTGGAAACGTTATAGATATAGTGAAACGATGAGTGGTAGCTGAAAATTGACCTTTGATTGCTTAAGCATGCTTCCACAGTGTTATCATTATTTAATACACACATATTTTTTTTGCAGTGTATATTTTAAAGAAGAAAAATGTCAGGTTATATTAAGATGGCAAATAATGATGTAATAAAATGAAAAGTAGAAAGTTCTAAGTTTTGGTAAATGCTGTTAAAATTGTAAAAAATACATTACATTTCAAACCTAATTATTATAAATATTAATCCCTTTATATGGGCATGAATTACTAACATGTTAGATATCTTAATGTGAAGAGAAATGGAAAATTTGTAATAGTATTTAAATTTGGCTACAAATAAATTTAAGCATTGTTAGCCGAGAGGTCATCACAGCCACCTAACTTAGTTGGTTGCAGACGGTTGTGGGTTCGCGTCCTGGCCGATGCTATGACATATGAAAATAAATTCAAGTTCTAAAACTCAAACAGGTTGTACTCATAAATTAATTTTTAATTGAAGTTTAAATTTTATATCTAGGCTAAGGATAATCTCTAGTTTAATAAATGATTGATAATAATTATTAATTAATTTATCCGAAGTGATTGATGTTAAAGTTGTGAGTGTAGAACGTTTGATGCTCATAAATCAATAACAAACATCAAACTACTAAAACTAATGCCAAAATCCAGTACTTCAAGCTCCCCCTCATCTGATAAATAAAGATTTTTGGAAATATGTATACAGTGCCAAAGAATAGTATAGATTATATATATATACTGGTGAATAATTGTGATATAAATTTGATTTCCGTTTGGTTATGTATATTTTTACAGAGCAATCATTAATTGTCATATATATACAGAAATTACACTATTTATATATATGATTTTTTTCTACAGTACAGGCTTTTTCATACCTGCACTCCAATATGTAATATATAGAGGGTTTGAACTCAGACTTTCACATGACCCTCATCTATCAACCCTACCTCATACTGCTGACATACTTGATCACACACATATCGAAAAGATAAATAATCCCCAATATAAGTATTACGTGCTAAACCAGCCCTCGTCAGTTGGTCCAGATTATCATCTCCACACATATGTACAATCAGTGAACATCTTTTTTGTTTATTATAAATATATTCAAGTTTTATATTATAAATACATTCAAGTTTTAAAAGTCTTAAAATTATTTTGAGACATTTATTAATTAAATCTTAAGTAAAACTTTTTTATTTCTATTTTCATGTAGAATTTTAACCATTTACAGTTAAGACGACTGAAATCCATAAACTTTTAGAAAACGTGTGAGCACTTAACAAAAAATCTTTTTTTTCTTTTTTAAATGAGGAAGTTAATCTTAGTATTAAGCAAGTTATCTGCTCATTTATTCTTTATTTTTATAATAATCCATTTCCTTGGGATATGAGTATTTCTTGTTTCTCAAAAAAAAAAAAAAATGCAGACATATTATTGTCAAAACAAAACTTAGAAATAATACTATATTTAGATTTCAAATGTATAAATAAAGAGATTTCTTTCCAGCGATGTAGAATGCATGGATCTCGAACATTGTAGTTAATATATAGAAAGAGACAGATTGATAAAAATAATTAATATATATAAAAAGAGAAAACAAGATGTGAAAAAAAAAAAAAAATTATCACAAAGAATCCCCAATTGGTTAGCTTTTGTTATAATTCTTAAAGGCAATTAAATTTTGAATTGTATATATAATATTAGGAGGGGTGTCTATTGTGCCTAGTTGCTAATAAACCCAATAGTAAATCTATTTGGAATCTCTACATATTGCTTTATGATATTTTTTAATCGTTAAAACTGTCTAAAAAATAATCCATATGTTAAATAAATAAATAGCCAAATTAAAATTCATCCTGAGTATAATACAGAAATTAACCTTATGCTTGATAGATTACTGTATTGACTATTTTGTTTGCTAGACTCTTGGATAATCTACCTTATTTGAAAAAAAAAATAGGTATTTCAAAGGCTTTAAATAATAAAATTACCATTTTTTAGTTCAATTTAGTCTATTCCTTACTTGTAGAATATAAACCAATGGTAATTTAAATTTTTAAATAGTAGCCTAGAGTAATTTCGTCCATTAGTTAGAGAAATAAACCCAAGAGTTAATGGTTAATGAATTGATTGCTTTTAGTAAAAAAAATAAAAAAACAGAACATTTCATCCTATTAATGAAACTGTTTTGCATATCTTGCTCATAACTATATGGTAAATAGTAATAGCTAAGGCTGCAGAAAGGAGTTTGCTATTAACTGAAAGGAGACCCTTTGATTCCTCTTGGAGGCCTTAAAGGAACCTAGCAGGGCAAATTCCTAATGTCCACTCCATACGTTCTTGTTGTTGCAGCTGTTATTACTATGTGATTATTCATATAGTATACGAACATGGATGGGCTGCTCACCAACACACATTAGCCAGCATGGTGAGTTTATTGGCTTTTTACCTCTGAGTTTAAGATCAAGAAACACCATGGTCTTTCTTCTCAGTGCCTGATAAGGCAGAATGAATGTTTGTGTAAATGATAAATATTTTTCCAATACATATATACAATTATGACAGACAAAAATAAAGCATGGCCCTTATTCCCAGGAGGCTGTAAAGTCACCAACCAAGGCAGCGGTTGGTGGCCGAAGGTGGAGGGTGCTAAGAATCCCCTGATTGCAGACCCAGGCTGCCATTTGATGACGACTTTTTATTTAGGTACTTACAACTGCAGATCACTTTCAAGTGAAGGAAGATTGCAAGAATTAGAAGAAGAACTGTCTTATATTAAATGGGACATTATTGGACTTTGTGAAGTTAGAAGAAAAGGAGAAGAAACAATTGATTTAAAAAGTGGACATATACTCTATTATAAAGGCACACATATTGGAAATACAAGTGGAGTAGGATTCATTATAAATAAAAAGTGGAAGAACAATATTGTGGAGATTGATGGTGTATCGGACAGAGTGGCAAGATTAGTTATACAACTTAATAGCAGATACCAAATGCAGATAATTCAGGTTTATGCCCCAACAAGTTCTCATAGTGATGAAGTAGTAGAAGATTTTTATATGGATGTACAAAAGGCTTTTGATCAGAGTAAACAACATTTTAAAATTGTTATGGGAGACTTTAATGCTAGAATTGGTAGACAAATGAAAGATGAAATTGCTGTAGGTAATTTTGGTTATGGTAATAGAAATGAGAGAGGACATAGACTTGTGGAGTTTGCAGAAAAAGAAAAACTTTATATTATGAATTCATTTTTTTGAGAAAAATGTTAAAAGGAAATGGACATGGAAGCATCCAAATGAAGGTACAGCAGAATTGGATTATATTTTGACTAACAGAAAATACATATTTCAAGATTGTAATGTTCTTAATAAATTTAACACAGGAAGTGATCATCGATTAGTAAGGTGTAAGTTACGTGTTAATGTAAAACTAGAGAGACAAAAATTATTAAGAAAAACAATATTTACAGTTGATATTCCTAATCTTCAGAAACATTCTAATGAATTTAAATTAGAACTTACAAATAGGTTTCAAGTGTTAGGAGATTTTGAACATGATTCAGATTTGAATGAAATTAATATGAAAATAACTGATACACTTTTAAAAACTGCAACAAACATGGCTGGTAGAAAAAAGCAGCAATTGACTAATAAAATTTCTACTGAGACTAGAGAATTTATGAAGAAAAGAAGGAATATGAAGATATACAAAAATGATGTATTAAAAAGAATTGAATATCTCGAATTTTGTAAAATGGTACGGAAAAGAGTTGAAAATGATATAAGAAAGTATAACTGTGAAATAGCAAGGAAAGCTGTAGAAGAAAATAAAAGTCTCAAAAATGTTAAACAACATTTTGGTATTGGTAGGAAATTTATATCTGCAATAAGAAAAAAAGATGGAATTATTACTAAAAAGAGAGATGACATCATGAAATTGGTAGAAGATTTTTATCAAGAATTATATAGTAATAAAGAACAAGTACCTCCTATATCTATTACATCTTCCGAATTGCCCAGAATTTTAAATGAAGAAGTGAGACATGCAATTAAGTGTATGAAGAAAGGAAAGGCTCCAGGAAATGATGGAATTATAATTGATATATTAAAAGAAGCAGGTGAAGAAATAGAAACAATTTTAGCAAAGTTATATACCAAATGTCTAAATGATAAAGATGTACCAGAAGATTGGAAGAATGCAGTAATAATATTAATATTTAAAAAAGGTGATAAAGAAGATATTAGAAATTACAGACCTATCAGCCTTTTATCAGTTTTATATAAAATTTTTACCAAGATAATTACAACTCGTCTACAGAGAACTTTGGATTTCCACCAACCAAGAGAACAAGCTGGATTTAAAAGTGGTTTTAGTACAATAGATCATATCCAGGTATTGAGAGAAGTCATAGAAAGGACAAACAAATATGAGTTGTCATTATGTTTTGGATTTGTAGATTATGAAAAGGCATTCGATTCTATACACATTTCTTCAGTGATTAAAGCATTGGATCATCAAGGTATAGATCCAGGATATTGTCATATTTTAAAGAATATTTATAAAAATGCAACAGCAACAATTAGATTACATAATGATACTGGAAAAATCAACATTGAGAAAGGTGTAAGACAAGGTGACTCCATATCTCCAAAACTCTTTACAGCAGTGCTGCAAGAAGTATTTTGTGGATTAAAATGGGAAACTAAAGGAGTGAAAGTAAATGGAGAGTATTTAAGTCATTTAGATTTCGCAGATGATGTAGTTGTTTTTGCAAATAATGCTTCAGAGCTGCAGGAAATGTTGCAGGAGTTAGCAGATGGAAGTAGAAAAGTAGGACTAAAGATAAATGTTAAAAAGACTAAAGTAATGTTTAATCGATTTGCTCAAAATATGAAAATAAAGATTGATTATGAAGAATTAGAAGAAGTTAACAGTTACAAATACCTTGGTCAGATTATTAATACAGATGGAAACATAATGGAGGAAATTAATCATAGAATTAAACTTGGTTGGAGTGCTTTTGGTAGAAATAACTTGATACTAAAAGGAAATATGCCTATGTGTTTGAAAAGGATGGTTTTTAACAAATGTGTTTTACCAGTTCTTACTTATGGATCTGAGACTTGGACACTTAATAGAAGAGCAATACAGAGACTTCAGACCACTCAAAGGAGTATGGAGAGATGTATGTTGGGAGTAACAAGAAGAGATCGAAAACGCAATGTATGGGTAAGACAACAAACAGGTGTTACTGACCTTATTGAAAAAATTAAAAGATTGAAATGGAGTTGGGCTGGACATATTGCTAGAAGAGATGATAATAGATGGACAATTGAAATTTTAAACTGGATTTCAAGAGATTGTAAAAGACCCAGAAAGAGACCACATGTGAGATGGATGGATGAAATAAGAAAATGTGCAGGGGTGTTGTGGAGAAGAGAAGCTAAAGATCGGAGAAGATGGATTAAACTTGGAGAGACCTTCATCCTGCAGTGGATTGATAATGGTTGATGATGATGATGAATAGCTAAACAGCATTAAGCTGTTGCACATGCCCTTTGCAGATTTTAACTATAAATGACTGAATACAAACACTTCAGACACATCATAAAGTCTTTAGGAAAGATAGAATTAAGCTGTTGCACATGCACTTTGCAGATTTTAACTATAAATGACTGAATACAACACTTCAAACACATGATAAAGTCTTTGGGAAAAGATAGAATATATGTAAATAAATCAATTATTTTATATAGCGCGAAGTTTTATAAACTGTAATAGCTAAACAGCATTAAGATGTTGCACATGCGCTTTGCAGATTTTAACTATAAATGACTGAAATGGGAAAAGATAGAATGGCCTCTTTTCCCAAAGACTTTATCATGTGTTTGAAGTGTTTGCATTCAGTCATTTATAATTAAAATCTGCAAAGCGCATGTACAACAGCTTAATGCTGTTTAGCTATTACAGTTTATAAAACTTTGCGCTATATAAAATAAATGATTTATTTACATATATGGTAAATAATAAATTCACATTCATCAAATTCAAGAAAAGTCTATGTGATGATTGCTGATCAATTTTTTAAAAAGCCTTTGGTTAAGAATTTATATCAGATTCTCTAAAAAGTTGCATTATCATTTCTAGTGAAAAAAATTTAAGTGTTTAGACTCTAATGTCATCTGATTATTGGAGATTCAGATAAATGTCTATATAATGAGTAAAGCCATTTCAATATTCTTTTTATTACTCATAAACTTACAAGAGTATGTTGTTTATATTAGTAACATAGTGAATTACCTTTCTTATTTGTGTGAGCACCTATTAAAAAAAGATAAATCTCTGAAATGCTTAGCTTTATAAGTGTATAAAAAGACTTTTCAGATAGTAACTTGTTCAATTATACTTAATTTGATAGTTTTGGTATTGAACTAATAACATTGCTTATGTATGTTTCATCATTTTAAATCATCTGCCCATTAAAGAATGAAGGTTGAAATGTAATACAATTTATTAGTTATAAAATTTTACTTAGAGTTTTTACATTGCAACCTCTTAAACATTTCAATGATGTTAATTATATCTGTTTATTCCTTAATAATGTAGTCCACTTTTAATCATGGATTATTAAATTCAAAACAAATCTCTTCCAACATCATTCTGTGGTCTGATGTTTTGGAATTAAAATTTTTATTAAGAAGTCAAACTTCAAGAATATTAAAAGAAATGATTGAGTCTAATTATTAAAATCTTTCTCTCTATACATAATTTTTTTTTCTTTAATAAGAGATTTTTATCAAGTTTTATTTTATGATTAATTTTATCCATTATGTTTATATCTTACTTAACAAGTTGATAAAGATATTAGTAATTGTTAAGTTTCTGTAATTCATTGGAATCTATATTCGTTTCAGTTTTCTTGTGAAATGCAATTGCAAAAATGTTTTGATATTTATCTTTAATAGATTATTTAGTTCTTGATTTCAGTTTATAGAACTTTTACCATTTTACTCAATTCTGAATCTAGGTGATTTTAGTAATCTCTATTTATCTTTATTTTCTTTGCAGCCCATTTAAATTTTTTACATCTTTCTGTAAAACTGCTAAAAAAATTTTTTTAATTCAATTACTGAAGAAATATTAGTCAAATGCTTATTTGTAATATACAAATTCAAAGCAAAATGAAACTCATAATCAGTGAAAATATATATAAACTATTTTTAGTATGATTTTCTGAATTAGAAAATTCAATGAGTTCTTTTTGCATGTCTTAAATTGTAATTGATGCATAATGACATGGTTCATTTCTAATATCTTTTTATTTTTATTTTTCCTAAATAATAATATTGCCAGTATGCTGTTTAGAGATTTAATATACCCTTATTATTTAAAATAGATTATACATATCTGTCTTAATAATTAATTTTTTACTTTTTTTAAATTTCTAGAAAGTTTAATTGAATACACTTTTCCTTTAAAACTATCATAGATTCAATAATGTATTTTTATGGGTTACATTTGATTTGCAATTCCACAACCACACAGTTCACATTTCTGCTTTTTTAGTAATGGTGCCACCTTTACTAAGTTCTTATTTAATACTAATCTTTTTTGCTGTCACTTTTGCATGAGTTTTCCTTCCTATTAGGTACTAATTTTTAAAATAATATTATTACTTTTATGGCAATCATTTTAGAGAACTCTGGATATTCAGTTTCTTTTAATGAATCATTTAAAATGTTTTTTTATTACTTTTTTTCTTTTCCTATTATATCTTTCTTGGTTAAAAATTTACTAATAAATTACTGCTTTTTCATTTCTGTGATATCATTCCATTCTGAATCATCATTAATGTCTGTTAATATCTTAATATGATTTACAAGTTCTAATTTAAATTCATTTGCATATTTTTGATTTTTAGGAATTTTAACTGTTAATTATGACTTTTTAAAAATTTATTATTCTAGATTTGTAGTAAATATATTATATCTCCCATATCAATGATCACTTTCTGTTTGAACTATTTAAGTAAACAAATACACTTAACTGAGAACTCCCATTATTATTCATTTTTTTATTCTAAAAAAAAAAAAATTCTTAAAATGTACATTTCACTCCTAAAAAAACACAAATCTCTGCATCACCTCATTTTTATCTTGCTTTCTAAATGTACCCATAGCTCTATTATCTTTTAAATCCTTTAATTCTAATAATAAATATTCTATGACAATATCAAAAGGTTATTTGATCATTTGAAAAGCATTTTATGTTTTTAGATCAAAATAGTTAACTAAATTAATATTGCTAATGTATTAGATGTTTTATCTTTTACCTATTCTTTCTTTTTCTCCTCCATAATATCATTATAGTTGGACTTTCAATGTTTATATTTTAATATTGAATTATCAATTTTCAAATGAGAGGTGATTTTCCTCATTTCTCCCATTTCTTCTAACTTCACAAAGACTGACCACAATTGGACAGATTTTGTTCAATTAGTGCAATCTTTTTTTCTCTGAAATGATCAACAGTAAAATAAAAGTGTTGTTAGCCAGGAGGTCATCGCAACCGCCTTGCAAGCAAGTAGTTGGTTGCAGACGGTTGTGGGTTCGCGTCCCAGCCGATGCTATGGCATATCGAAAGAAAAAAAAATAAAAGAAATGTATCAAATGATAACCTGGTTTCATGAACATAAATTCTTAGCTTCTTTTATATTATGTGACTAATCTCTGAATTGTTTTATACATTTTTGATGACAACCAGGATATAAAGATTGTAATTTATTTTTTCATATATTTTTCCATATTCACACACATATATATGTACCGTCTCTCTTTTCTTAACCTATAGATTGACCGTCAATGCACATACATATAAATAATAAACTTATAGCAATAAAGATACTAATGACATTACAAATGTTTTTCCTTTTTTTATAATTATGGTTTTATTTATTAAGCAAATAGATTTTGTCAAGTTAACAAAAATACATATATAAATACATATAACTACCCATAATTCAATGCAAATGTCAATTACCTTAACATTAAAGGGTCTCTTCTTAATTTATTGATGACTTCAGATCTAAAGTGATTAATCTTAAGGATTTTTTGACTCTTCTTTATATGTCATTGCATTTATATAAGATAAACTTTGCATTGTCAATAATATTTTATGACCAGTATTGTATTCATAACGAATAAGCTGATCTAAGGTATTAATTTTTCATTCTAATTTAACATATTTTAACTGCTTTATATCATTTATAAATATTTAAATCCAATTGCACTCCATGAATGTGTGTTAAAATATATTTAGATGAGAATAAACTCATACATTTGTGTTAAAATTACATATATGTGAGAGTAAATTAAGCTTTATGAAAGAGTTAAAATTCATAAAAGTAAGCAACTTAGATCAGTTTTATTCATACATAAAGATAATAATTGTCATAAAATATTTGGCACTGACTCAATAAGCACTTTGTGATTTTTTTTATGCTGGAGTAGCCAATGAACGACTACTAAAATAAGTAAGTGATTAATGGTCTAAGTAATGGTATTCTGTTTTTTTTATTGGGTGCATTGCATTTACAAACATCACATGATCACCATTTTTTATGCTTGCTCATAACTGGTATTAACACAGGCAAAACTCTCCATACAGTAGTGCAAGGCAGAATAATCAATGGATGCCATAAGGCTTGTGCAGTCTTCTCTGATCCAAATATCCTCACTGATGAAAGTCACAAGCTAAAAAGTAGTCTGGGGATATTGAATGAGTAGGCACTAAGTAGGGATTTTATACAAAAGTCGTCTGGCATCCATTGATTACTCTGGCTTACTGTATGGAGAGTTTTGTCTGTTTCATTAACAAACAAACATAAAAGAAAATAATGATGTCAAATGTTGGTATCCGAGAGGTTAGCACAGCCGCCTTGCAAGCAGTTGCTTGAAGACAATTGTTGCAGGTTCGCTTCCTGCCCGATGCTTTGACATATGGAAAAAAAAGAAAATAATGTTGGTAATGTGTATTTTGTGAGAATTTTATTCTGTGTGTAATATGATTTTTTTTTGTGTAATTTTGATGACAAAATAAGTTGCATTTTAATTTTTCTATTTTTACTTCCTCCCTTTTTGAAGACCTTACAATGTGTGCTAATTTTAATTAATTAATAGTAGAATAAAAGTTGTGACTTTTTCATGAACAAACAGTATAAAACAAGAACAAAGTGACTAAGAAAATTAAATGTGTGTTAATATGCAGTTTTATTAAAATAAAACGTCAAGCGTTGGTGGCTTAGCGGTTGGCATAGATGCCTTCCAAGCAGCTGGCCCGGGTTCGCTTCCCGCGCATTTGACATATATAAAATAAAAAAAAACTACAACTGACAGATGTTTAAAGACTTTCAAAATTTTTATTAACAGGTAGTTTGAATTCTTACACTCCAGGTAAATTAGCAAATAGTAAAAAAATTAAAACTACAAACTAAAAAAGTATAAAACTTGTTAATTAACAAATAGTACAAGCAACCAAAAAATAAGTATTTAATTAACAAATAGTATTAACAAGTAAAGTACAAGAGTTATTGTTTGCTTTTGTAAAAAAATGCTTCAAACAAAAATAAAAAATAAATATACAAATATCTTTGCGCCAGCATCAGCCAGTAATGTTACTGTTGTGAAGGAATGCTACAATGTAATGCAGCTAGTGATTGGTGTCGAATGTTGGAATCACTTGATGTTCAAGATATGTGTATGTCAGAAAATCTGGCTTCATTTATATGATGGGTTCTTTACATGTAACTACCATATATCATAGTATTTTAGTTGGTGACTATATCATTAAAATTACATGAGTAACATATTGAAAACACACAAATAGAGATTTAATAGTGATGAACATTTCAAAAAGGTTTGCTTTTTATTTCCCATTTTCTGATCATGGGGGTACCAGTTTGGATGAAACCTTTCAGGTCATGAAAGAAAGTGTTTGGACAAATTTAATTTTTTCCTGCTTTCAGATCATGAGAAGAGTTTTTATCCCCCCCCCCCGCCCGCTTACAGTCATGTGTCAGAAATCTTTCTATTTATATACTTAGTGTTAATATTATTTAGTCAAACAACTGAAATAATAAAAAAAAAATTGCTATTATTCAGTAGCAAATCTTCATATTCATGTATTTACTGTTAATATTTCATAACTGCAAGATAAAATATAAAATTCTCACATTTATAGTTCGAATTATTTAGTAAAAAACAGAAACAATAAACAACGGCCGTGAGGGCAAATGTTTGAATGCTTAACAAATCTTTTTACTTATTTATTGTAAATATTAGACATTTTATTCATATATTTACTGTTAATATAAATGTATTTTTAGCTACCTCATAATGGTGAAGAAAATTTTGTAAACAAAATATGTAATTTTACTAATATTGCTATAGTTTATTATATGTTAATTATAATTACTAATATAGTCATCATCATCATCATAGTCAACTATTATCAGTCGATAGCAAGATAAAGATCTCTCCAAGTTCAATACATCTTTTCCGATCTCTAGCCTATCTTCTCCACATCACTCATACACACTTTTTTATTTCATCCATCCATCTCATATGTGGCCTTTTTCTGAATCTTTTATAATGTCCTGCAATCCAGTTTAATATTTCAATTTTCCATCTATTATTATCTCTTTTAGCAATATCTTCAGCTCAACTCCACTTTAATCTTTTAATCCTTTCATTCTCTTATCTATTTATTGTGTGTTTAGATCTCTTCTTGTTCCTCCTAACTTGCATCTCTCCATACTTTTTTGAGTAGTTTCAAGTTTCTATATTGCTCTTCTATACATTTATAAGTAAGAATTGGTAAAATATATTTATTAAAAACCTTTTTCAAACACATGGGTATATTTCTTTTTAATATTAAATTATTTCTACCAAAAGTATTCCAACCAAGTTTAATTCTATGATTAATTTTATCCATTATGTTTCCATCTGTAGTAATCATCTAACCAACGTATTTGTAGTTATTAACTTCTTCTAACTTATCATTATCTATCTTTATTTTCATCTTTTGAGAAAATCCATTAAACATTAGTTTAGTCTTTTTAACATTTACATTTAGTCCTACTTTTTTACTTTCATCTGATAACTCTTGCAACATTTCCTGAAGCTCTGAAGCATTATTTGCAAAAACAACTACATCAACTGTAAAATCTAAATGACTTAAATAATCTCCATTTACTTTTATTCCTAATAATTATACTTTTTATTCCTTTAGCTTCCCATTTTAATCCACAAAATATTTTTTGTAAGCACTGCTGTAAAAAGTTTTGCAAATATGGAGTCACCCTGTATTACATTCTTCTCGATGTTAATCTTCTTAGTAAAATGTATGTGTGTGTTTGTGTGCTTGTATGCTGTACTACTAAATAACTATCGAAAAAACTATTATATTATTTTGGTTTTAAATCCCAAATAAAAGCTGGTAATCTTATTACGCAGATTAATTGCATGTTTTGGAGAACAATTCATATTTCGATGTAAACAGTTGTATTGTAATAACAATTACGACAACAAAAAACGTACAAATTGCTTCTAAAGCTCCTATAACGGGCCGTCAGAAAGAAAATGAGAATTTTTTAAATTTAATAACAAACTTCCTTTTGAAACAATATGTATATTAAAAATTAATTCTAGTCATTAGAAACGAAGATACCAAATATAAATAAATTTTGAGCGATGGCGAATTTATTAATCATAACTTAACTTAATAATTATTAACATTTAGAATATTATTGAAAACCATGAAAATGAGACTATTATTTCATTTTCATTTTTTGAAATAAAGAGTAAATCAATTGTAATAATAAATTATAATATTGATTGTTAACTTTTAATCGCTACTAACAGATTTAAGTTGTTCCTCTAATTATATCCCTAATTGCGGACAATGATTTTTCACTCGATCTTTTTTTTATTAATAATTGTAAATTGAATAAATTATAGCAATTTTCTATAGATAACATATATTTTAATTAAAGAGAAATATAAGAACTCTCATTAACTAGTCGCCATTTGGCTCGGATGGGTTTTTTTTTTCCAGTTTTATTTGAACTCCATTAAAATGAAAAGTGTCTCTTGTGTAAAATTATATGAAATGGCGGGAAAATGTAAGTGAAGAACTGAAATGATTTATTTTAAAACTCACTTTGAAATTCGTTCATGCATAGCTTGTACCACAGGGCATAGAATATTCACTGTTACAACGACTGATTTAAATCATTTAAAGAAAAGTATATCTAGTATAAAAGCTTAACCGAACATGATTTTCTAAATATGCTAATGACATTTGGGATATTCTCTTTTTGACATCATGCTATAGCAATTCAATGTATTAAAGTGATCTGATTTACGGAATGTCATCGAAAAGGTTTGTTAACTTACAACTTCAAAATGTTTTTTTTATAAAAAAATGTTACTTAGAAATAATACTGTATACATTATTTTAAAAAATGTCTTTTTAAAAAAATAAATGTTATAAAGAAGTTTTATATTTGCACATTTTTTATTTTTTTTGCTAAAAACATAAACATACTATAGAATATCTATAAAATATTACTTAAAAAAAAACTAAAGCATTGAGAAACACAATATGTGGCACACTGCAGGATGAAGCTTTCTCCAAGTTCAATCCATCTTCTCCGATCTTTAGATTCTCTTCTCCACATCACCCCTGCACACTTTCTTATTTCATCCATCCATCTCACATGTGGTCTCTTTCTGAGTCTTTTACAATCTCTTGGAATCCAGTTTAAGATTTCAATTGTCCATCTATTATCATCTCTTCTAGCAATATGGCCAGCCCAACTCCACTTTAGTCTTAATTTTTTTCAATGAGATCAGTAGCACCTGTTTGTTCTCTTACCCATATATTGCGTTTTCAATCTCTTCTTATATTGAACAATATGTGAGAATTAAGCTTGAACGAGATCAATATTTTAGATTTTTACAATGCCTGCACAGGTTGAATAATATTTAAAAAATAGAGGAATTTAAATTTAGGATTTTCAATCAATATTCATTCTCCACTTCATCTCAAACAACCGATACACATTACCGCACATGTAAAAGAGATAAATAATTCCTCAATATACGTATTTCGTGCAGAACCAGCACTCATCATTTGGTATGCTCCATGACTATATTATTTATGCCACACTCCCTCTTTAAATAGATTAAAAAAACTTGAATTTTTGCAGCCCTTTGAAAATTAAGCTTATTGTATATTCCTGTGAATAAAAATTTAACTTTTTTTTATTCTAAAAAAAAAAAAACCAGCACTCATCAGTTGGGACAGATCATAATCTCACATATATATATATCATCAATGTGTGGGAGATTATGATCTGGCTCATCTGTTGAGGGATAGTTCTGCACAAAATACATATATTTTTATGTCCGAAAATTTCAGAGTTTCTACTTAAATATTACGTGTGAAAAAAGTGTTGTGTTTTGAGTTGATATTTTAGATCTAGTGTCCGAATATTTTAGCTCTCCACTGACGTGAGCCATAAGTTCGAAACCAGTTGGTCTGGAGATGGGAAGGTTCTGGTTAGAGATTTTAAATATTTTCTCATACCGCACTTATCAATTAAGAGCTTATTTGAGCTATTGGTTCGCCCTCTGTATTACATTTTTGTAAATACAAGCTTATAAAAGTAATGTCACGTTATGTATGACTTGTTTTATTGTTTTTTTATTATTATTATTATTATATATTTTCCAAAAAATTAATAGTCAGCTGTGTAATGGTTAACTTAAACATTATTATATGATGAATAAATAAAATTAGGTATAATCGTAACAATATAATGTTGGACAAGATAAATTTATAAATATTCAGCTATTCACATTTAAACACACATTTCATTTAATATTAATATAATGTATAATTACATCAGTAAGATAAAAATATTAATAAATTAACAAGAAAATCCTCTATATAGAAAAAAATAAGTAACAATAAACAAAATATTAAATATCACCAGTGTGGAATTGCATTGACTCCCACTGTATAAAATGAGGCATATAAAAACTATTTAGGAAAATAAAACTATTCTAGAAGACTTACCATTGGCACACAGTAAGTACTACCATGTAAGAAATAAATTGTTTTATCCCCCAAAAAACAAAAAAAATAATTATGGTACTTGTGGAGAAGGTGCATAGTGGCCGCAAAAGGTGCTGTTACACAGAAGCATCCAGGGTAGGGGACCTGAAAGCAGCAATGCTTGTTCCAGCCGCTAGGTGGCACTTTTCACCATGTGTATGCACAGGAATCTTCTAGACAGCTAGCTACCCTACCCTGGATGCTTCTGTGTGTTGACACAGAAACAGCATCTCTTGCGGCCACTGACACTTTCTCCACAAGTACCTTAATTATATTCTTATTAACAAAAATATGCAATCCAGCATATGAAAATAAGTATTTGTTACTTATGATATTTGTATGCACAAACAATAATAAATACTTCACGGAACAATCATGTGTGAATATGTTACTAGAACAACTTACAAGCAGCCACTAAAGAACCAACCCATCTGCACACCAATGCCAATTCATTTTGCCTGATAAAAGATTTTCTCTCTCATCTAACCTTTAACTTTGTATATTGTAAATAAACAAGCATCAATATCTGAAAAGCCTTGAAATTTCAATTTTAATTTACAAGTCAATTAAGCCAGATACCATTTCATATTAATTTAAATTAAACAGTAATAATTTTAATCACACGTAGATGACTTTTACTGCGGCTCAGACTTATTTACAATGTATGTGGTCGAAGGTCAGATGAAAGAGAATATTTCCTTTTATTAGACAAAATAAGTTATCATTGATATATGAAAAGATTTGTATTGGAATATCTATTTAACAATGGTTTTTTAAAATCTGCTTGCAATTTGTCATAGTAACATATTTGGACATGATTGTTATATGAAGTATTTATATTCATGAACATTGTACATTTGATTAGCAACAAAATCATTTACATGCAATTAAAAGTATTAATAAACAATAATAAAAAATGGTAAATTATTTTCAACTGATTATATTTGTTTACAGCATGTGTTCTTACAAAAAAAAAATTCTTTATAAAATTAAATGCAGTCTTTAAAACATATAAGAATATCATATTTAATATAAAATAAATTAAGGAAATACGTATTCATTTAGATAAAGTATGTAAAATTGTTTATTTTATTTATTGATAATACACCTGGGTTTCGTTTTATGTGGTAGATAGGTTCCACAGAAAACCTGCTTTAAAAAAATTGCACAAAAATGGACTTAATTTACCTTGAAAAATGGGGGATAGGTGCTGTAATTTTCAGAATTTGCATAAAAGCAAAGCAACAACAAAAAAATTACTTTAAAATTCACATTAAAAAAATAAGTAAATAAAGTATGACTAATAAAAAATTTCAAATATTTGAAAAAAATTAATACAAGACAAACTTTTTATTAACTACAATATTTAATTTTACATTTTTCATACATATTTCATTTGTAAACTGGAAAGAAATCAGATTTGATGTGATGTATTGTAGCTTCTTCTTAAATAAAGTCAGGAATATCTCAGCAATTATGCCCAGAGAAACCTGTTAGCCACTTTATTTTAATTTGTGATGTGATGTACAACTAGCACCACTTTCAGTCTTATGCTGTGTTAATGGTTTTAAGTTTCTATATTAAAATAATGAGATTAAAATCAAAACAAAAAGATTATATATTATCATTAGAAAGATTATTTTCAGTTTACAAAATCTTCATTTTTTATTTTAAAAATCTAAAAGATTATTTATTTCTGGTGTATATAACAAAATATACATTTTAAAAGATTAATTTTTTTGAATATTTATTGTGATATTTTTATATGTAAGTATAAATCTATTATTATTATTTACTCATTAGTATAAATAGGTTATTTATATGGAAGCTATAATTTTAAATACAGCTTCAGGCCATATTCATGTTAGCTACTAATATAACGTTATATATATTTTAAAAAAAAGTCTTTCAAGTGTAAAATTTAAATTTCTTGATATCTAATAAATATAGTGAAATATGAAAGATATTAAGAAGAAACATGAATCGCATAACTTCAAAATTGCATTAAAATAATCTGCATAAAATGAGACCCAGGTGTATTTTTCAAATATATTTGTCGTTTATCATTATTATAAATTATAAAGATTTAAATTAGAAATGTTTAATAATAGTAGTAGTGTTTTGGCAGTAGTAGTAACAGTTGTAGTAATAATAGAAGTAAGAATAGTAGTAGTATGCATAAATAACTCCAAAAACTTTGCTATATTATAAAGTAAAAGTATTTTTCAAATATGTATCATGATAAATTAATTATATTAACTAGAAGTAGTATAGAAAAAGTAGTAGTACTAATAGAAGTAAACAATTCAAAACAAAGCAAAACTCTCCATATAGTAGTGCTAGCTTGTGCTAACAAGAGCAATCAATGGATGCCAGAAGGCTTATGCATAAAATCCCTATCTAGTGCCTACTCATCCAATATCCCCAGACTAGTTTCTGGCTTGTGGCCTTCATCAGTGAGAAGCCTTGGATCTGAGAGCACTGCACCTAGATCCTAGGATCTAATGCAACCCTCGAGCACCCACCTTTTAACTCTATTTAACTACAAAACTATGAGAATGAAATTGAAAACACAATTAATATTTTCAATCCAAGCTCAATAGTTTATATAGTCATATGGGTCTGAACTCAATTCAGCACCCATACATTTTGGTGTCTTTGGTTCTTTAACAACCATAGCCACCACTATCCTCACTAATGAAGGCCACAAGCCAGAAACTAGTCTGGGGATATTGGATGAGTAGGCACTAGATAGGGATTTTATGCATAAGCCTTCTGGCATCCATTGATTGCTCTTGTTAGCACAAGATGGCACTACTATATGGAGAGTTTTGCTTTGTTTTGAATTGTTTAATAACAATTATGTGCTAGTATGAGATAGTGATCATGTGATGTTTATTGGTTTAATAATAGAAGTAGTAATAATAACTATAATTACAATAATAATAGGCATAAATAAAAATTAAATTCTATGTTTAAACTTAAAACATTAAACAAAACAAAAATTTTAAATAAATTGTAATACTTGATATATCAAAATGTGACATACAATTGCCAAAATAAATATATTAAATTTATTAAGTGGAAGCAATTGACATAGTAATAATGTGAAAGGCTAAAACATTCGGCAAATGGCTTTAAAAAAGCTTATGTGACAGTCAAACAGATGTAACAATGATTGCACAAGGAACTCTTAATTCTAAAACACAATCCAGAACTCTCAGAAAAAGACGGGATCCACCAGCTGCTACGCTTAAATTTATATATAAATAAGCCAGACTCGAGCATCTTGAACTAAGAGCATAAAGCTTTAAACACCTTCACGTTTAATTCACTAAATATTATATATAAATAAACAAAGTGAAATCAAATAATGAAATGATAGTAACAAATGTAAATATATTAAATTTATTAAGTGCAAGCAGTTGACATAGTAATAACATGAAAGGCTAAAACCTTCAGCAGATGTGCTTTAAAAATGCTTATGTGATAGCCAATCAGATGTAACAATGACTACATGAGGAACTCTTAATTCTAAAACATTGAATTTAATATAATGAATCAATGGAGATGAATAATCCATTTTTAATGATATTATAAACATTACTAGAATTGATGTTTGACTTGAAAGTACATCAGTTTTTAATTAACATAAGGTATTTATATTGAGTTTTAAATAACTTAAAATGCTTAATGATTAAGAAACAATTATTCTTTAGTATTTTGATGTTAAATGATTTTCATAGAACTGTTGATATTTTCTTGACATTTTATTGGCATTAAAATAAATTAAAAAAATTGATTTTGATGGTACTTTGCATTCAAGCTAGTGACATCTAATATAGTCATATAGTTTTAAAACAATTATTTTTTTTTAGTATTTTTTTTCTCTTTTTTATGGGCTAAAAAAATAATATTATTTCTGACTTCTATAAGGAAAAGAGAGAATGGAAAATATATAAGTAACCATTTTATTTAATGGTCTTTGCAAATTTAGATATTGAACTTTATTTTTTTTAAAATATTGTTTTAAGTTGAACAATAATTTTAACACGTTAACAACAGATTAGTTTTTGTATTTGCCACCTTCTATTTTAATATTTTATGGGTTAGTAATAACATTTTGGAAATTCGTTTTAATTTCTTGTTATAAATCATATATTTTACTAGACGCTAAAATCTATTAATATTCTTTTAAACCGTTTGTTAATGACAATTCCCAACTCAAATATCTCTAAAATTGAGTTTAATTTTAATTCAACACAATTCAAAGGTTAAACATCGAACATATTTTTTTTTACTTTTTTTTTTCCATATGTCATAGCATTGGCCGGGACGCGTTCTTTTTATTTTGATCCATTTAAAGTCAAAAATTGGATATTCAAAACTGTTTGATTTAATTAATTTTGTGCAATTTAATTACATTATTAAATTAATAGTTGATATATTTATTATCAAAGGATTTATGGAAAGGTTGACTATTATATTGCTGAAGAACAGTTTGGTTTTCGGAAAGGGAAAAGCACAAGAGATGCTATTGGTATTGTTAGGACAATTGCAGAAAGATATATTGACAGAGATAAAGGAATTGGTATATGTTTTGTAGATTTAGAAAAGGCATTTGATAGAGTAAGCTGGAATAAACTGATGTCTATCTTAAGAGATAAAGGAGTATTCTGGAAAGAAAGACGATTGATATGGAATATGTATAATGGGCAAAGAATAAGAGTTAGATTTGGATGTAATGAGACTGATGATGTGAATATAGAAAGTGGAGTTAGGCAAGGATGTAGTATGTCACCTGTTTTGTTTAATATTTATTTAGAAGATATGATAAATAATTATTTGGACTGTGGAGGAGCAAATGTTGGAGGGAGAGTAATAAAGTGTATAAGATTTGCAGATGATATGGCTCTTATTGCTGAGGAAGAAAAGGATCTTCAGAATATGTTGAATAAATTGGAAGAAGGATGTATGGCATATGGAATGAAGATTAATATTGAAAAGACTAAGTGTGTATGGATAGGGAGAGATGCAAAAAGACTGCAAATTGGAATCCATGATGACATGGTGCAGCAGGTGAAGGGATTTAGATATTTGGGTTGTTGGTTGAGTGAGGATGGAAGAAGTGAAGATGAAGTTAAAAGAAGAATAGCATTGGCAAAGGTGACATTTGTAAAAAGAAAGAAGATATTCTGTGGACCTATGGAAAGAGAATTAAGGAAAAGATTAATTAAATGTTACGTGTGGAGTGTATTAATGTATGGTTGTAAGACATGGACATTGAGTAATAGAATTAAGAAATGACTGGAAGCTTTTGAGATGTGGACATGGAGAAAAATGGAAAAAAATCAGTTGGGTGAATAAAATAACAAATGAAGAAGTTTTGAAAAGAGTTAATGAGGAAAGAAGATTGATTGAAAGTATCAAAGAGAGAAAGAGAAACTGGATTGGACATATACTAAGAAAAGATTATAGTTTAATGAAAGATGTTTTGGAAGGAATGGTGAGTGGAAATAAAAAGAAAGGACGGAAGAGATTGACATTATTGGATGATATACGAGATGGAAGGGGTTATGTGGAATTGAGGAAATGGGCAAGGAAGAGAATGGAATGGAAGAATGGATGAACTGATGTAGTGACTACTCTCTGGACCTGTCTATTGGACAGACTACTATTGATGATGATATTTATTATCATGAAATGAATGAAGTTAAACTAATTTGTTAATCTATATTTTATTATATAATGTAATACTTCCTAAAGCTGTAACCTCAAGAATATGCACTTAAAATGCGATAGGAGGGACCTCTACAGGTATTAACCACAAGCTTACATTTAATTATGTCAAATATAGTCTAAAGTAGTGAAATGTCGATTGTTTCCATTGAGAAGATATGGAAGAGCTACAATCAGACATGATGTTAAAGTATTTCAGAATGAAAAATTTTCTGCTAAAGAAATCCAAAATATCAAATGAACAGAAAAGTATGTTATGTATGAGAATGAATTTGGGATTCACATATTGGTTTGTATAATTATCACACAACTCATTTTTAGAGTAGTGTTTTTTATTTGTTTTTTCTCTCATATGCATCTTTTTTTTCTTTTTGGAGTTGAAACGGCTATACTCATTTTTGATTGGCTGTTTATTAGTAAATTGCTGTTTATGCACTAAAAGTAATTTATTAAGTTTACTTCTTAATTGTCATAGTATATGTTAAATAAATTTTTAAATTAATGTAAATAGTAAATATTCGTTTATTCATGTCCACTTTTATATAGAATGCTTAATTTTTGTGAACATCATAAACGAGTCAATGTAAGTATTCACATATTTGTAGACATTCTATAATATATTATGATGCTTAAATTGACATTCTTGCTCTAATATCTTTCTTTTCTAAAATCTTAATTGACTTAAAATAATATATATTTAAAACTTTAATTATTTTAAATACTTTTATTATTATAATTATTAACAGTTGTCCCAGGTTAACGGGTTCGCTTCCCAGCTGATGCTATGACACATGAGAAAAAAAATTATTAACACGAACAGCAAACATTTACTTTTTTTATAACCCCAAAGCCTTTCGTAAACAATACCCAATTTTAATTATTCATATAATATTTATGTTAAACGTCCATAATATATAAATATACATGTAAAATTCAACTTATATATATAAATAAATTATTTTTGGAGTAAAACCATGTATTATTTTCTATTATATACTGATATTTTGATGAACTAGCATCCACTATTGTCAAGGCAAACTCTTGAAAGAAAATTTGTTTGATCTCAAACTATAACGTGACTGAGTGTGAGATGAAGCATGAAAATCAGCTTGAAATAGTTTAGTATTCAGAATATGAGGTTTATCAAAATATATATTTCGTTTAGTTTTACCACCCATTAATTTAAAGTTATATATATATATAATAGTAAGAAAATCCAAGTCATGCATCATTGACTTAATATTAGCTTGTATCACAATTGTAATATAATGAGCATGTTAATAGCTCTAAATGAGCTTTCCCAATAAATGATGGAAGAGAAAGAATTTAAAATCTTTATCTAGAATTATTCCTATCTCCAAATTGGTTTTAAACTGAAGAGAACATCAACTTGAGACCAGTTTGAAAATAGGGATAATTTTAAATAGAGATTTTAAATGCTTTCTCTTCCAGAATTTATCAGAAAAGCTCCTTTAAAACTATTAGCACACTCATTATATTATATATATTCTAATAATTTTAATAACTTCATTACTAAATAACAGCCATTAAATATATAATACTGAGAATACAAGAATTTATTTTTCATTAATAAATAATGCAGAATAGACGTTGCTATTGATTCCTCTTTCAAATCTTAAAACTGGTGGAACAAATATGTACTATCCACTCATACATTCTTGGCATTGCAGCTGTCATTATATGATTATTCATATGGTGTACAAAGATAGATGAGCTGACAATAAATCAACATCAATCAGTGTACTGAAGTTGTCTGTGTTTGTTATCTATTGAATTTAAATTTAAAAGGCACCATTACAACTTTTCCTATTTTGTTCTTATTTCTTACCTGAAACATCAGTTTTGGAAAGCAGGATGAATGTCTATGTGAATGATATCTTTTTTAAAAGATATTTACAATTCTGTCAGACAAAATATAGTTGTAATGCTTATGGTTCATGGGCATAAAATTATCAGTGAAAATAATATTTAGCATCCAATGTTAGAAGATGCTAAGAAAGGGTACTTGACAGCTAAAGACAGAAGAAACTAAGAATCTTTTAAATGCAGATGTAGATTATCAGTAACCAATTTAGATACCTACATCTGCAAATTATTGTCAGGTAAACAATATTTATATGAAATAAACAACTTGTCTAATATTACATGGGAAAATTTTGGACTTTATGGTTACAATAAAGGGGAAAAGACAATTGACTTGAAATGTAACTATAAAGATACAAATATTGGCAGCACAAATTTAGAAGGATGTATTTTAAAAGAAATTACATAAACAACATTATGAAGATTAATGCATATCAGATAGATAAGATTAGTTATTTAATTTAATGGAAGATACCAAATGGAGGCAATTTAGATATATATTCCAACAATATCATCATTTTGAAGAAGTGGAGGAATTTTATAAAAATGGGAAAAATGATTTTTATCACATCACAAATTTTTAAAATTATTACAAGAGATTTTAATTGTTTCAATTAAAAAAAGGTGTATATATTGTGAAAAAATGATTATGAAGACAGAAACAGTAAAGAACATGTTCAAAAAAACAACAACTATACATTATAAATTATTTCTTTGAAAAAATTCTAAGCAGAAATGCATATGGCAAAAGAAGGTATATAAGATATAGGTTGGATATAATAAAAAATATGTATTTCAAGATTTAATGTTTCTAGTAGTTTCAACATGGATATTGAACATTGATTACAGTTATGTGAGATAATTGTTAATGACAACTAGAAAGATAAAATTTATTAAGAAAATACAGCATAAACTGTTTATAATCTTAAAAAAACACTCCTATGAATTTAAATTATAATAATTATTTAAAAATATTGGAGATGGTTCAGATTTGACTGAAGTCAAATAAAGAGGATATTTGATATTATACTAAGAACTGACACAAACATAGCTAATATAAAAAACAATATGTTTTCAAGTGAGATAAAATTTATGATGAAAAAAAGAAATATGAAAATATTTATAAACTATTCATTAAGAAAAATTGAAAATATTGAGTTCAATAAAATAATATAAAACATTTGATAATGATATAATAAAGTATAACTATGAATTGGCAAGAACACCTATACAAAAAGATAACATAATCATAAATACAAAACAACATCATGGTATTGAAAAAAAAAGTTGATTTAGCAATAAGATAACAAGATGGAACTATTAGTAAAAAAAGAGATAACATCATACAATGTGGAAGAGTTCTACAAAGAATTATATAATAATTTGAATGTTCGAATATTTTAACAAAAGAAGAAAAAAGCTGAAATTTCTAGTGATATCTTAAAAAAAGCAAATGAGAAATAGAAAATTTGCTGTCAAAACTATATACAAAATACGCTAAATATTAAAGATATATCAAATGATTGGATGAATGCAGTAATAATATCAATATTTAAGAATTATAAACATCAACCTTTTATTGATTTTATACAAGTTCTTTATTAAAATAATTAAAATTCTTCTACAGGGAAATTTGAACTTATATCAATCAATAGAATTAGCTGAATGTAGAGGTGATTTTATTACAGTAGATAACATTCAAGTATGGAAAGATAAAGTAGTGAGTCAATGAATATGATTGACATTGTGCATTGGATTTGCTGATTATAAAAAGGCATTTGATTCTATAAATATATTTCCAGTGATTAAATCTTTGAACCATCAAAAAATACAAATTCTATAAATATATTTGCAGTGATTAAAGGTTTGCCCTATTAAAAATTAAAGACATTCCAACACTGTCCTATTGTAATTAACATTTATCAGAACTCAACATAACATAATGATTAGGTTATTTATTGATCCCAATAAGATTCCTAATAAAAATGTCTGCCAAGCAATTCCATATTTTAAATCTGTTTATAGAAGTTTCACAAATAGTATTTTGTGAATTAAAATGAGAAGCTAACTGAATAAATATATATCAAGATTATTTAAGACTTCTAGAATTTGAAAATGGTATAGTGGTATTTGTAAATAATCCTTCATTTTTTCAAAGAATGTTCGAATAGTTACAAAATGAAAGTAAACGACATTTATTTTATATAGCGCAATGTTTTTATAAACTGTAATACCAATAAGCTAATGCACATGCACTTTGTAGATGTCACTACATAAATGAATACTCCCACTTTTTCAAACACAAGATAAAGTCTTTGGGAAAAGATAGAATGAATCCATCTATCTTTTCATCCCAAACGTATATGTATGGGCAAATCTTAAGTGTTTGAAAATGAGAGCATGAAGTTGGAATTAAAATTAATTGCTAAAAATGAAAAACAAAGTTCAGTAGATTTAAGAAAATAATAAGATATAATCAATAAGAAATTAATAATTACAAATACTTTGGTTAGATTATTAATATAGATGGAAACAATGGATAAAATTAATCATAGAAATAAACTTGGGCTCTTAGAAACAACTTGGTATTAAAAGGCAATTTGTCTATTTGTTTGAAATAAAAGCTATTTAATAAATACATTTTACCATTTCTTACTTCTGAGACTTGAACATAGAACAAAAAAACAATACAAAATTTTTAGTTTGTACAGTGATTGGAGAGGAATTTATTGAAGAAATGAGAGATTGAAAGTGAAATATGTGAGTGAAATAATAAACAGGTATCATTTAAATAAATGAATCAAAAATAAAACAAGAAATAAAACTAGCCCAGATATATTGCTAGAAGAGATGATAGCAAGTATCTCTTGAATTTTGAAACTGGGATCCCCAAAATATTATAACCCATATGTGAAAAGAATAGAGGAAATAGAGAAATTTGATAATGTGATGTGGAAGTAAAAGGCTAAAAATCAAACATTTTGGATTAAATTTGGAGAGACTTTTGTCCTGCAGTAAAATTATAATTGCTAAAAATGATAATGATATATTACTTAATAGAAAAGGTAGCCTTTAATTAACCCATTTCATGGAAAGACCTTCCACTAGTTCTTTGTACAGAAAAAATGAAAGAGATAATTAAAATTATTAAATAGGCACAACTCTCCATACAGTAGTGCCACTCAGTGCAAGCCAGAGTAATTTAATGGATGACAGAAGGCTTGTGCATAAAATCCCCATCTAGTGCCTACTCATCCAATATCCCCTGACTAGTTTCTGACTTGTGACCTTTAACAGTGAGAAGTTACTCTGGATTGCACTGAGTGGCACTACTGTATGGAGAGTTTTGCCTGTTTAATAACAATTATGAGCAAGCATAAGAAACTGTGATCATATGATGAAAGAGAGGTAGTTGATCATCAGCTTTGACAACATCTTAGGTGATGAGACTACAAGTATGATTTACACTGCTTCATTCATTTTCTACTTGGAAAAAAATATCAGGATGGGTTTATTGATATGAATTAAAATTCTAAGACAGTATGCAATTTTCTTATATGAATGTTTCTTATATATATATATATATATATATATATATATATATATCTATATATATATATATATATATATATATATATATAAGTAGAGGGATTTGAACTTATATTTTTTTACTCTATTCATCCTGCACTTTAACTCAAGAAATCTATATACATAGCCACACACATGTGAAAAAGATATATAATCCCCAATATACATATTTTTTGCAGAACCAGTACTCATCAGTTGGGCCAGATCATTATCTCCACACACATACATGCAGCCAATGCTCTGTTTATATTAAATAGAAATTCTTCAAACTTCAATGGACAGGCTTCAATCTTCTCACCCTTCTAATTATTCAACCATCCATTTTATTAAAAATCCAATGATGGAATGCTTAAAACCCTTATTGGATTTGACATGGTAGTCATACCCATGTAGACATTATGTCAATCTAACTCTTTGTATTATCAGACCAATAAGTATCCATATACAGTATATTAGTAAAAGAGGGATGGGATGAACTTATACTAAAATGTAATCTATTTCTCAAGCAATATGTAATTCTAAGGCAGTATGTAACTTGCTTAAACTAATATCTCTCTCTCTCTCCCTATATATATATATATATATATATATATATATATATATATATATATATATATATTATAACAAAACCCATTACCTCTCACTAGAGAGATGTACTCTACCGAATATGTATTTATGATGTATTAATATACGTGCTTATGTATTGTTTATTTAATTAAGTGTTTTTGACCCAAATATTATTATTCCAAAGTTATGGATTTATTCTCACAACTGTAATATATCCCCAACATGTATTTATGGTCGTCTGAAGAACACCAAGCACCAATCCTATACGAATATAAGAATTACACGAAGTGGATATATTACCAACAAGAATACTATTTACGTTATGTGAGAGCGGTTTTGGCCATCAGCTAGCTCAGTCTCGTGGCCAGGTGGCATCACAGCTGAGAGTAGCTATGAATGGGGTTAAGATTTCTTTTTTTTTTAAACAAAAAAAAATAATAACAACTAGATATCTGGATCTATAAATAAATAACTAATTCCACTCTACTTCTTTGTATATTTATTTAATATTATAAAAAAAAAAGTATTTATTACTGTCATATTTTAAATCGCACACATACATCATTCTTTCCATAATAAATCTCTCATACGCAACTCAAGTAGTGAAAGTCGATACTATGAAAAAGTTTGTATCACACGACTTCCAACACTGATTACTTGATTATGTCCGCAATGGAACGAGGCTTTAAAGAAACCTTATTAATTAGTTCATACGTCACCTCCACATATGATAGTAGGTAAAAAACACAAGAATTTCCTTTTCACAATGAAAAATAAAATCATTAATTAAAGTTTTTTACCTGACTCTTCCCGGGAAGTAGTAAAAGCAGATTTATCTATCTATTACAGAGTTTCGTTCCACAGGTAAATTAGGCTATTCAAGGTAATGATTTGAGATTCCTGTCCGTTGGCCGATGAAGTTCATTTGATTCCATGCTGGAATTATGTGTTGTTTCGAGGCATCATGGTTTTATTAGTTGAGGCAGCTGCAGCAGGTTGGGATTAGGGGTTTGAATCTGATGCAGCTTTCTTACCCTGACATTTCTTTTGAAATCGCCATTATATATCAGTTAAATATTAAAACCGTTTAGGTGTTCACTGTTGTAGCTCTGCCGGAAAAAAATCCAATGCATTCTGGGTGGCTCACTTTTATAGCCCCCTCCATTTGTTCTAGAAGCTTCTTTTTTATCTCATTTTCGATTTTTCAATGTGGACTAACCAGATCTGTTAGACGTGTAAAAACTCGTGTCATAGCTTTTATTGTAATATAAGAGAAAATAGAATCTCATTCTGCCAGAAACCTCTAGTCTTTTTAAAGCATGAAACAAAATCTCATTTCTCTCTTTTTACTACTTAATTCATTCATACATGCATTTGTCACACACACATATATATCATTTAAAAATGACAGAATCCCTCCCCCCGCGTTTATGTATTTACAACCACCTCCACCACCACATAATAATCCAAATTAAATATTATATATCTATGTCTACATGTTTACTGATTAAATAATTTTATTTGTGACTGGGTTTGAACCCATTCTGTCACTATATATATATATATATAAATTGTTTATTAAACCTATTGAAACTAGAGGGTATATTCCCTATTTATCTAACGTGCCACATAATTATAAGATGGCTGGTTTTAGGTCTTTTTTGTATAGAAATAATATTTTGTGTAAATATGCATGTGATAAAAAGAAAAATATTGAAAATTATGTAAGTGAATTATTAAGTGTGGGTTTTAATATAAAAGAAATTTATCAAGTGGTTTGTCAATTTAGTAAGAAAATTAATAGAAATACTGGTGATGAAGAAATTAAGAGTAAGAAGTGGATTTCTTTGCCTTTTTATAATAATAATCAAGTAAAATTTATGAAAAAAGTTTATAATGGTATATATAATGTTTCTTTTTATGGATCAGGTAATTTAAATAGAATGGTTAATAATTCGAAAGATAAGTTAGAAAAAAATAACATGAGTAATATAATTTATAGAATTTTTTGTGGGTGTAACTTATCATATATAGGGGAATCTAGATGTAATATAGAGAAAAGAATTAAAGAACATAAATTGTTATATAAAAGAGTTTTGAAAAATGTACAGATATGTAATGATAATAGTAATGAAGTCAAGTTATATACTGAATCTGTTTTTTATGATCATGATAGAAATTGTAATTTTAAGTTTAATTTTGATATAAATAAAATAAAAATTTTAGGACAAGAGAGAGATAATGAAAAAAGAAAAATTAAAGAGGCAGTTTTTATTAGTAGGTATAAAAATACGATAATAAACAGACAGTCAGCAAATGTTAGGATTAATGAATTGTGGGATATTTAAATCGACATGTGTTTCCGGTTGGTAATAGATGATTCCATTTTGAAAGTTGAGTTGAAAATGATTATGAATATAATCGAAAATATTTCTTTATGAGTTTTTATTGAGTTTTTATTTATATTGTATTATAAATTGTTTACCGTTGTTTGGAATATATTTAAGTTTTGTTATATATATATATATAACATTCAGTATAAACAAATTACACACTACCTTAGAATTATGTATTGCTTGGGAAATAGATTACATCTTAGTATAAGTTCATCCATCCCTCTTCTATTGATATACGTGGATATGTAATGGTTTGATAATATGAGGTGTAAGATTGAAGTAATGCTTACGTGGATAAGACTACAATATCAAATCCAATAAGTGCTTTGAGCATTCCATTGTTAGTTTTTTAATGAAATGCATGGTTGAATAGTAGGAAGGGTGAGAAGTTTATCCATTAAAGTTTGATGAATTGCTAATTTAATGTAAACAATGTACTGATTGTATATATGTGTAGGAGATTATGATCTGGCCCTATTGGTTAGTGCTGGTACTGCATGAAATACATGTATTGGGAATCATGTATCTTTTTTGTATGTATGTGGTCATGTGTGTCAGCTGCTTGAGATGGAGTTGAAGATGGATAGATTGAAAAATCATGAGTTTTAATGATAAGTATTAAATAACTAGACAAGTTTCTCTTTAAAGCAAATACCAAAAAGAAAATTTCTGCACTATATTAACTATGAGGCTTTTTATATAATAATTTATTTAAATGTATTTTTTTTTATTAAGGAAAAAAATGCAGGTGACTGATCACCGCTACATGATGTAAATACAATTGTTTAAAGAAATCTTGAGATCATACATCTATGGAATTCATGCTTTAAACTGTTTCTGAATTTCCATTGCTTTCCTGTTCTGAATCTTCTTCAAAATTTTCCTCTTGTGAGCTTATTTCTTCATCATCTGTGATTTCTTCCATTTCATCAGTACACACAGGGCCAGTACTAATTTGTTGCTGCATTTCCGTTAATAAAAATAAAAATTAAAATACAAATAATCAATTAACTACTCTAATCAGCCCCTTACTATTTTTTTTATCAATGATAGTGTCGATTGTGAATACAATATATTTGCTTACGTCTAACTTTTTTTTTCTTTTTTATAAAGAATATTTACCATACTCTTTTTTTTAAAAAAAAAAAAATAGTTCGCACTAATTTCATGCTATAATTTTATTTTCATTTATTACAATGTTTTAAAATATAATGCGTATTTGTTTTATTTTAATGATTTATAAAAATTATATGCTTTTTTTAACAAAAACTTAAAACAATATTTGGAAAAATATGATTTATTGATACACTATATTTTAAATTTGTAATAAATAAATTTATGATGTTTTATAAGAACAGAAAATTATGATTTATTCAGATGTAGATTTATAATAAAATTATCTAACTACTAAGCTGCAAATTTCAAAAGAAAAATATAACATAATTACTAATGTTTCCATTTGTCACCAACAAATGCTTAAATTGATTAGAAAGAGTAAGCTAACCGCTATCAAGAATAGTATATAATTTATAAGACTAAAATTAGACAAGAAGAAAAATTATGAAGCTGTGTTTCTTTAAATGGATTTCAATATATCTTTATCAGCTTAAATGTGAAAGCAATAATAATTAATGACTATCTTGTACATTTTCAAAATTTTTTATGGAGAAATGTAATGATAGATATTTTACAATCTATTATCATTTTCTCAATTTTGTTGTAGGGGGTGGACTAATATTAATTATTGTATTTTATCAATAATTTTTTTTCTCGAAAGCATAATGATCAATATATTTTTCCACACTTTACGTTTATATATATGTTGTCTGTTATAAATTCTTCGGTTCTTTACAATGTTTTTTTTTTTTTTCATATGTCAAATGCGTAACCCAGGCCAGCTGCTTGGAAGGCAGCTATGCTAACCGCTAGGCCACCAACGCTTGACAGTTTCTTACAATGTTTTTTTTTTTTTTTTCATATGTCAAATGCGTTGACCGGGAAGCGAACCCTGGCCAGCTGCTTGGAAGGCAGCTATGCTAACCGCTAGGCCACCAACGCTTGATAGTTCCTTACAATGTTTTCATCATTTTGCCATAAATGTTATATTAAAAGTGTTTTTCTTCAACTCAAAAATAGAGTCAAATAATGAACATCAGATGAATTACTAATATATATTAAAAGTCAAGAGAAATTTTATAATCTCCCACTGATGATAATGATAGTGTTTTTTCTTTTCTATAGTACCTGTACAAAGTTTCGTTTTTGCTAACAAATATTATTTGTGGATTGAATACATCATTAAGAAAGGGGCTTTAGTTTTTTTTTTAAATAATAATTACATTAATAATTGTTTAGAAGATTATATGACATGTTGAACATAACATTTTTAATCACTTGACAACATTTTGTCCAACTGAGAATTGATTAAAAAAACATCAGATTTTGAGTTTGTACTGCACTATACAGAGCAAAAAAAATATGCACAACTAGAATTAATCTATTGGCACAGCAAACAAACATGAGTGTTTTGCTCCTTAATATACACAAGTTAGTAAGTGTCACCAGAAAATTTTTCCCTTCTCAAAATTTTGATAGTTTCATATTAAATATCAATTTGAATTTTGATGAAGTGTGACCAGAGAGACCTGCTGCTAGCAGAAAAGCCTCAAAAGATTAAGTAAAAAGTGAAAGATTATTTTATTTATGAATGCTAAATCAAAGCAAAAGTACTTTAAAATATCAATTTAAAAAGACTAATCAATATTCCATATTTAATTATATTTACTATATAATGCATGAAAAAAACAACGTACTGTATATTTTTAATACTTTTTGGATTGTATCAGTATTCATTAATTCTTAATTCCATACAACAACCATAATAACAGGGAAAATATTTAGACCACCCGCTTCCACTATGCATGCAATTTATGCACACACAATCATCACTCCATATGAGCTATAGGTATCAAATATCTGGATGCTCATATCAAAAAAATCCATTTTTTTTCATTTCATCATTGCTTACTTTTAATACTGTGTAAAAAAGTGAATAATCATTGATTTCAATTTTACAATATAGTCAGACATTATTATAGGAAAAATTATTACTGTATTTCTTATGCTTTAATTTTGTGAACAAGTATTTCTCATTATGTGAACTAAAGTTATCAAATATATGGATCTCCATGCCAATTTACAAGATAGGAATTGATTTCTATCTATTTGAGACACTTCACGAAGGATGAATGGTTATTGTACTTCAGAGATAATAGTAAAGGCCTACTCAATGTATAAAAAAACGTTTTTTAAAATGGCATATATTTGTTTATTCTTTTGTATTGTTTTTCTTTATGCTGTTATGATTATAAATTTTATTAAACGCACATTATTGTTTAAGTAATATTTACTAAGGCTGTAACCTTTAGGAATAAGCGTCTGAAAAATACGAAGGTAGGGACTTCTACAGGTCTTAGCCACAAGCTTTTACTAAGAAGAAAAGAGGGAAACCCTTCTTTACTTCAACCTACTTTTATATATAAATAGGTGAAGCTGAAGTGGTTAGATCTAAGAGTGTGAAGCTATTCAATACTTCACTAATTAAGTCCACAAATCTTATTATACATTAATAGTCGCGAAATCTTACGATTTACGAGTCAATGGAAAGATCTTATAGTAAGAAATCTATTACGATAATTTAAAGTTGTAATTATAAATTGTATTACACGCACATTGTTATTTGAGTAATATTTACTAAGGCTGTAATTATAAACTGTATTATTTAATATTTATCTCTATCACATTTAATTTATAAGTTAAATTATAAATTTATTAAACGCACATTGATTACGTAAGTAATA
Organism: Epiperipatus broadwayi; assembly: GCA_028023455.1. Taxonomy (NCBI): domain Eukaryota; kingdom Metazoa; phylum Onychophora; class Udeonychophora; order Euonychophora; family Peripatidae; genus Epiperipatus; species Epiperipatus broadwayi. The sequence goes on along the minus strand of JAQFVV010012429.1, from coordinate 3,649,923 downwards.
TTTACTGAGGCTATAACCTCGACAATATGCGTATAAAATGCGATAGTAGAGACCTCTACAGGTGTTTTAACCACAAGCTTACGCTATGGAAGAAAAGAAGGGAAATATATTATGATTGTGAATTGGGTCACCAGATAGATGAGTGCAAGATGATTTATTTTGAGAAATAATAGAAATTTAAGAACAGTAATAGTGTTTTGCATAATATGCATAAATATATTAATATTTTTCACAGAGCAAAAGAAATTAATAAATAACTAAAGCAGTAAAAAAATAAACAATTGTTTAATTTATTTATGGAAAATATGTGTAGTGATACATATACATTGGTAGGATTTTAACCATTTATTTCAAAAAATAAAAAATTGAAAACCATTATATTAATGAATGTTTTGCAAGGCAGTTTAAATTGACAAAATCAATTTTTTTGATTGAGAGCAACGAAAAAAGGGAGGGGCTATTCACAAACACAAACAGCTTCAATTTGTAAGTAAATTTCGATCAATACAAGCTGTAAATATTAGATTAATGTATAAAAGTATAGGGGTAATTTTATTAATACTAATATACAGTAGTAATTTGTACAAAATGTGTATAGGATGACTTTTCTGTACTACAAATGTATATATTGCAACTTTTTAAAAAAAATTAAGTAATTATTCCGAATATTAAGGTATCATTAAAACCAACAATAGGCTAGTAGTTTTTATATGTTTTGAAAAATAGTCTGAACAAAGGATCAGATTAACATGTGAATTAGGAAAAACACTTGGGAAAAGTAAAGAGAGAATGCTATAAAACTATAAAAAGGCTTATAATGAAAACAAAATAAGACTATACTAGGGTTGTAAAATAAGGCAGAGAATTGTTGTTAAAACAGGCAAAACTCATTATATATATTGCCACACACAGCAAGATAGAGAAATCAATGGATGCTAGAAGGCTAGTCCATAAAATCCCCACCTAGTGCTACTCATCCATTATCGCCAGACTAATTTCTGGCTTATGGCTTTCATCAGTGAGGAGCCTTGGATCTGAGAGCACTGCATCTAGATCTTAGGATCTAATGCAACCTTCCAGTAACCACTTTTTATCTCCATTTAAGTACAGAACTATGAGTCTTAAACTGAAAACACCTTAATGTTTTCAATCCAAGCCCATTAGCCTATATAGTCATATGGGTCTGAACCCAGTTCAGTATCCATACATTTTTGTGACTTTGATTTTTTAATAACCACAGCCACCACTATCCTATTAGGCAGGATTGGTTTTAAGCCAATAAACATCACATGACCATCCCCTCTTATGCTTGTGTATAACTGTTGTTTTGCCTGTTTTAACAACAGTTATACACAAGCATAAGAGGAGGTGGTCATGTGATGTTTAAAGGTAGAGAATTCATAAGTTATTTTTAATAAATGAGTTTCAAGATACTTGAAAAAGTTATATAAGAAGTATGATGTTTATATTTCTGATTGACTGCTCACTGCAACAAATCAACCTCAAGTTAAATTTGTCTGTCATCAGTCTAGAGGGTATGCTTAAGTATATCTTATTGAAGCAATGACCAGTTTTTAGCTTATAACTCTAACTTGATCTATATGTCTGGCTAATATCCCCTAAAATGTATCTGACATTTTATCATTTATCAATTTGCATCCAAAGAAAGAATATGCCTATGTCAATCCTAGCATAAAGGGCTTGACATCATAGTGAAAAATAAATTACCCAACTTAAAATTTATTTGCCTAGATATCAGATAATTTTATATCTCAATAAAGATTAAAAGCTGTTATAAATTATATAAGTTATTTATTATTCAAATAAACTGAAGAAAACTATCAGTTGATAGATTTTAAAATTTACAAATCAAATAAATTTCAGATTATATTTATGAAATATGGTAGAATTTTTCATAGTCATGAATAGAAAGAATATTGAAATTACTATTCATTTTAATAAGGTTCCTAAGGATTTTGAGTATATATGTGCATTTCCAATAAATAATTCTACCAACAGGTCTTAACAAAATAATATTTTTTTTTTACTATTTATTTATATAAATATTAAATTCATCTTTTTGTTATGTTATTATTATTATTGTCATCATCATCCTCATCATCATCAGCATCATCATCATCATAACTATCGGTTTCAAACAAAATAGTATTGATGGGAAAATTAGACAATTTTACAGTAAATTAAATAACAACGCAATTAAGCAGCAGAAAAATAGAATATTGTTGCCATACTTTGCAAACACCCATAGAAAACTTTACTCAGTGTTTAATAGAGATTTTCAACTATGTTTTCACACCCCCCCCTAATACCAATAAAATTATCAACAATGCAAAAGACATTGTAACACCCAACAACATTTCTCAGGCTGTCTATAATATCTCATGCCCAGAAAATAACTGCATGGCATCATACTATGGAGAAACAAAAGCAACTCTCTCAACAAGATTGTCCCAGCACAGATATTCTTACAGAAAGGCCCAAGCAGACCCAGCTTACACCTCAATATTCGCAATGCATCAGAAATTAACTGGTCATTTATGTGAACCTGAAAATCCAAGAATAGTTTGTAGGGAAAGAAATGATGTTAAGAGAAAGGTGAAGGAGGCATGTTTTATTGCCATGGATGATAAGGCTATGAATAGGAAAGATACGTGTTATAAAATTTCTAAGAAATGGGTTAATTAGATTTATGCATACAGTTCAATTAATTTACATATATCTGCATATATTTACACATAGCAACCTTGTTACACTTACTCTTTGTTACCCATGATTATGAGAGCTAAGTTCTCTTGAAAGCGCTCGGGCATTATTTATTATGTATTATAATTTATATTAAGTTTATAATAAATTGTGATTTAATTTGAAGAAGCTCTGCTGTTATGCGCTGATTTGTGCATTAAAATTGTATATATATAGTAGGCAGCTGAGTGTGAAATAATTTCTTTTTATTATTATTATTATTACTGCAGTCTCTAATTAGGATGGTTGGATGTGGTGTACCTGCAAGTACTGAATTAATGGCATAGTATATTGAAAGTAATATTAGGACAGGGGGAGGTATATATATATTGTAATGGGAACATACGTACGTTACATTGTTTTTTATTATTAAACATGAAAAAAAATAAAAGTTCGCAAATAAAACTTCTTTTTTTTTTTGTTAAGAATTAAAAAATTAAAATTAAATGTCTTAAACTCGTATATATATAAAATCGCACAGATGAAAAAAATTATTAAAATAAAACTTTATTAAAAATAGAAAAGGTATTTTAAAAACAAAAACTTAAAAAGATTTGGAGATCAAAATATATCTTTAAGTTTGAAAACAAATTAATTAATGTTATTGAAAAATGGAAATGATTATTTTAATTAGTCAAAGTGAACTAGCCTTTGGGCATTTAAATGTATAAGCAACGGTCAGATAGGAAAACAATAGAAACTAATAGCAAATGAGAGAAATCCATCGGGAAATCGGACCTCAACGGAAGGATCATCATCATCGATGATGTAATGTCCATTGAATCTTTAAAATTAATATAAAAAGAAAAATAGAATGTTTGGGGGGGAGGAGGAGGCATAGATGGTTCTCCGGATCATTATAATTGGTCTCCCAACTGGGGCCAATGTTTAATAAACCACGTATACCCTGAGTAAATTTCTTTTGTCAAAGTGAGATATTTTTATCTGTTTACATAAAGTTGAATACGTTAAATCTTATAAAAGTGCTGCCAGAAAGAAATCGCACATATATTAAACACGAGAAAGTATTAATAATATTAAATTGCATTTTGTTAAAAAAAAAGTCAAAAGGTTGCAATTAATATGTTTTTTTTTGTTTGTTAATATATATTATGCTTTAACGTGTATAGGTGCACACAGCCACATAAGTTTATGATCGTAAATGTAGTACCTTACAATGAGTACTGTTTAGGAATTTACTTCATAGTAAGCCTATTTAAGCATTTCAGTCAGTCATAAATAAGTTGGTGGTATTTATAATTGTGCTGCAAATATATACGTTTAAACCCATTATTTCTTAAAACATATTTACCTCAGTGCAACCTTCTTAAATAAATAATTTAAATAACTTGCTTGTCATGCTGTTTAAAAATAAAATGTATAAAAAAATAGAATGCTTGGGGGGAGGAGGTGTAGACGTAAATGGTCCTTAGGAAAACGATAGTCAACATTTTTTTTTTGTATATAATCTTTATAAAAATTACTAACCGAATGTTTTTGTAAATGTTTTCGTTAATCATGTACCGTAATTACTAACCCTAAGTAAAATTTTTTTTTTGTTTATTTATTTTTTTAAGCAAGTTTACTGATATGTAACGGGCACATACATACGTTACATTGTTTTTTATTATTAAACATGAAAAAAATAAAAGTTCGCAAATAAAACTTCTTTTTTTTTTTTGTTAAGAATTAAAAAATTGAAATTAAATGTCTTAAACTCGTATATATATAAAATCGCACAGATGAAAAAAATTATTAAAATAAAACTTTATTAAAAATAGAAAAGGTATTTTAAAAACAAAAACTTAAAAAGATTTGGAGATAAAAATATATCTTTAAGTTTGAAAACAAATTAATAAATGTTATTGAAAAATGGATTGGATATATTGGTGTAATTAGTAGATGTAGTATGAGATCTGCTATGGGCAGGATTTCATATATATGCCACACACAATCTGTTTGCCTATGGATGGGGTTGTAAGTTGGCAAAGGACCGCAGTCCATTCCTATGGAGTTTTTTGTTTATTGTTCTACTCACCAACAGATGTAGCATTCCTGTTGGTAGAGAGACAATGTCTTCTCTAACTCTACTTACTGTTCAAATGTACATTCCTGACAGTATAGTATTTTGTGTTGTCGTATTTTCATGCTACATTGAATACATAAATGTATCAGATGGATTGGAGCCGGTTTGACTGCAAACTTTTGGCCTAAGGTTAAATAAGGATAGAATATTTTCTTTCAAATGCAAATCTATGTAGTCCATTCATACTCGACACTCTAAATAAAAATGCATTAAATTTAAGTTGGGTATGGAAGTTGCATGGATTCGTTATTGGTTAATTATGTTTTTGGTTTTCATATTTGATCAAAATATATAGACATTCGGTAAATAATGATACCTTACGGTGAGTATCTAAAATGTATTTATTTGGATGTCTTTTAAGTTATTGGTGTCACTGTGGTATCTTATGATGAATACCAGTGGGTTTCTTGTATTCCCTATGCAATTGACGGTATCAATGATTTTGTATTTTGATCGTTTATGTTTATTTTGAAATGTTTTTGACCGTGTAATCTATGTAATCGATCTATACTCAACATTTTAAAAACACATTTTATAAATCCATCTGTGTGAACTTATAATATTTAAAATGTAAATTTATAAAAATTAAAATGTAAATTAAAATCAAAGTTAAAAATGTAAATTAAATTTTAAAATCTAAACATGCTAAAATAATAATGTTAAATTTTATATATATGTGCGTAAATAAATGTTTGTATGTTAATTACTGGCAGTGGCTTATTTTATTCTTTTTTAAAAAAAATATTCATAGATAAGAATTTATAAAATATAAATCTCTGCTGTTCCACTGAGTTAGTGACAATGGGCTAACGACCGGATATCTTTAAAATAAAAATAAAATTTTTTTTGACTTACGTATCTGCCTACTTTATAATTTTTTCTAGGTTCAAATGCCTAGATGGCACCCTGTAGTGCAGTTTACGTTAAGTCAAACTCTCCGGATCGTTATAATATATATACTATATTACTTGTAGAGCTTTGATATTAGAAGGTGATTATCAGTAAGTGTGAATCGATGAATATTATCTTGAATGATGGAAATGGGCAGTTTGGTGTAATGAGCAGTCCAATGTCCCAGAGGGTGATGATGAGTCCCTGGAGCATGCACAAAAATTTTATGTATTGATGGGTGTCTGAGAATTAGAGTAAACTTTAGTCTTAAGTAAACCAAATATATGAGGCTGTGTGATCTTGAGCCATCATGTTTATATGTTGGCATGGTGTTAGGCACAATTCTTGATCATCATTATGGCTTTATCCTCAATAGTTTGACCAAAGGTATGATCCATACGACTGAAGTCGTATATGTGATTGAATTCTTCTGTTTTAGCTTCCATTGGTTGGTTATTCTTCTTTGGTGGGTGCCTCTGTTATATGTATTGATGTTTTATTGATTATCAGAGTCGTATGTGCTGGTTTAGTGTGGTAGTGTTATTCATATTATTACTATTTGATTTTGAAGTCATCTTGTCAATATGGATTTAAATTTGATTATAAAAATATAAACGTAAATTAAAAGAGGCTATGGTAATTTCAAAAAATCTTCAAAGGTTAATGAATCGCCAGTCATCAAATGTTAAAATAACAGAATTGTGGGAAATCTGAATTGAACTATGGCTATTGTTACAGGTTGTCTCGTTTTGATTATTCAGTGTTATTTAGTTAATAAAGACTACAAAATGTATAGTCGAAAATACTTCTAAAAATAATATAATTTATATAAATTTTATTGTATTTTGATATATATACATTGATTTGTATATATATATATGGAAGGTTGGGTAAGTAGTAAATTAGTAGGTAGATAGATAGATGAATATATATATAAATGAATGGATAGTTGTTAAAAGCACACTGTTAAATTAAGGAATGGAATAACTATTTCGTAAAGCAAATACATATATTTACTTTTATATTCAAAATTTAAGTGAAAGTACAAACTTTTTATTTATTTGAGTATGAATAATATTTATTTTTCTCATTTCTAATAAACAAATAAAACTAAATCAAAATAACTGTATTTTATATGAGAAAAGTATATATTTATTTTTTTACTATTTGAATATATATTATTATAGTTTTTTTTCCATTAAAGAAAATTAGATGATTACACTTAATGAAAATAAAATTCAATTTTACATATGCAGAAATACAATGACATTGAAAATAGTTTGATTTATATAATAGTCTTAAATTGAACTTTTATTTTTCATCTTGCAAACAAAAATATGAAATTGATCAAATTATCAAATAAAAGCTCCTTCTTTAATATAACACTAAGAATTTTTATAAATATAAAAAATGTAAAGACAATATTCTAATGTCAAATATATATATATACGACAACTAGGGTTTTTTAAAACAACAACAACAACAACATATGATTTATTGCTTAAATTTTATAATAAAACCCAATCTAATGCATTTTCCAAAAGAAAAATTATTTTCTATTTCACAAATTGAATTTTTGTTATACATTGGTCATTTTAAACTGATTTAAAGAAGAAACTCCCAAGTGACTCTAATAAAATTACCAAGTTATTTGTAGAGAGTTTGTATCTCACCGACAGAACCATTGCGTAGACAATCATAAGGGCAGATCAATTGAATTTTTTTTTATGTATTTCTTTCTTTAAAAAAAAAAATGTTTTTTTTCTTCTTTTTCAAAACTTTTTAAGCTTAAAAACCATTTATGTATTACAATAGAAAGCTGAATGAGACTAAATATAAGAAAAAACTCATTTATGCAGATATCTGTAACTTACTTTGTCATTTCTTGTTCAAGAAATAGAAATGTAAATTTTCTTGATACAAAAATAAATGTAATAATATAGTTTGTATTATTATTTAGCATCCTTAATATATTTCCTATATGTATTAATTACCTTGTTTTATTTATTCACTTTGTGAAAGAAAACTTAGTTTTTTTACTGAAAATAAAAACTGCTAATGCATTTAATTTTAAATAATTGCAATTTTTTTTCCAATTTTATATTAATGACTAATAAAAAAATTTAAAATGTACTGAGAAGAATAACAGTTACGTATTATTGAGTATAGTGGCTTTATTTAACTATAGGCTTATAAAAACAATATTTCAGGAATATTAGACGTTAATGACAATTCGATAAAAAATTATATTAAAAATGAAATAAGAAATAAATATGTTTATACTTTTAATTGCAAAAAATAAATATGTTTATAGTGTAGTAAAGAAATAAATATAGTTTTAACATACATTCAAACGACGTTATATTAATAATTTTCCAGTACGTTTTGATTTTGACCTTTGACCTTTCTGAAATTTCAGATTTTTTTAAAAACAAATAATGACGTCTAAACATATGAGTCGGTTTTGATTGGACAATCCAAATCTAGAATATTACATTTATAGAATATAATTGTTATTGAATTTATATGAGCAATAAATGAATTAATATCCAATAGGGAGTCCTGCGGTCATACATGAGGTAATAATTTTCCATTGCAATTGATGAATTGAGACCAAATTGCAATACTCAAGTTTAAAAATTATGCTCAATTATCAATAAATTTCAATGTCTGTCTGCAAAAGAAATTTTTAATCAGATGAGTAAAAAATACACTTAAAGTCAATTTAGAAATGTAATCAGAGCTTTTCTTAAAGTATTAATGCAAAATACAAAACTTTCCTAGATGGCTTGCAAAAATTTGTTGGAGATTTGCATGAAAACAAATGTTATCAAACAATTTTACAGTCTCAGCTTTAAAGGTAGCTTAAAATTGATATCATACATGGATATGGAATAAATTGTTATCAAAAGACTGATTATGAGAAACATCTTTCTTGATGCAAAAAAAAAAAAAGTATAGTATTTTGATAAACCAAAGATTGATTGCATAAGTAGTTAAATATTTATAGAGCAGAGAGACAGTAATAAACTGTTTTTTTTTTTATATTTATATTCAAGAAAGTACATTATCATTATTCAATTATGAACATTAATACTATAGGTATAATGTAATATACAAATAAGCAAGTAAATACTAATTACAGTGAAGCAAAATAGGCCCAAAATAAATTTATTAATCTTCTAAGCAGGCTTTTGACATGAAATGTCCTTGTCAAATCATGACTGAAGGGAAGTTAGCAAAATAGATTACCATTTTCATTTCCATTCAGGTGTAATTAAATGGGCATTGATTTTAATGAATTTTCATCTTTGCAATACAATAACTGCAAAAGCAAATCTATGAAGCTCCACCCATGTTGTCAAATTGAATAACCAATTTTCATTGAGGGAAATTCTATTGGCTCTAACATTTATTGTATTCACAGAATTGATTATGTGCTAAGATTCCTAAACTTTCTATTCCCTGTAATTGCTTTCAAGGCAAACAATCTTAGTGGCAGCAGGTTTAAATAAGTGGTCAGTAATCTTTTCATGGTTAATGAATATTGAGTTATATGAAGTGTTCAATTTAGTGCTGTTATAAAGGTAGATGTGTTGATATGCATATTTAGTCTCACCATAATTATTATTTACTTGCTTATTTGTATATCATTCTTCAATGTAACTTTTTTTGTTAATTTCAAATCTAAAATATAATATTGAATTTGCTATTGAAATATTTAGAACCAATCTTATGATAAATATTATTAACTATAACACTTATTTAAGATGTGTAAAGATGCTTTTTCCAGGATCTAAATTATTTATTATATAAGTTTTAAATTAAAGTGATTCAGTCTTTTTCTATATCAAATACAAGATTATAAATCCTTAACAATACTTTTGTGTATTTTATTTTACTATTTTATATCACTAAATTAATTGTATTCTATCTTAAGTTTATTTATAACTCTTAAAATTTGACTTCATAATAAAAAAATATTGAAAAATTTATTTATATTGTGATATTTTCTCTAAATTATTTGGCATCAAAATTCATGTTTAGATTTGATCTAAAAAATAACAGTTTGCTTAATTGATCATATAATCTGTAATGTATGTGGATATGATTGTAGCAAGGACTAAAAGTGATCATATTAAAATTATGAAGAAATCATTAATTGAGATGGAAAAAAAATTGTTTTTAAAGAAAAAAAGTTGAAGAAATGGTTGTCTCTGTACTCTTATTGTGTAATTTAAAATACAGAATTGTAAAAGTGCAATTACAACCATCTATTATGTTGTAAAAACCTGTTTTTATTAAGACCTTATATTGAATATGTGCTCTAGATGTTGTGTAGAACACAAATTAATAAATTATATGTCTTATAATATCAATATAGTTTAGTGCAATACTGAATTCAAAGACTAGAGTTTTTCAGATCAAAACTCAATATTACACTTTTTGTGCACAAACATCATATATCTCCCAAAAACAATTTTATTTTATTCTTTTACTGAAATATAAGGATATAAATGTAGTTTTATTAAAGATAATTCATATCTAATAAATCACTGCACATTATTTACATCGAACATTATAATAATAAAACAGGCAAATCTCACTATACATATTGCCACACACAGCAAGTTAGAGTAATCAATGGATTCCAGAAGGCTTGTGCATAAAATCCCCATCTAGTGCCTACTCATACCATATCTCCAGACTAGTTTCTGGCTTGTGGTCTTCGTCAGTGAGGAGCCTTGGATCTGAGAGCACTGCACATAGATCTTAGGATGAGGCTCCTCACTGATGAAGGCCACAAGCCAGAAACTAGTCTGGAGATATTGGATGAGTAGGCACTAGATGGGGATTTTATGTACAATCCTTCTGGCATCCATTGATTACTCTAACTTGCTGTGTGTGGCAATACGTATAGTGAGTTTTGCCTGTTTTAATAACAGTTATACACAAGCATAAGAAGTGGTAGTCATGTGATGTTTTTTGACATTATAATAATGTGGTTATCAGCATTAAGTGTAAACATAAAATTAAACCTAGTAGCAATTATTTCCATATAATAGTGTGGACTAAAGCAAGCTATAATAAACAAGAGATACTAGGGTATGTGCATTTAAACTCCTATGTGGTGCTTACTCATCCAATATCCCCAGATTAATTTCTAGTTTGTGATTGTCATCAATGAAGAGCCTGGATCTGAGATTACTGCACCTAAAACTTTGGATTTTATGCATCCCTCCAGTAATTACCTTTTACCTTTTTAATCAGCTATAAAACAATGAGCTTAAACTGAAAACACAATAATGTTTTCAATCCAATATTTACTTGTATAGTCATACAGATCCTAACTCAACTCATCATCTATTTATTTTGCTTTATTGTTGATTAAGTAGGTATAATTATTGGATAGATGTAATACATCTAATGGTATGGAAGCATTATTCTCAAATCCAAGATTCCTCATTGATATTCTGGGATATTTGATGAGTAGGCACTAGATAGGAATTAAACATACACACTGTTGGTTATCTATTGATTAATATGGGTTGTATTAAGCATGGAGAGTGTTTTTTTTTCATATGTCATAGCACCGGCTGGGAGGCAAACCCGCAACAACCGTCTGCAACCAACTACTTGCTTGCAAGGCAGTTGTGCTGACCTCTCGGTTAACAATGCTTGACCAAGTGTTTCTATTATATTTTAATAGCTTGTGCAAAGATAAGAAATGGGGGTTATGTGATATTTTAATTAATTAAAATTAAAGTTAGTTTCATTAAAAATAATCCATGTTATATTCTACTGTTCAATGTTTTAATTTGTCATTGTTTTTATAAGAATTTAAGATATTATTTTAACCTTGCATATAAAATCTACAATTTATTTATTCTACTTTTATATTAATATTTATTTATATATAACATTACATAGGCAAGATTAAGATAATTGCAATACTTATTGTTGCATGTATTAATTTTGTTGGATTTTTGACTTCACTAAAATAATTGTGTCATAAGTTGAAGTCCAACTTAATCAGAGTAAGATTTTTTTTCAAGATTTTATCTTGATGAAGTCACTTTGAAGTGAAAAAGAGATGTAAAAAATAAAATATATATCTATAAAAGTTAAGAACCAATTGTTTTTTAGAGCTATAAAATTTCTAAAACAATTAAAACTACAGGTGGAAATTTTTTACTAGACGCATGATGAAATTCATTATTTGGAAAAAATTGATGCCATCTATAACTCAAATGTGTTATTATCATAGTATTATTCTCCAATTCATGTTTTTTTCTGTGATGGTGATTTACTTGCTGTTCCTTTTTCCTTTATTATGCACATTGGCATTACAGTGATAAACCTATCAAAACACCTACAATCCCATCAGCAACAACCCATGTCAAATACTCATGTTTAAGCTAAGGACTATACGGGAGAGAGACAAAAAATGAGTATTGTCATACATGGGATTCAATATCTATGAATGATTGATGTGTGTGAAGCATGTATTGTACATTTTGCTGCCCTAACAGTAGGGATGGTCATGTGGCTTTCATTCTAACTCTGTAAATAACTTTGTTCCTTTCATCATGTTATTAATGTAATTTCCTTATCCATATAATAAAGCATTTATGAGACAAAAACACCAAGAATTTATATATTTTATATAAGATAATTCAAAGCAGGATAATCTTTGTGATCCATATTGAAATACTTTGACTAGTTTTCTTTAATTATAACAGAAATTTAGAAATGCTACCATTTATATTCTATATTAGAGTCTTTTAATTTCTGAATTCTGAAAGAAAATACAGAAAAAGAAATATAAAATATCTAAATAATTAATATATATACCAGCTAATTCATTCATTAATATTTAAGAAATCTGCATAGTATTTGCTTACTAGCACATGTATGAAAAGTAGCACCTTTCACAATTTTGCATATATATTAAAGAGTCATATTTTATTAATATTACAGACAATGGGCTGATTAAACAATGTAATTGTGTATGTATAATTTGTGGAAAGTTGTCCATTCACATGGTAATGTTACTGTTATATGATTATAATGAGATTTAAATTTTAATGGTTGATTGCTCCTGAAGATGGCAGAATATGCTGTAAGCTGGCTATAGAAAAGATTTTACTTGTATTTTATATAAGCATATGGATTTTTTTAGTATTCTAGAATATTTTGATTATATAGATATATCACTATATTATTAATTATTATATATATAAACAAATAAGATTAGGAGTTATAGGGAATTAAAAATGAAAAAATTCTCTTTTTAGGAATATATATAAACTAAACTTATGCAAATAATATGCAGATTTAAAATCAGGTTTATAATAAGTTCAAGTCCTAATTTAGGCATGACCAATAATTGATGGTTTAGTTAAAGAATACATTTTAACCATAAGGGACCATCTGTGATTTCTAAACAATTATTGATAGTAGAGTTTGTTTTGCAGCAGTTGTTCCACAATTTTACACACACATTATATATATATATATAATTTTAATTATTATGCCAATTAATACAAGATTTTTACTATGATTATAACAATTCATTTATAGAAAACTTTTCACTTGAACTAACCCAGAGAACAGGCTGGATTTATAGGTGATTATAGCACAGTGGATCATATCTAGCTAGGTATTAAGAAGTTATAAAAATATCAATAAATATGAATTACCATTGTGTTTTGATTTGTACATTATTAAAAGGCATTGAGAAGTAGTTATTAATTTATATAGCGCACAGAAAGCTTATGTAAATAGTCTGAAGAAAATTATTATCAATAACAATATAATTTTATTTCACCAAAAACTTTACCAAAGTTGTTGTAAGCCATATTGTGTGGATAAAAATGGAAATTTAATAGAATGAAGCTAAATAAAATTATTTAAGCTGTCTACCTTTTTTAGCTGATGTGACTGATTTTGCAGTTAATGCTTTGAAATTTCCAGAAATATTACAAGCAATTATTAGATGAATGCATAAAAATATAATTTTAAAAAAAAAAAATATTAAAAATATTAAAATAACATTCAATGAATTCTTTTAAAAAAGATAACGATTTATAGCAATAGATAAAAGTAATTGTAAATATTTTCATCACATTATTAATATTACTAAATTATATTCATTAAGGCTGTAGCCTCAAGCACATGCGTATAAAAATGCGATAGTAGGGCCCTCTACAGGTAAAATTAACCATAGAATTAAACTTATACAAAATATCATTTCTGTAAATAACTTAATATTATAAGAATATATGCATAAAGTGACTGAAAGTACTTGATCACTTGATGTAAGAACAATATAGAGACTTCATTCTGTACAGAGAAGTAAGAAAAGATGTACATTGAAAGATTAAAAATGAAATATATGAATTAAAACACACATAGCTCTTATGTGCATCATTAAATGAATTAAGAGACAGAACATACTGCTAGAAGCGATTTACAGTAAATGAACAATTCAAGTGTTATACAAGATCCCAAGAGATTAAAAAAATATATAGAAAAGACTATGTGTGAGATGCTTAAGTAAGATAATGTTAATTCTTTGAAGTTATTTGAAGAAGAAAAACTGTAATTAAAAATATGTATTAGTCTTTAAAAAGTCCTCATCCTGCAATGGAATAAAAATGCTGCTGGGAATTATTTATTTGATTTGCTTTTATAATTTTCATGATGCTATCCATGAATTTTATATAACAGAATATGACATATCAGATATTATATTGCGCAATATTATTAAGTTCACTGAGTCATTTTTAAGTTTTGTAAAATTTCATGTTAAGACAGAAATAGGTGTGTTTGTGTCTGAAAGTTTGTAATGATGGTATGTTGATGATACATTTGTGGTATGGCCACATGGTGAGGTGCAATTACAATCATTCTCAATGCACATTAACAACATATCTTCTACAATTAAATTCACAATGGAATCAGAACAAGAACAAAAATTAGCATTCTTGGATGTTTTTGTGACAAGACTCCCTCAGGGCAAAATAAAAACAACAGTGTATAGGAAACCAACACACATTGGTGAGACTTTGGCATATACCTTCAATCATACAAGAAGCACTAAACATGGAATTGTACTATCACTATGGAACAGAGCAAAGGAAGTTTATTCAGAAACCAGTGATTTGGAAAAAGAAAAGATTCGCATAAAACAAACGCTTATGAAGAATGGTTATCCATCAGCAGTCATGAAGAAAACCTTCAATAAACAACACAAAGAGACACCAAAAGAGAAAGCAATTATTGGTACAGTATGGTATCCATACATACCAGGAGTGGCACACAAATTAAAGAAAATCTACAGTCAATATAACATTAGAACAGCTTTTCAAATCCATACCACACTTTGAGGAATTCTTACTTCTATTAAGCCTAAGCTGGAAATGCTGAAAAACAAAAACTGCATCTATGAAATACCATGTGAATGTGCAAGGAAATACATTGGTGAAACCTGTCACCCTGTTGAACAGTGATTGAAAGACACAAACTAATGGTTAAAAGAGAAAAACAGATGTGTCTACCATAGCAGATCATGTATGACTAATGATCATATGTTTAATTGGGAAAATACAAAGATATTGGACAGAGGAAAAAATGCATAGAAGAAAATTCAAAGAAGCTGCTCATATGACAATGGTAAATAATCATATAAGTCAACCTGTGTGGCAATACACAATGTATGGAAGCCTCTAATTGATCTTGCTCTTATGAAAATATTAAACAATAATATAAAAACAACTAATTAGCCTTGCTCATATAAAAAAAAATTGAAAGACTCATGAGGATTTGAATCAACCCTCATATATAAATATATCACATTTCTATTATATTTTGCCTTTGACAGAATAGCTCAGTTGGTTAGAGCATTTATCTTAAATTTGATATTCAAGAATCTAAAGGTGCGAGTTCAACTTCTAAGCAAATATTGTCATGGTGCATATAGGCCAGCAACACCCGAAGAAGAGTGAAGAATACTACTACTCAAAACATTATGTAATTACTAACCTGTGTTGTCTATTTGTGTGCTATTACTAACAAGTTGTTTGTATTTGGAAAGTTTAAATAAAGTTCAAAATTTTCTATACATTCAACATTCACTCATAGATGATGGAAATAGTTCAACATATCACATCTAATCAGTGTGTATGTGTATTGAACTTTCATAAATGAATGAATTTGAATCTTTTATTTGCAATATACACATTTGTTATTTAACATTTTTATTAGTAGCAATTAAACTATGTGATTCTTATTTTAAGTAGGTTTTATTACTCAAAAAAGTTTTAGATGATAACATTTCAGTGTATTACACATAAATGAGTAAATGCAATTTATCAATAAGCTTGAACTTTATTGCTGTGTTTAGATCAGAACATATTAATAAGTTTTTTTGAAAATATTTCCAACAGTTTATCAAAAAGTGTTATGTGTTAATTTTTTGCATTTTAAAAAAATTCTTAATAGATATCTTAAAAATTTATTAGACATTTATAGATCAAATTAGCATTTTTACTACCAATAAAAGTTATACTTTTTATTTTTATCCATTTGATATTTTACAATAACAATTTTAATTTATTATAATTTTATTTACAAATTATATCTTAATACTAGCAGTTTATTACTACCAGCACATCTCTGAATTGTTCTTTTGAGTCTTTGTTATAATTTTTAGTGTCACCATTTTTTGTATAACAAAAGTCTTTCTATAGTATTTAGGTTATTTTACTTTGTTAGTTTTTGTTATTGATTGAGTTTTATACAGCTATTTTTTCTCAATATTTTTTAGTATCCAAAATGGCACAAATTAAATAAAACATCTTATTTAAAAATATGTTTGATAAAAATGCCATTCTCAGTTTAAGTATCCTTATGGCTTAGCAAACTGGAGTATGACTTTGACAATCTTAAAATGCTATAAATACTGATTATCTATTGTATCTATAGACTATATCTGTGTTATATACCATTTATATTTACTGTATCAATTTTTCATATTAACAATTTGTATTTTTTATTTTTTTGTTTTCTTATAACATATATATATATATATATACCAGGCAACTGTGATATTGAGTGACATTATCAACCAATGATAATCTTCTTAACAATTAACATCATTTTGAATTATTCTTGAAAAAAAAAAAATCCATATAAAAACAATAAAAAATTAATGTCTATAGTAAAGCATTAAAATATTTTCAAGATTAATGGGAATTAATGATTGCTTGTCAAAATATAATGACGATGATAATGAAAATAATATAACTATAGTAATTCACACATAATATATCTTATATAACTGATAAAGGTGACCACATACATGTGAAAGAGATAAATAATCTTCACTCATTAGATATATGTGTATGAGATGATGATCCGCACCAACTGAAGAGTGCTAATGTAATATGTATATTGAAGATCATTTATCTTATTCGCATGTATGTGGTCATGTGTATCGGCTGTATTAAATGGAGTGGTTGACTAAAGGGAGCTTGAAAGTGTGGGTTCAAATCCTTTCTAAATATATGTTATACTTATTTTTTTTAACTAAATTAATATTTTTTAAAAAAATTGTAAAAGAAAGTATTAATTTATTGTTTCACTATATTTTTGATAATATGCTTACTGATATATATATATATATGTGTGTGTGTGTGTGAGAGAGAGAGAGAGAAGAGAGTGCGTGCGTGTGCGCGCGCATATGTAATGCTCTGTAATATAATTATTAAAATATAAAAACTATTGTTTTCTGTACCAATAGATTTTTCTAAACTAATTGAGTGGATAATTGCCTATTTCATTAGATTTTCTAATTGTTTAATAAAACAAGTCATGTTCTTAAAATGAACCAGATTCAGAATCCAATTGTCTAATAATGTTAGCACATATTAGTTTAACTCCAAATAAAAACTACAAACATTTTCAAATGCTTCTGCCGAACCAATGAAGTGGTCTTCTAAAATAGTAAAATGATAGTGCCTCTGAATTGAAGATTATAGAAGAATTTTCTATTCGTATACACGATTAAGTTTAATAAGTAAGTCAAAGTCTATGATTTGCAAAATTATTTAAAAAATGGGTAGTGTAATTGTGACAGCACTGCTTAATTATTTTTAAAAAAGAGGTAAGGCAACATTTTAATTCTAGATAATAGGATTATTGGAACATCTACATTTTTTTTCAATTCTCTTCAAAAGATTTCTAATTCGTGACAAATACAATAATTCTGAAACGTACAAATATACTGTGACTCAACAGTAATGCCATGCCAAAAAGAAAACAAATAAAAGTACGTCTATCAACTAGATTTTTATTTATATATATATGGTCTGTAAAAA
This sequence comes from Epiperipatus broadwayi, assembly GCA_028023455.1. NCBI lineage: Eukaryota > Metazoa > Onychophora > Udeonychophora > Euonychophora > Peripatidae > Epiperipatus > Epiperipatus broadwayi. Next base: position 3,631,800 of record JAQFVV010012429.1, on the reverse strand, counting down.
TAAATTATGATCTTAACTGAAATAAGGCCTTTTGATTCCTCTTTGCAACTATTATTATTATAATATTATTTTCATAAAAAATACTACCAATAATACATGATTTTTCAGCTAATCTACATTTTTCCAAAACTAGTTTTTTCCATGCTTCTTTTTAAATTAATCTTATTTAAGTCTGAGTAATCAGTAGAATTAGGTGACATTGTTTTATAACGCATTTTTTTGACTTTTGCATATATTTGTAAGAAGTAAGGCTCAAAGTTGTGACTACTGCAATTAGTGCATTTAATAGTCCTATAGATTATTTAAACTAAGAGCCTAAAATTTAAAATTACCCTAAAGATTGGACATAAGCCAACTTATCTGTATAGTTATATATGTCTGACACCAAGTCAGTTTCTATAAATTTTACAGACCCCTATTTTAATATCAGCTATCATTCAATCTACCATTTAGATATAAATGTTAATATTGAAAACGTCTTAAAATTATCATCTTCCAAGAGAAAAGTAAAATAAATTGTTATTGAAATTGTAAATGAATATATATAAACTGATCACAAGCATGCACTGACTTTTATTTCTGAATTTACCATAAACACTGTCATGACCTTTCTATTGCTGTACATTTTTAACTAAGATGATTCTTGATTTTTTTAAAAGTAATAATTAAAGTGATAATGCTAATGGACAAATATAAAGTAGAATCTTTAAACACTTTAGGCTAAAATGTCATCAATCAAGGCAGCGGCTAATGACCTAAATCATAGTAAGACTTTCTGGTTTAATAATATAGGATTTCCATTCAAAGATAATGTTTCATTTATAGATCATTTTCACATAATGTAAAATTACAAGATGAAGTAATGATTTTCAAAAGGGGGCATATAGCTTACAAGAGAGACTCATTATAAATATGGATGAACAGCATTGTGGAGATTGATGCTATATCAGATATAAGGAAATGCTAATACATATAATTTAAGCTTATATCCCAACAAATTATCATTGTGATGATAAAGTAAAAAATTTATACACAGAATGCTTTTAATTATATTAATCAACATTCCAGGATATTTTAATATTAGAATTGAAAAATAATTGAATGATGAATTTGCTCTAAAGAAATTTAGTTATGGAGTAAAAATTAAAAGATATAATGGATTTGTGGAATATATGTGTATGAAAAGTGAAATTTTTTTGCATTAATTCTTTGTTCAAGAAAAATCCAAAGGAAATATAAACATGGAAGCATCTAAATGAGGTATAACAAATTTGGATTTTATTTCAATTAAGGGAAATTTATTTTTAAAGACTGTTTGGAATTTAATGGAATTAACACAAAATGTAATGACCAGTTATCAAGATATGATATGTGTTAATTCAAAGCTAGAAAAGCAAAATCTATTAAAAAGAATATTAACAGCTGGTATTTTTTAATCTTCTGAAATATTCCAATAAAATTATAATTTACAAATTGTTTTAAAATATTAACAAATATCAATGACACTTCATATTTGAATGAATTAAACAAAAATATAATTAATATTTATTTTCTACATAAGGAAGTAGTAATATTTACTAAGGCTGTAACCTTTAGGAATAAGCATCTGAAAAATTTGAAGGTAGGGACCTCTACAGGTCTTAGCCACAAGCTTATGCTAGGAAGTAGTAGAAAAAACATTAATTTATTAATAGTTTTTTAATTGAGACAAAATATATTTTTTATAATTATCTCTTTAGACTAAGTAATGAAATACAATGTATTATAGTAAAATAGTTAAGGCTTTACTTCATTAGCATTTGAAGTCAATTAGTATATATATATGTGTGCTCTGCGCACAGATAATGAAGCTATTAAATGTAAACAAAATTATTAAAAGTTACCGCCGAGCACTTTCGGTACAGTTTATAGTCCCATATTCATGGCGACTTGTATTTGGTTAAGAACTGTAATGTTAATGCAAATTTATGCAAATTCATATGAAGATGTTACATAGACCATTTTTGAGACAGAGAAAAGCAGGCCTCTTTTCTATTGATGCTGGGTAGCTTACAACGTAGTAAAATATAAATATGACTTGGGTAATAAAGTTACATGAGAATAAAAATTTACTGGTATTAGAAAAAAAATTACATCAGAAATAAAAAACAAAAGAGACAAAATCATTAAACATGGGGAAAAGTTCTACTAAAAACTATGTAGTAATAAAGAATAAAAAATAAAGAACTTCTAAAATTAAAATAGGCAAAACTCTCCATACAGTAGTGCCACTCAGTGCAAGCCAGAGTAATCAATGAATGCACTGAGTAATTATTTAGATGCACTGAGTGGTGCTACTGTATGGAGAGTTTTGTCTGTTTTAATAACAGTTATGAGCAAGCATAAGAAATGTTAATTATGTGATATTTAGTGGTTTTAACTTCTAAAATTATATATTTTTAAATATGACATTTTATGTGGATAAATGAGATACACAATTATATGTATAAAAATACAACAGCTTAATAAATGATAATAAAAAAATTTCCTATATGTCAATGCGTTGACCACGAAGTGAACCTGGGCCAGCTACTTGGACGGCAACTATGCTAACTACTAGGCCATCAACGCTTGACATAAATGATAAAATTATTATTGAAATATTACAAAAAAACAGGTGGAGAAATATAATAATTGCTGACAAAGATATATACCAAATATCTAAATAATAAAGATATGTAATGTACTAATGAACTTTAAATGATAAAGTTATATAATATAAGATTGCATGAATGAAACCATTTTATGGAAATTTATATAAAAAAACATTAGAAATTCCAGATGTATCAGACTTTATCCAAAATGTACAACTGATCTAAAGAAAATTGTAAACTCAATTCAGCCCAAAACCAAACTGGTGCTATAATTTATTTTAGTATAGTAAATCATAACCATGTATTAAGACAACTTATAGAAAATATTAAGAAAGTGAGGTCATACGTTTTTGATTTTTAACTTATAAAAAAGTCATTTATTTTCATATGCATTTTTATAACCCAAGATATTGTCACCTTCTAAAGTACAGCAGTAATTTGTAATGTCACCAAGATTACAAAAATATAGTGAATAAGGAACAAACATCAGATTAAAACGTTTTTTTTATTACAATCATAAATGAATTGGACATAAATTAAGTGGGTAAAATAAAATAAAAATTCAAAATTTATAAAAAAAATTATTTATGACAGAATAATATCGTTTTATAATTATGCTATGAAGATTCTAATTAATAAGCAAGTAATTTACACAAAAAATGCAAATTTATTGTAGATTTTTCATTTCTATCAGAAATTATATTGTTTATAATGTACAAGTGTATGCATTATTTTACAAATATAATAGCTAAACTATTTTATATTCGCATATATTTGCATAGATACACACACGCAAATACTTTTTATGTTCAAATTAAAATTTGTCTTTAATTAATTTTCAAATACATTTTTTTATTAATTTTTTTTGCATGGTAATAGTGGTTTAATTCTCATGAGTTGATTTATAATTCAAAGAATTTACTATAAAAAATATATTTATTTTTGAATTTAGAAAATTTCAAAATAATTTCATTAAGGAAATTAGGTTTTATTTTATTTTACTATCTTTTAAATTAGAAGCTTAAAAAGTTTTGCAGTTTTTTACCTCTTCGAATTCTAATAAATAAATCATTTAAATTAAAAAAAAGATATGAATTTATTTGTATTATTCAAATAATTAGATCTAAATTCAATTATTATTTTTTAATTAAAAGTCTTTTTTGCATGAATAATTAAATTTACTGATAACACCAATTCTATAATTTTTACTTTACAAATATTCCTTATATAATCATGTTTTTAAAAAACAAATGCAAATTTTATTAAGTTTAATAAACAAAAAAAATGCTGTATTAAAATAATGTTAATGATATATACTATTAGAAAATATAAACTAAATGTTAATTAAATAGAATTGATTAATAATAGATGTCATTTAAGTTTTAAAAATGAAAATAACTTGCTTTATTTACTTTTTTGTCTTAAATAAATAAAGTTATAGTTTCCATATTTTTCTGTAATGTTGCTTACTTATTTTAATTACATAGGGCTAATAAGTTTCACAAAATCTAACAATAAAATTAAGATCTTAAATATACACTAAGAAAGTAACAACGGAGAAGTACTATTAATAAGAACCACTTGTTTATGATATTTTGTTGTAATATTGTGTGATAAACCACTAAACATCACATAATCACCATTTCTATACTAAAGCAATCGATGTTTAATCATCATCGATGCTTCATGTTTCACCATCTAGACTAACCTCGTAGGGGTCCACAATTCAGACCTTGCTATAAATATATGCTATTCACTCACACACTGTATGCCAAATCATTAGTAAGATTAATTTTTGTTTAATAAAAATGAAACAGTAGTTTGAGTGGTGCGTATATATATTATGACTAAAGCAATAATTTTATTGCTATGAAAATACATTTGCTTATATATTTGTAATTATTTTTATATCTGTGTGTATTTAATGTAACAACAAAGAAAAATGGGGAAGGCTTGAAATACTGAAATTATCTTTATCACTAGTCAGATCGTTGTCTATAATTAAAATTTATAAATTTTAAGATCGAAAACAAATCGTTTATCAGTTATTGTCGAATGATTTAAAATAGCTAAAAATGGTATTTCAAGGCTTATCTATTGAAAATATTTGCTAATTAAATGTTGTTTTTAAAGGGATTATAGAGATAAGGTTGGTATATGAAATTGCATTCTGGGCGGTATTAAAATGTTATAAAAGGAACCACAGAACAAAGGAAGTTTAGTTTACTTTGAGTTTACTTTCAGTTTTTAGTTAAGTCCAGAGGAGTTTTTAGTCAGTTGAGTTTAATTACTTTTAAGAAGCCAACACAAGTTCTGCATGATGAAGTGTGAGTAGTGGAATCTAGCACCTTTTTCTTCTTCTCTCAAAGAACTGTCTACCAGCTGTCAAAATTCCATCTGACCCGCCATAAGAGATGATGTAGATTTTCCAACCTGCCTGCCACTATGCTGATATCTTAGGTAAAATCATGTAATTTAGAGCTGCCTTAATATGAACATTCACGGGTTGATTTATAATTTGTAGATGAATTAATTCATAGATCTGTTTATGATGTTTTGCTAGTTTTTCTTGTAAACTCTCTCTCTATATTCCTTTATTAATACTTATGTAATTCTAAATATACGTTTGCTTTCATGCTTAATTTATGTTTATATAACTTTATGCGTATCAATTAAATGTATACAATTTATTTTGTTTAATATATATATTATTTTCTCTAATATGTCGGTATCAATCAATCTCGCGACTGTAATTAAATTCATTAGTAAAATTATATTCATTTGTTTATTTAAAATAGAAATCCTTCGCCAGGTTGGTTGTATACTTAAAAGTATTTTATCGTGGATGCTTATTTTATTTTGTTGTTTAATTGCCCTTATAAAAGATTGTGACTCCTAATATAAAACTCTACCTATTCTTACCATTGCCTGAAGGGCTAATTCTTTAGTTAATATGTATAAGGGAATCGAATTCAAATATAAATTTTATTAGCTTAATAATATAAATAAAAGTTATTATTCATTATGATTTGTTAAATGACTCAGAATTGAAAACAGATTATTGCGCAAGAGGTTAGACCCTTTTCCAAAGTTTAAGTAATAATATAAAATTATATAAATGTTGCTGGCATACATTTTCTTTTATTCTGATATTTTATCTTTCCATTTCTTGATTGCTTTGTCATTGGGCACGGAAGTATGAAGCTCCCACCCTACTTTTCAAAATCGTTCGTTCAGAGACACTACTCTCTGTGGAATGTAAGGTTTATGAGGATTATGTGCTGCAGATGGCAGTACATAATGATCTGAGGTCTCAAACTCAGCCTATCCTTTGATATTGCTCCACCAGAATGCGCGGACATATCAAATCTAAGTTTGTTTCAAATATTCTTTTAAAATGATAAAATATCCACAATCACCATGAGGCTTTATTTCGTTATTGTATGCTAGTATCATTGTATGCTAGTATCGTTACCGTCCGCCTAACCTTTAGTAAGTCGCAATGATATGTTAAAGATAATGATTCATTTCGTAAAAATACATTTAGTTCATTGAGTTAAGATGCTTTCTTTTAAAAACCGTTATCGATTCCTATAGACGTAAATCTAATTTATATTAATAATTGCATAACTTACTGTCGTAAATAAAGCGCATTGTTTGTTTCTTATTTCTAAAAGACTTCTTTTCCAAACAATGTAATTAAGGTTCTCCTAAGTAATACATGATTGAAATCATATATTTTGCCCATTATCAAATAAATCATTTACTGTTAAAACTGTCACGATCTTTTATATTTAATTTCGGCATCCACAACGCTCCATAGCAAAAGTTTTCTTTAATTAGCTTATTATCTCCGCATAAGTTATAAAACACTATAAAATTGTATCTGTAAAATTATATTTATTATATGAGTGATAGAGGCGATTTTATACAACAAATTTCCAAGCGTGAAACTATTTGGTAAAATATACATACGTTTCCTAAATCTTTTGTAATAAATATATGCGTTTGTTTAATATTTAATAAATATATATCTATTTCATGTAAATCCTGGTTTGTTTTGAATTATTTTCTTTAGCTAAGAGTTTAGCATTAATAAATAACTATAATAAATGTAACACCTGGGCTACTCTGACCTCGATCATCATCATCAGTCTGATCTTATGCTCTACTGCTTTGCTTATAGGCACGGATTTAAAAAAATTATACTGTGTCATCAAGATTGTTGTTCATTGGGTCAGAGATTCGAAGAATAGGCAAATAGGTTAGAATTCAGGACTGCTCCAGATCTGTGTATCTCGAGCATGATCGGATTCGAGGTACTTTTGCTTAGGATTTGAATCTTGTTAAGTGAGCATACTATTTTGACCAGTACAATACTAGCACATAATTGTTGTAAACAAAGGCAAAACTCTCCATATAGTAGTGCCACCCTGTGCCAAACAGAGTAATCAATGGATGCCAGAAGGCTTGTGCATAAAATCCCTATCTAGTGCCTACTCATGGCCACAAGCCAGAAACTAGTCTGGGGATATTGGATGAGTAGGCACTAGATAGGGATTTTATGCACAAGCCTTCTGACATTCATTGATTACTCTGTTTGGCACAGGGTGGCACTACTATATGGAGAGTTTTGCCTTTGTTTAATATTGTGTGACGTAGTTTTAAAATTGAAATAATATAAATGTGATCGAACCAATATCTCACACTCAATAATTGTCACTATGCTTTTTAGATATATACACCATTTAAGTGCCAGATTAAATTAAATGATGATAAAGAATGACAATGTAAACTAATGATTGATAATAATTACTTGGATATAATATTTCTATAGTCCTTCTAAATTCTTTTCTTCCTCCTTTGTTTTTTTTTGTTTTGTATAATATTGAAATTTTGTAGATCTGATGAAGACTGCATGGTATAGTCGAAATTGTAATCAATAATAAAAGTTTTTTTTTTTTTTGCTGAAAAGTGAAAAGTGTAAGATTTTTAAAATTCAATATTATATATAATATTTCTGTTAGCTAGTTAATACACCTTGCTTTAGAGAGAACACATATCTAGATCATACTGCTTAGATATTATAATTCTGATGCACACATGTAGTTACATATATTTATCAGATGCTATTGTCAGATTATTAATTTGAAAATAAAGTCACAATAACATTTGGAAAAAATATTCAAAATTGCTTTATGGGTAAATAAAAAAAACACGGATTGAACTAAAAGTTTTAATGTTGTAATTTCATGGTTTAAAAAATATTAAAAATAAAATAAATATCAGAACAATTTAAATGACATATTATGTATGTTTAAATGATCATACATACTATGTATTATTTCAGTAACTTGCATGTTTATTACAACAAGAAATACATATGAATATCTACATTCTTACAAGTATTGTTATGCCAAAAATATAAAAGTGTGTTTATAGAGGGAATGTTTTTTTCTGTGCTATTCACAATTTATTATGTAAAATAATATTTGGCTTATATATCTACAGATATCCAAACATTTAAATCAGAGGGTTAGGGACATCTTAAAATACACATCAAATGATTAGAAATTACATTAAAGGTATAAGGCAAAATAATTACTTAAAATTTTTGTTATGAAAATAATTATTAAACATAAAAGAAGACTTTTATTGTAAATAATAAAATGTGTTATTTTGATAAATAAGACGATTCTTTTAAAAAAAGATATTTAAAATGTTCATAAAACAACATTCATTCTTACTTAATTTCCTTTCAAATCATGTATAATAATAACAACATTTATATAGATTAAACAGATTGGCTTGTCAACATTGTAAAATATGTTTTGAATAACAGTTTATCTATAAAATTAGAGTAAAGAGTTTATTTTTCATACAGTTTTTGAATTAATATCAACAGTTGGATTAAATTTTAGGTGTGTGAGTACATGTCAGAAGTAAAGGAGAGTTCCAAAGCAGTGACCATGTGAGATTGAAGTTATTACCAGATATTTCTAATATTAGATATCAATCATGCCCCCCAAAAAAATGATAATTTAGCATTGTAAAAGTAATTTTTAGTTCAGTTTTCAAATAAAGTTGTCGAATACCAAGTTGAAAATTGTTATAGCCTACAAAATAGCAGTTCGAATGTGTTGATCATTGAGTTCATGCTATAGAGTTTCTGGAAAATAAAAAAATACTTCTCTGCAAATACCTAGAAGAATACATTTTGAAACAACAATATATTGCCAACTTGATTACCTGATACATTAACTTGAACTAAAACTCTGACCCATTAAATTGATTGCTTAAAAGTAAACTGAAAACGTAACATCTTAGTAGATTTGTGAATCAACAGCCTATAATACTAGCAATAAGCTATACCATGACAATTTCTATTCTGTGGATTCAAATAATAGTATATCAATTTTGGACATCCCAAATTATCAAAATTACCATTACCAGTTTTAATGATATATAAAAGATATCTATTACATTACTATTTGCACAAAATAACAAATTAATTTGCCACTAATTAACTTGACTTTTATTCAAATTAAAAAAGGCCTAAGTTAATAATTATTAATTATTTTTTTAATACTATCAACATATATTTGAGGTTTTTTTTCACGTAAAATTTTGTGGGAGTATAGATTGTTTTTCTTTCATCATGCATGGAAGATAATGAGATATTTGTGCGAGAGGATTTATATTTTTTCTCTTTTTCTTTTTTCAGCCCCACAAATTAATATATTATTACTAGTATTTAACTTTCATTATTTACGCAATTAATCGTATTCATTGAGCAAAATTAACATGGAATAAATTAGACAGCCATTCAAATAAGTAAAAAAATGATTTTTTTAAAATATTTAACAGAAAATGTTGTTTTATACTGGATTTTTAAAATTAATCTGTGTTTTTATATTATAGATAATAGTATTGAAGATTTATTGAATAATGTTTATGACATTATCTGGGTTTATTCATTTATAATTAATAGTACTATTGTAATGACATTTAGACTGGATCAGACTTGCTATATATTGGGCAATGAATGTCATTTTTTTTAAAAAAAGAAATACTGCTATCAACAATATATATAACAATACTAAAGATTCAATCAATAAGAATAAAACTGCGAATATTTAAAATATAAAAATGGGGGACAGGGGATAATAATAGATGAGAAAACTGATATAAATTCAACCGGCATTTTGAACAATGGACTTTAATTTTTTTCTTCTAATGAAAGATAATTTGTATGTATCATCACATTTGTTTATACAATGTTTTTTTTTTTAAGATTTTCACTGACCTACATATACGTGTTTGTCTGAAGGTTTGTAATGATGGTATATTGTAAGATGTGATATGTTGGACTATTTCCATCATTTATGAGTGAATGTTGAATGTATAGAAAATTTTAAACTTTCCAACTGCAAACAACTTGTTAGTAATAACACACAAATAGACAATACAGGTTAGTAATTACACAACGTTTCGAGTAGTATTATTCTCCATTCTTCTTCAGGTATTGCTGGCCTATATGCACAGTGATAATATTCTCTTAGAAGTTAAACTCATACCTTTACATTCTTGAATATTGAATTTAAGGCAAACACTCTACCAACTGAGCTAGTTAAACATATCACATCTTTCACTGACATCTTTGTTTTTCTTTAGTAGTGAATATAGTATGTGAATGTTTCTGATTATTGAAAAATCTATATTATGACCAGTATGCATAGCATAAAGTGAGAATGCCAATGGTGGTAAATGCTGATTTATTGCATAAGCATGTTTGTCTCATATAACACTTATGCAGTGATTACTTAAACTTTCAAAACAGGTTTTACAAACTCATATTAAATTTCAGAATTTTTCTTGGACCTCAATAAAGATCAAATTGTCATGCACAATAAAAATGAAACAGCTTTTGGTTTAAGCTATTGAAGTTTATGAAATACCAGGGATAGTTTGTGGAGCTTCTTATGCATGAGTAATCTTTGCATCAGGAATAGGAGAAAAAACATGGTAATGCACTTAAACAGCATTCACAATTATTTGAATTCTCATTTCATGTTATGGGCCCTGAGCATAATATAGATTTTCCGATTATTAATATTCTATGCAGAAGTTAAACTCTACATCAAAAATATCTAACAAGCTAATGAGATGCTAAAAAAAATCAGATTGTATTAACAAATGTGATGATATATGTAAATTTATTTCCATTTGGAAATTTCCTTTGCAGTCTATTAATCAGAATGTTTATTGATTTATTGTCATGACCACTTTCATACTTTAAAATTTTCTGTCGTTTTTTTATATTGGATGGACATTTAACATTGTTATATGTATTGTCATTTTCAGAACCTCTACATACCACTTGATGCTAAGTGTGATCCAACTAAAACATTGCTTTGATTGTGCTATAAAGTACATATGGATAAATCAAGTGAATATGTAATTTACATCTGTTGTCTATGAAAATCCATTATCCATGAAAATCTTCATTTTATCATGCACACACACATTATATATATATATATGAAATATTATTCAAGTTCATTCACATATAATTGTTTGTAATAAAAATACATATCAAAATTTTGACTGATCATTTAGGACAGCGTTTCCCAACCTTTTTTGGCTCGTGTACCACTTGGTAGTACATCATGCTAAATTGTACCACTTCATAAAAATGATTGTATTTCATGAAATTTGTTATCACATAATGAGACAAAATACATTAAAACATGCCTAAATGTCACGCCGGATTATAAACTCACTGTAACATATATATATGTATGTGTTTGTTCAAAGTTTCATATTTATTTACTATTTTGTCATATTTCGTTTACTAATAAATGGTTTTAATAAAAACACAAAATTATAAAAAACCAATTAATATATTTTCTTATCATAATCAAATATTTTTATAAAATAAATTTAATGAGATCCTTGTGCTTGTTTTGAAGAAAAAAATTTTTTAAATTTGTTTTAAAAGAGCATTCAATCTTTTTTGATAATTATTTTTTAAAAAAAAAAAAAAGAAAAAGCTCTTTCTACTACTTCCTAGTAAAGGTAATAATAATTTAAAGCGTTCTCAGAAAGTTGTTCATATTCTTTAATGTTTAACCAAAAATTAATTAGGTTGTGGTGTTTGGAATTTTATTTGAAGATCTGTCACATAATATTTATTAAATTTTCTTTGTCCTTTATTGATAATTATGTAGCTTTTTCTAAATTTTCTTCATAGAATGGGTTTGAATTCCAATTATCATTTGTGTTTTCGGGGTTTTGGAAAATATTCCATGAAAGACAATTTTAATCCTGTTAAATGTGCTATTATATTTTCTATCTTGAGACAGACTAACCTTATTTTCAAAGAAAAAAATATGTAGAGTTTTGAATACTTTCGGTTGATTGTTTTCGATACACTGTTTCCAAAAATCTAATTTCTTAATCATACTTTCAATTTTATCATTAACATTAAAGATCGTTATCGACTATACATATTAACAACTTTACTGTATAATATTATTGATTAAAATAATTTTCATGAATTATAGGAAAAAATATTTCTGATATTTTTATGATTTAATTTTTTTTTTTTAATGTCCGCCATTATTGATTATTTTTAGTGTACCACCAACCAGCAACTCACGTACAAAAGCAAATGCAGATCTGATGTAAATATTAATGGATAATAATACTGAATGTTCTACCAATTGAATACAGGCAGAATAAATAAACATCAGAAATTATTTAAACTAATGATTTTTTAAAAAATTTCCAAGAAGTAATTTGCTTGTACTATCATGTTTGTTAATGCAATCTAGACTTTTAAGAACCTCAATGACTTCTCCAAACTGACATTGTTGAAGAATGCCATATTGGGAGATAGTATTCTGATAATATATATATATATATTAATGAACATGCTAATAGCTCTCTCTAAACAAGCTTTTCTGATAATTGCTGAAAGAGAAAACACTTGAAATCATCATCTAGAATTATCCCTATCCCCAAACTGTTTTCAAGCTGATGGCTCTTGTCAGTGAGTCACTAGGATATTCAGACCCTAGATCCAAAATGCCAACTCAAGTGGCATTTATCAAAAATGTTTGTTAAGAACCATTAGCATGCTTGCTATATTACAATTAAGCCATGTAATGTATGACTTGATTTTCTTAGCAAAATAGTTTTGCTTTTGAGACTTTAGCAATGTTATATTGCTAACATTATTAATATATTGTATTTGAATTTAGTTCAGTCCCATATGGCTATTTAAGTTAGATATCTGGATTTGAAGTTGTATAGATGTCAACATTTTAGTTTTTCTACTTAATAGTTAATATACAAATTAAAAAGCGTATGCAACCCTTGAACAAGAAGCTATATCGATTCCAAAAATTATTATGCGCTAAGCACTTTCGAGGCCATTTGCTTCATATTCATAGTGATAATTTGAGGAAATAGGGCAAGAAAACAAAGCGGTATGCAAATCATATGCAAATGAGCTAGATAGTTAAGTTTTAGATAAATGATGTGCTTCAGTTGGTATATTGGATCTAGTGTCTGAATATCCTAGCATCTCACTGAAGAAACCTATCAGCTTGAAACTGGTTGGGGATAGGGATAATTTTTAGATAAATTTTAAATGCTTTCTCTTCTGGCATTTACCAGAAAAGCTTGTTTAGAGCTATTAGCATGCTCATTGTATTACCTAATACAAGCTTATGAAATTAAGTCATGTGATCCAAGACTTGATTTTCTTACTATTATATCTATCTATCTATCTATCTATCTATCTATCTATCTATCTATCTATCTATCTATCTATCTATCTATCTATCTATCTATCTATCTATCTATCTATCTATCTATCTATCTATCTATCTATCTATCTATCTATCTATCTATCTATCTATCTATCTATCTATCTATCTATCTATCTATCTATCTATCTATCTATCTATCTATCTATCTATCTATCTATCTATCTATCTATCTATCTATCTATCTATCTATCTATCTATCTATCTATCTATCTATCTATCTATCTATCTATCTATCTATCTATCTATCTATCTATCTATCTATCTATCTATCTATCTATCTATCTATCTATCTATCTATCTATCTATCTATCTATCTATCTATCTATCTATCTATCTATCTATCTATCTATCTATCTATCTATCTATCTATCTATCTATCTATCTATTCTATCTATCTATCTATCTATCTATCTATCCTATCTATCTATCTATCTATCTATCTATCTATCTATCTATCTATCTATCTATCTATCTATCTATCTATCTATCTATCTATCTATCTATCTATCTATCTATCTATCTATCTATCTATCTATCTATCTATCTATCTATCTATCTATCTATCTATCTATCTATCTATCTATCTATCTATCTATCTATCTATCTATCTATCTATCTATCTATCTATCTATCTATCTATCTATCTATCTATCTATCTATCTATCTATCTATCTATCTATCTATCTATCTATCTATCTATCTATCTATCTATCTATCTATCTATCTATCTATCTATCTATCTATCTATCTATCTATCTATCTATCTATCTATCTATCTATCTATCTATCTATCTATCTATCTATCTATCTATCTATCTATCTATCTATCTATCTATCTATCTATCTATCTATCTATCTATCTATCTATCTATCTATCTATCTATCTATCTATCTATCTATCTATCTATCTATCTATCTATCTATCTATCTATCTATCTATCTATCTATCTATCTATTGCTGAAACAGAATCTTTAATAAAATTAATTGAGCCAAGAATACTCACTTATAGAAATGAATTTCAATAATTTTTAAATTTATTAATCTAACTTATTTGTAATTATAAGTGCATAATCATAAATCATTGTTTATTTAAAGTACAACTTAGTTTACACGTCATAATGGAGATTTAAAATTATTTTTTAATTACTTCATTTTTAAATTAAATAATATTATCAATAAATGAACTCTAAAATAAGTTTAAAACATTCATATAGGTTTTAAATACTTAAGCCATTTTTTTTAAAAAAAATATGTTATTAATTTTTAATATGGTTGCTAATCAATTTGCAATTTATTCAACGTATAGTTATAAATGCTAATTAAGAATCTTATTACCTTAATCTAATAGTTAACTAATAACTTTTAAATTACTATTTCTAGACAAATATTTCAAATAATTGTATGTGTAGAAGTGTAAATGATAATTATTTAAAGCACTTTCTTGTTTAAAAAATAATAATAATTTAAAGTGATTTAACATTTTAATAATAAATAATGATCTGGAGATTTAAAAAAATGCTTAAATATTGTATTCTTTATTATTGTAATAGTTTTTGTTTTATTAAATAATTTCAAATGTTAAATAATGTGCAAAACAATAATTATTTTGTAACAATGATAATAATTATTTTGTCTATTGTCTAGACAATTAGAATTGATTAGTTATTTTTACAATTTCTAACCAAGCAATTTAAATATTTAACCTTTTCTAAAAGTAAGTCACACAATTTAATTTCTAGATTGTCAATCATCTAGTTAATTATCTATAATATGATTTACAGTATTTAAATACTGTCTATTTTACTTGATCACATAGCTTTCTAGTAATAATTTTTTCACAACTATTTTATTTGTCAATAAATGTGACATTCTGTGCTAGAAAAGTCATCTGTTCAAGATGATGACTCAGACTTTCTGTCACACTTCAAATATATTAAATTTACACCATGGGAAACTGAAATCAAGGCATAAATTTTCTAGAAGCAACATGTTGTCTCACTGCTATATGCCACTAGTAAATTATACTGAAGGTATTATTGCATTTTTTAAAACTTTAATTGATTTCAATTTCTGTTTTATCATAGTTAAACATTATTTTGAAAATGGTAGTTTTTATATTCAACACCAGAACTGTTATACTATTTTCATTAACTTTGCAAGGAATTTATATGCTATTTTTACAAGATATTTAAACATATTTTATTTAAAATGTCAAATATTTCTATCTTTTTTACAGAGTGTTTTCTTTTGGCTTAATTTTATTTTATTATTAAATTAGAATTATTTAGCTAATAAACATTTATTATAAATGTGTGATGCTTTTAGTTACAGTTAGCTAGCATGAATTTAGGGATTTAGAATTTAAATAAGAATTACACAGAGCTCTGTTGTTTTGAATTGATTTTACTGGTCATTATTCAGCTGTAATGTAGATGCTTGAGCAGCAGATTTGGTGAGCTTGTTTCTTGGATGTTTGGTGGCATCTTATTAGGTTAGGATAGGATCTTCTGGTAGTGTTCTGGTTGCTGTGGCATTGGATGGGAGCAAAGCCTCACTATTCACCTCATGGCAACAACAGAAAACCTTGCCTTTTTCTGGACAGACATTTTAAAAATAAAATTGATGTGGATTCTGGTGGTAACTGCTTTCATAAAATGGAGTCTGGATATCTTAAGCTTAAAATATACTCTATTTATATGTTTCACCTCACAAGCACTTACATTTTAGGAATTTACTTTGTCTCAAAACCCATTAACTCTAAAATTTACTTTAATGTTACAAGATTATACAATTTTGATGTCAAATCTAGTCTTTCAATTTCTGAGGCATTACAACTTTTCCTTAGGCTACCAAATAGTGCTGTTCCAGCGATTTTATTGTAAGACCATTTTGTTGTAAGCAATTTCAATTATCAATTAGCAAGATTTTCATTTCAACAAAAATTTTATTAAAAATAAATAGTGATTACATACTAATAAAGGATAGATAAATGAATAAATTGTACAATAATATGATTGTATAATGTTCTATTTGTCATCTGGCTAGATTTTTTTATGAGAGTACAATTGTTATACTCTTATGTGTTAGGTATAGTGATGAGATTCTAAGAACTTGTTTAATGGAATAAGCATTTTTCATATAAACATGAATATTTTCTTTTAGAATTTCCTATTCTATAATGCTGGGTAGGTGGGAGTTGATAATCAGGAAAAGGAAAAAGCAGTTAAAGACCAGGTGTCATCAAAGACTTTACTGGAGGCCAGGAGCTGGTCACGTTTCTTGATTTTTTTGAGCGTTTGATAAAACAATGGTATGATTTGTGGCAGGGGTAATTCCATGAGAGTTTTGCATCTCACTATCCATATGGAATAAAGGACAAAGGTAGAAAGCCTTATTATTGAAAAAAACCCATTATGAATGGCATTTTCAAGTGAGAAAATCATATCAGGTCTTATGTTGGAATTGATTATAATTATATCTTTCAGTGTTTTAAGTCTTGGGCACCGGTGTATAATATGGTCTATGGTTTCATCTTCATGAGCACACAGACCACATATAGGGTCAATGCTGGTAAAACCTCTTCGGTGATAAAGGAACCAATTTGTGGGAAGTGCATTAAGATTTATTTTAATGATGAAGTCAAGGAATTTGGGTTCCAGACTTCATCTTTTGAAGTGTGAAATGAGTCTTTGGTTGGTTACTTTTAGGCTGGTTTTAATGGGTTGTTGATTATAGTTGATTATATTGTATGCTTCCCATAAGGTGATTTTTTTGTTAAGGTTAAAGGGCATTATTGGGTTATAAAGTTGTAGGTGGTCTATTAGGGAGGCTATCCATGAACTGGCAGAGGGCGGAGGACGATCTGTCGGTGTAATTTTTTTAATAATGTTGGAGTATCCACAGGAGAAAATCAGATTATGTAGAGTGTTGTGGGTTTTCTGTAAAATGATTGCTTGTATTGAGTGGAATGACAGTCCATTGAACCTGTGTGGTCGTTGGATGCCTTGCAAGCTAATAGCAACTGTCCTTCCTCTCCAGAGAAGTTTGGTACATAATCAGTTGATTTTATTTTGAAACTGTTTAGACATTTTTACGAATGGAAGATAATATGAGATTTTTGGCATTATGATCATGTTGAGGAGGCCAACCTTTCCATATAATGAAAGGTATACTCTAGAGAGTGATGTGGGGATGGCTTCATTTGAATGGAGGATTGCATCTTGAATCTCTTTTGCCATTGCAGTTGGTGTTTTGAAGATTGGGAAACCTAGGTATCTTTGGGGTTTTGCAGAAAAGGGAGAGTTAATTTGTTTACCAGACATAATCTTCCAGATGGAAGATTTGTTAAAGTTTATTTGTAGGCCAAGTTTCGCTGTATTTCTGTTTAAGATGTTCATGAGATGGGGAAGGTATTTAATGGTGGGAAGAACAACCATGATGTCATCTATATATGCAAATACATTGAAGTTTTTATTGAGAGAGGGAAGGAAAATTCCAGGGAGGTTTTTTTCTATATCCATCAGAAGAGGGTTGATGTATGCTGTGAAGAAAAGGGCACTGAGTGGAGATCCTTGAGGGATCGACTTGTATGGCTTGAAGCCTGGTGTGATCTTGCCATCAAGAGAGAGAAAAATCTCTCTGTTGTTGAGCAGATTGCTGATCATCTGAACAATCCTGGCTGGAATGTCGCATTCCAACAGAATATCCAGGAGGATATTTATCTGGACTGAATCAAATGCTGCTGCAACATCCAGCTGGACAGCAATAGGTTTTGATTTATGATGTCCTCTGATGTAATTGAATAGTGCAGTTACATTGGACATAGCATGCAAGGTTGATGATCCCTTTTTTCCGTATTGTTTTGATGAGATATGGCTAAGGATTTGAGTTTGGATTTGATCTTTAATGACTGACTCAATTATCTTGATAAGCAATGGTGTCATGGAAATTGGCCAGATATTGTTAATGTCGTTTAGTGGTTTTGCTTTTTTAATAAACGGCACAAGTGCCACTGGAAAAAAATCTGTTAGGTTTCTGTTGCCGGAGGCTAGGTGATCAATCATTTTTTTAATAATTGGCACAGTGAATTGACTGAGGTGTTTGAGAAGGAAATTTGGGATGCCATGAAGGCCAGGATGAATGCCGTCAGGGAGAGATGTTATCTTCTTTTTGATTTGGATTTTTGTGATGCCATGTTCGCCGGGGTCACCAGCATCCAACCAGCTGTTTATAGGAGGAGCTACATCTTTTTGCATTAATTGGCAGAATTGTTTGCTGATGTGCTGCATCATTGGAAAGCCAATGATATTGGTTCCATTAGAATTAATGGATAAGGGAGTGATTTGTTTTCTATTGTACCCCAGTGCCCATCTAAGGTAGTCTCTCGTCCAGCAGTGTTGTTGTGCTAAGAAACATTTGGCTCTTCTGATGGATATATATTCTGCAAGGGACTTTTGCTTGATTTTGTAGAGATTTTTAAGGAAGATAATTTTTTCTGTATTTGTGAAATTTTGCTGTGATGCTTGAAGTTGTATATTAATGTCTGTTAGGTCATTTAGAAGGCCATTAGGTCCTTTGATTTTCCTGGTGTGGTGATTTAATATGGATTGTAGTATTTCGATGAAGGAAAACCAGCCCTCTTCAGCAGGAAGGGAAAGGATGTTTATTTTCTGGAAAGAGATGTATGCCTCAGATACTATCGCTTCGGTCATATTTGATTGGGTGATCATGCGCATGGTTTTACCATGTCCATCAATAGGTGCAGGGATTGAAATAGGTGTAAGTTGTAAGATTAGAGCCATATGATCAGAGAAAGCAACAGGGGCCAAGGCTGCATCAAGGTTGAAATGGAGGTCTGGGGTGTAGTAAACCAAATCAATCAGGGACTTTTTAGTTTTAGTATAGAAAGAGTAGGCTTCGGGAGGGAAGAAGCCCTCTCCATACATTAATCTGCGATTTATTAGATGCAAAAATCTCTTGTTGAAGTCATTGTATGTGGTGTTAAAGTCTCCCAGAAGAATAGTAGGGGAGGCTCTGTTAGCGTTGATGGCATTTAGGATGTGGATTATTTTTAGATATTGAGAGGTGCCTTTGGCTGTATATATATAAGCTATGATGATCGGATAACCCCAATAGTCTATGATAATAATATTGGCATCTAGGAATAGAATGCTAAAACTGTTTGGTGGTGTTGACTTGCTGAGAAGAATACCAACTCCACCTGAAGCAGAATGGCCTATGGAAAATCTAGTAAATCTGAGAGTTGAGAGAAGAGATAGTATTTTATGATCGGTCTTATGGTGATATTTAGTTTCACCCATAAGAAGTATATGAGAGGAGCAGAGCGAGAGCCAGTTTTTAATAGCTAGAACTCTATCAATTGAGTTGATGCCGCGAATGTTAATGCCAGCAATTTTGCAGAACATGATAGATTAATCTAAACCATCCTCAGCAAAGTGTACCCAGTCAATGTGGGACATCTCCATGTTAATGAGGTCTGATGTTATTTGGCAATCAGAGTCTTGTGATTGAATTTGTGGATGGATTGGTGATATAGTTGTTGGTTGAGGAAACGCATCCATGAAGTCTTCGGTGTCTGATGAAGTAGTGTAATCTGTCTGAGATTCGTCAGAAGGATCAGTGGTATCAATGGTTGTAGGATCCATGGTTTTCCTCTTTTTTTCTATGGATTTGCGAGGCTTTGTGCTTGATATATCTGAAATTTGTTTGTTAGAGGGTGGAGGTGAGCAATGTATCAGATGGGCGCTATCATCATCAGAGCTTGATTTATCTGAACGAATTGATTTTCTTTTAATTTTTTTATTTGTATTTTTGGGTATTTGTTGTGTTGGTTTTTTGAGGGTTTTGAAGTTTAATAGTGTTTTTTTCATTTTCCTGTTTTTTTGATAAAAGTGTTTTTTTATTGTTATAGGAATTTGTTTTAAATTTTAGACCTGCGTCATTTTCGGTTTGCTGTAACTGTTGGGAAACATTAACTATGCTAACTTTCGGGTTGAGTGTTTGACAAGTCTTTTCATCTGGATGGTTAATTATTGCAGGAGTTGAAGAATTGAGGACAATTTGTGGATCACTTTGTTTAGGTTTACTGGACTTAACTGACCCAAATGAAGATGTATCAATGGTTTTAGACTGGGTGGGAGTTGTTATGGATGGATTGTTTTGAAATTTTTTTGAGTGTATTTTCTTCATCGCCTGTATTTTCCTTGCTTTCGTCAAGTGGTTTGGTCATATTTCCTTCTTTTGTATCAAGAGTTTGGCCTAGTATTGTTTCTCGGGGATTAGTATAATATGTATCGTATGTATGATCTTTAGTCTTATTGGTTTGAGTGATTGGTTTAGGCACAGTATATGTAATTGCTTGGATCTCTGATTCACTACTATTAGTGTAGAGGTTGTCGTTTGTTCTTTCTTGAATATTTTCATTTTGAAAGATAGGTTTGGATGTGAAAGGGTTTGTTGGAGGATTTATTTGAATCAGGTTGTCTGGGTTTGTGAGGTTGCTGATTGAATTAGGCCCATGTGGTGATTGTCTATTTAAGGCTATGAAAGCCGTGTTAGTAGGTCATTTTAATACCACAGTGTGTACATATTCTTGCTGCACAATCTTTAATGAGGTGTGTTCTTTGAAAGCAGAAGAAACATTGTGGATGTACTCCCCTGAACGTCAAAACCATAGGAGAGCCTCTTGCAGTAATAATAGTGGGTATGTCAGTGGGTATAATGTTTTTCTTCAATGTAAGTGTGAAGATAACTGTATTGGACAGGATTTGATCTTCACAGTGAGGGTTTAATAGGTGTTTAAATTTGCTAACTGAACCATAATTAATAAGGATGTCTTGTAGTTCTTGTTCTTTCAAGTGGGCAAGGCAGTTTTGGATTCTGCCGGATAGTGTAACAGGACAGTTCATATCTATGGAGCATAGTATAAAATTTCCTAAAGATCTGTAATTATTTTTGAAGTTCATACGGTCTGCCCACATTTTAAACTCAACGATAACATAGCGGTCATTGGGATGACTAAGAATCATATGAATGCCTCTGCCTAATTGTTTTTGATTGATTAGACTGTATAGCTGTTCTAGAGGGAACTTATATAGAGCACATTGTTGATTTGCTATGGCTAAGATTAATGACTTATCGCTGTAGTAGTTAGCAAATGATTTATATAGGCTATTGGGAATCGTTTTGTTGAACTCATTATTTATTTTTAGGAACATGTCGTCATTAAGATCGTTTATATTAAATGAGACATTTTCCAAAGTGTTTGATTCTTGTTCTATGTCTAGTTCTGAGATATTCAAATATAGTTCATTGAAATTATCAGCCTTAATATTTTCGGAGATGCTCTCAGAATTTTTAGACCTTACGATATTTGCGTACGTAGAGGAATTTTTCAATATTGGTATTGAAGAAATTGGATTAGATTGTAAGTTGGCTGAAGTAGCAATGGATTGTTCTGCGCTATAATCTTTGTTTGTTCTGGAATATGATTTATCGGTTTTAAAATTTATTTCTTCTTTTTGATTTTTAAATTTAAAATTTACTGTTGACAAATTGTAATGTGACAGCACTGGTTTTGTCGACCTCTGGTGGAAAAGTTTTTACTTTAAAAAATTCGCCAAAATCATCTTGTCGGTAATTTTGTCTATTATTTTCAGATATGGTTTCCAGGGTATTATTGGGCAAAGGAAATTGCTCATTAGAGTCTTCTGAGGGTGCGTAAAGTCTTCGGAGAGGACATGATTGGTTTTTGCTTGTATTTTTAAGAATTTCAATAGTTTCACTTGATGAGATATTAATGCTATTACTTATATTAGGGGTAAGTTGAATATTTTCTAAACTTTTGTTGATATTTGTGATGCTGTTTTCTTTTGAAATATTGGTTTGTGGGTTTTTATTTGTTGTAGAAGTTATTTTGGATGAATTTAGATTAGATCTAAGGCTATAAAATTTACGACCGATGACTGCATTGCTAGATTGAATGCTGAGATCGGGGCTAACCTTAATTTGTGAGTTATCGATTATATTATCACTTTCCATAATATATAATGATTAAAACCGACTTACCTTGAATAAGAAACGTAAAGGTAAGGGGACAATTGTCCCTATCTTCCTGAAATTGAATCGCTAAGGGACGCTTTTTGTAAGACCAGTTGCAAAGATGGCTGCCAAAAGCGGAAGGGGCAATTAGCAAGATTTTTGAGTTTTATTTTTTACCTACTGCAGGTGCAGCAGTTAATGTAAATTCTTGTTTACAACAAAAAAATCTGTTTTAATTACTAACCAAAAGCTTTTTACCTTTAATTACTAAAAAATAAGAAAATCTTTTAACATATTTTTAATCATGCCATTCCTATATACATTATAATATAACTTGGATTATGTATCCACATACAAATTTACAAAAATAATAAAATTAATAAATTTACTTCTAACATTAACAACATTATAAAAACATTTTATTAAATATTAAATATTACACGATAGTGATAAGCTATAATTTTATTGATCTTGCCTAATTATAGTATGTGTTCATATGTAAATATATAATGCTGTCTAAGTCATCATAATAGTAGGTTTTAACGCTTGACTTTATATAATATTTGCATGATTTAAATAAGGTTTGAACCTAGCACAGACGAGTAGGTTAACAAGTTGTTGGTGAAATGGTAAAGGATTGGAGGGTTACCATTTCAATATACATATATATAATATGTTTAGTAACAATGATAATGGCTTAATAAATTTCAAAAGATAACCATGAGCAAATCAAAGAGATAACTCTAACAATGATCATGTCATTCAACAAAATGATATAGATATTTTTTAAGTGTATTTTTTTACATATATATTTATTTGTTGCAAAAGAATATTGAACTACTAACAAACCTTTTATTTCATTTCAGGAATTTTATGTAAAGAAACTCTATGGTATGGATACTTAAAGGGAAGCTACTGTCTATCTCTGGACCAACAGAATATCAATGAATACTTAATATTAACCAAATCACTTTTAGAACTGTAATTCAAAAATTATTCTATTTCACCAAAAATGTTTAATGGTTCTCTATTTAATATTCATTAAAATAGATGCATATATAAATGATGGAATATTGTCACACAATAAATGAGATTATTTATAAAGACACATCATTTTTTTCCATTTTATTTACCTTGGTTACCATATCTCGATATTGGTTATTTTGGGCTTAATCAACCAGATTTATTGTGAATAGTTTCTAGGCTTGCATGCATATTATTATATTTAAAAACTATTGGACATTATATCAATAAAGTATAGTTACTTCAAAAAAACAATTAAGATAAAATTATGAAGACATTTGCAACTAAAATTTAACCATATTCAACATATAGTGTGAATATACATGCATAATTACTATATGAATAGATTATTATTATCAAAGTCTCTTTGTATAAAACCACATCACTTTCTAAAAGAAAACTTTAAAAATATCTCTGGATAAATTGTGTTCTATTAATATTGGATATATATAAATATGTAGAGCAGAACCTTATAGATTGCTAAGTTTTACTTAGTATTTTATAATGTCTATTTATAATTATTTATATTGTAATGGTATACATATAAGCCATTACATCACTTTCAAATAAAAGTGAAAAAAATTTAAATAAAATCACCCTCAGGTAGAAATATATATGTATAAAATACTAAATTTTTTATTTAAATTAATATACGTAATTCACAGATGGCAAACTAATTATATAATTATTTAAAGCTAAAAATCTAAAAACATGATTGATTTTAATATAAAAGAATTTTAAAAAGCAGTTAATTAGTTATTTTTAATCTTAAAATGGAAATGATGTTCTATAATGACATAATACCAAACAGGCCCTTGGGCATAAAGTCAGATAAGAAGTAAATTAAAAAATACTAGTGATAAAATTTTGAGTTCTTGTTCTAAAACAAGCTGGCTAATAACAATGGAAATATTGCATGATCCACAAAGAAAAGTTATCATTGCCAATAAGAACAGCATCAAGCCAGGCAAGATCGATCCTGAAATTTGATGATAAGATTCAAAATATTAAAAAAAACTTTTAAATGGAGATTTAGATTTGGATTACTTTTGCTGATTGTGTGTTATTAAAACATATTTTATACATGTATTGCAGATCTTCAAAATGTAGGGGTCTTGCAATAAATCATATTTCCTGTATTTGCACCAGCTGAGGTGGCCTCCAGAATAGTGGTTTCTGGAAAGTGCCCAGCAATGGATTCATCTCCACCTAGAACAATATCAATATGGAATGGAAGGAATTGTGAACATAGTTGTGCAATGCATCATGGATCACCAAGACAGACTTCAAATAAACCTACAGCCATGGGAAGTATGAACTTTATAATCTAAAAGAATAAGAACTTTTCAAATACTCTATCTAAATAGTATCTAACTCATAAAGTCTCTTATCTGATTAAGTAAAAAATTAAATTATTTGTTCTATTTTTTACTTAATATGTTTGCTATTATTATTATTTCCACTTTCATAAATTCATTTTCAATTAATAATATAAAATAGGTATAAATGGCTGCATAGATTCATAAGATTATATTAGTTTAGGTGTGTTAATTTTGGGTAATTGTTTTGTAGTTGAATCAGTGCTGGTAAATAGATGCACAGATGTTTTATGTCAATGTAATCTGGGTACATGCATTGGATACTCATTCCCTTATGGAACATTAGGATACAGGGCATAATACCCACCTGAACATATGGCCCAAAAGTGTAGCCATTGTGTTGTCAATGGTCATAGATGTATTTCATATGCCATTGATTTTCTTATGCTCTGGTTGGGACAGTAAGCTGGCAAAGATCGCTATCTTCATTTATAGATCATCTCTTATATATACATTTCAACAATTTCATTTTGTATCACCAGTTGGGCCATGAATCATTCCTGTCTGTTAGTGAAATTTATTAATGTTCATGGGGAAGATGCTCTTACCTTCCCACCATGATTCGTTATTTCTCTAATGATATCCTGGTGACAGATGTAAATTCCTGTCTGCATGATTGTGATATGCTAACAATCTCATTTTGCATTGGTCACATCTGTATATCAATAAGCTAGCATTGGTTTAAATGACAGATTTTAGCCTAAGGTTAAAAAGGGTTGGGTTGGTTATATGTGTAATCTATGGAGCATATTTACGCTTAGCAAAATATTAAAATTGCATTAAATTTTTAAAGTATCCCCATCTGTGCATATAATTTAAATCCAATATATTTAATAGTTAATTTTATCTTCTGATTTTTGTATTAATGCGTTTGTGTGTGTAATAGTAAAATGGTTTCTTTAATTAAATTTTGGCAGTAACTTATTTTATATATTTTATTAATAATATTTTAAGATTAAGAATTAGAAATATTAAATCTACAGTGTGATATTTTAAGCTCAACTTCTCCCTGAGCCAGTGACTTGGGTTTTTGGTTAAATAAAGTTGAACCTCTCCCATGTGTATCTGCCACCTTTATATTTTTTTCTAGGTTCGAATAGACTAATGATGCTCTGGCATAGCAGATAGGTTTGGGAGGTTCCTTCGACCGTTATAATATTAATTCATTTTTTTTAAAGAAAGGATGGTATAATATAAAAGCATATCTAAGAGAAAACAATCATAATTGTTCCAAATTATAAACTAGTAACAATTCAAGCACTTAGGAGTAACTTATTTACATTTCTTATATCTATTATAAGAAGTTAAATTCCCCATTTAATACTCTTTTATTAAGATTTAGTTAAAATGTGTCTATATATTTTCTCCTAGTTATCAATGTATGTCTGTTGTTTTATATCACTATAGATTTAAACATTTTATACAAATATTCATATAAAATTTTATTTTACCCTATTATAAAACATTATGCTTATAGACTATTTATTAATAATAAATAAATTATTGTTATAATTTTATGCTACTGGTTTGGGATCTTATTTGTTCAATTCACAAATATAATCATTATAAACAACATCCAAGAAATAAGTTGGTTATTTTAATATTCAGATCATTATCTCACATTTATATTACCTTTTAGAAGTTAGTATTTCTTACTAACCAAGTTACTATAATATTGTATGAGTATAAATTGGGAAAATTAATCAAACTTATAAAGTATCTTTAATATTAAATATGTTTGCCACATTTATTATAAAATTTAATTTAAGATTAACAAATAGATTCTCTATCTCTTAGGAATACAACCACATTCAACCCATTTATACCTGTACAGTTTTGGAATCTGCCACATAACCACTTAAAACCACTCCCACCTGAGATCAGTGATTCACAAACAATTAATTTGCAGATAAAGCATCACTAACTATTTTGATATGTAACTAATAAGTTCATTAAGATAAAAATGAAATATATATTTTTTTGAAAATTCAGTCAGTATATATTTTTTCAAACCATGATTGATATAGTTTGTCTGGAAGTAGATGTTAATAATGAAATAGCATTTATTTGGTTAAATAATTCTTTATATTGTCTAAGTTAAGTTAATAAGGCAGACTTATATATATATATTTATACATACATTTATCATTACGGAACTGTTATTATAGAAGTAGGGCTGGAAGTGCATCTCTCAGATATGGGTAAAAGATTTGAAATTATGATAAAATTAATGCTTGAAAAATGTGAAGGACTAAACTCAGGTTCCTGACAAGGTACACTGTTTTAAATAGTGATTATTTTTGAAGTATATAAATTAATAGCAACTAACTGTTAGAATCTGAATAATCTCTTATTGATTTGTACAATATGATATTGAGACATTAAAGGTAAAGTACTATTTCTAAAATGAGAAATTTATATTTTCTCTTTATTAAGAAGTAAATTTATTTTGGAAGTTTACATGATGATACATAGTGTTACTTGAGATCAAGTATCCTCAGGTGTACCACTTCATTGCTCTGCCCATACAAGGGACCTGGTCCTATATAGTTCTGAGCATTTACCTGCACCGGCACACCTCAATGTGGTTGATTAGATTACATGGAAGCCCATGTCATTATTTGTTGTGCAGCTAGACAAATTTGTTTAAAACACCTTGGCTATTGGATGGTTAGGAACAAGATCTGTTGGACACACCTTGTGGGGGTGTTCTTGTTGATGCTTTTTCTTTCATTATCTCTATTTTCTTTTCTAACTTACTATTATCAGTCATTTAATTTGATAAAAATCCTGGTTATCCTCAATTTTTTTATGCCATTACCGCAGTCTCTGCATTATCTGCATACTTTGAGTAATGTTGTATTTTTAGGCAACTGCACATAAAAATTAACCAATCCTTTCCACAAATATGGATAAACTTATAAAATTTGTCTAATCCATTTGGAAAACAACAGGTTGACAATTGCTTTTTTAAGCAGTCAAACAATCATAATATCATTAATAGTAAGTATGAAAAAAGCAGGAAATAATGGTGATAATAAAAATATTTTAATTTTTTCTGAACATAGGTACATAATATTATAAACTTTATATGATGCTTAGATTGGTGATTATTAATCTTTTCAACATATATGTGTTCAAGGGTATCAGTGTTATGAGATAGAATAGAGAGTGGTTGGTAGTGTGAAAGTCTGTGCTCGTATACCCTATATATTACATATATAAACACAGGTATATAATAAGCCTGTGTTTCAGTTATGATGTTTAGAATACACTTGTAGCTAGAAAGTTAATTGACCTAATAGATAGGTATAAGTTATTTTAAAGAAAGAGATTACTGAATAAAAGAAGTTTTTATGGTATTGAATTTTCTAAGAAATAAAATATGTCAGTTTTTTTATATGCATTAATAAAAGACAAATAAGATTGCAAATTAATTGAGGAAATAATAACTGTGACCAATTTATCAGTTATTATGTATCAGCATTATATTCAGAATTTTAATATAAGAACTATTTTATTTTTTGTTAGAGACAATTATTTTAATATTATCTATAAAAAAGTAGTAATTAATTTATTGAGGGTACAGAAAGCATATGTAAATACTTTAAACAGGCTCTAACCTATGTTCAATGCGCTTTATAAAATTTGCTATATTGTGTCATGGTTTGGAAGGTCCCTCTGTCGGCAAAATGTGCTTGATTATTACGAATTTTAAAATGCATTGAACACAGGTTAAAGCCTGTTTCAAGTATTTACTATCTATAAAGAAATTTTCTTTGTAGCCTATAAACTATGTGTTGAAGGAAGAAGAAAATATGGTGAAAATATTTTTTCACCATTTTTTAATCATCACATGATCTCCATCTCTTATGCTAGCATATGCCAAGAACTAATCTAGGGATATTGGATGAATAGATACTAGATGGGGATTTTATGCACAAGCCTTCTGGCATCCATTGATTACTCTGGTTGTCACAGGGTGGCACTACTGTATGGAGTTTTGCCTATTTAATAAGATGTGCTAGCATAACAGATGGTGATCATGTGATGTTTAATGGTTTAACACCAATCCTGTCTAATATGATAGTGGTGGATATGGTTTTTAAAGAGCCAAAGACACCAAAATGTATGTGTGCTGAACTGAATTCAGACCCATATGACTATATAAACTATTGAGCTTAGATTGAAAATATTATTGTGTTTTCAATTTCATTCTCATAGTTTTGTAGTTAAGTAGAGATAAAAGGTGACTTCTGGAGAGTTGCATTAGATCCTAATATCTAGGTGCAGTCCTCTCAGATCTAAGGCCCCTCACTGATGAAGGCCACAAGCCAGAAACTAGTCTGGGGATATTGGATGAGTAGGCACTAGGTGGGGATTTTAGGCACCTTCTGGCATCCATTGATTACTCTGGTTGGCACAGGGTGGCACTATTGTATGGAGAGTGTTGCCCGTTTAATAGCTTTAATGTTAGATGTTACGAAAGATTTGCCTACTCCACAAACTTTTTATAGAAAAAATTATTTAAAAAAGTTTAGAAATTATAGAATGCACAATGACTTATAGGTGTCTAATTATAGTTTATATTTTGGTAGATTTTTTTAAAAAAATCAATTGTTTTAATTTAGATTTTTTCAAAATGGAAGTTACTGAGGCATGGAATTTCTGTATTGCAAAAAATAAATTATGTCTGGTTCTCTAATAATGATGGCATTATTGGTGATTTGGCTAAAAACACATGTCCTTTTTTATTTAAATAATAAAATAAATATAAAACTTTATATGCAATATATGGATTTAAACAAAAAGTTTGAAGATTGAGAGAATAGTAGATAAAATATAACTGCAAACAAAATGAAGACATTTAAATTGTTATTCATAATCACCTTTAATTTTTTTTTTTTTTACTTTAATTTGATAGTAAAATTTCAAATTCAGAAATGGTGTAATCTTATTATATAATAAATATATTGAGAAGATCGAGGGATGAGATATTTGGTAAATTATAAATGAATTAGATAAATGGATTCAATGAATGTATCATCATTATCATCAATCATTATCAATCCACTGAAGGATGAAGGTCTCTCCAAGGTCAATCCATCTTCTCTGATTTTTAGCTTCTCTTCTCCACATCACCCCTGCACACTTTCTTATTTCATCCATCCATCTCACATGTGGTCTCTGTCTGGGTCTTTTACAATGTCTTGGAATACAGTTTAAGATTTCAATTGTCCATCTATTATCATCTGTTTTAGCAATTATGTCCAGCCCAACTCCACTTCAGTCTTTTAATTTTTTCAATGAAATCAGTAGCACCTGTTTGTTCTCTTACCCATATATGGCATTTTCAATCTCTTCTTTTTACTCCCAACATGCACCTCTCCATATCTCCTTGAGTGGTGATAAATGTTAAAAAGACTAAAGTAATGTTTAATGGATTTTCTCAAAATATGAAAATAAATATAGATTATGATGAGTTAGAAGAAGTTAACAGTTACAAATACCTTTGTCAGATTATTAATACAGATGGAAATATAATGGATGAAATTAATCATAGAATTAAACATGATTGGAGTGCATTTGGTAGAAATAACTTGATACTAAAAGGAATTATGCATATGTGTTTAAAAAGGAACATTTTTAATAAATGTGCTTTACCAGTTCTAACTTACGCATCTGAGACTTGGACATTTAATAGAAGAGCAACACAGAAACTTCAGAATGAATGTATAAATGTATTTAAATTTGGACAAAACTATTGATGAAGTTAAAATCACTATTTGTTAGCAGAAATACCAATAAACAATTGGATTTCTGAAGTCTTTTTAAAGTGAATGAAATATAAAAGAAATTAAAATTAGATGAAATAAAATTGTGAAAATTTTATTAAAAAAAAAAAATAGGTAGAGAATAAAATAAAATTAATGGAACTTTTATCAAAATAAGATAAAAGCAAAAAAATGTTTGGTAATAAGAAATATATGAGTTATTGTGGCATGTAACAATTTTAGAAAAAGCAATATTTTACTTGAATAACAGGATATCTAATAAAATGACTTCTACACAAAAAGAAAAACTATTATATGAAGTCATATTATAAGATATAGTTCTATATATTTAATTTAATCAGTTGTGGATGATTCATAATATTTAATAACCTAATATTATTATTTTTTCTTTGTTAGAAAAACTTTATTAATGCAATGATCTCAACTCCACTATAACCCAACCATTCATCAGCTCACAAATGTCTACTCTCACTTTCTCATTACATATCATTTCAGACAAAAAAATTTACTATAGCACACTTGGTTTAATATACTAATGTTATGCTCTCTATAGACATTTTTTCTGATATTTCAAGCAGCATTCTTGATGAAAAAAAAAACTAATTTTTTGTGGACATGTATTTCTGTCAATAAATATGATGTCATCAACATCATGAGAAATCTAATCAATATGAAGTACTCTTACAACATACCTTGGTAAGCTTTAGTTAAATTACTGCTGTTTATTCATATTCATCCCTTAAGATTATATCAAGCACAATGATTCTACTTAAATAGAAATTGTGTTGGTATGTTTGTACAGTTTATTTTTTTTGTGTGCTGCGTATAACATCAGATTTATTGACAGAATCATGTACCAAGCATGAAATCCATTGATTTTTTTCATCAAACGAAGTCACTTGAAATATCAGAACAAGTGTCTAAGAAATGGCATAAGTAAAATAACATTAATACTAATACATATTTATTTGATGTTCAATTATACAAAAGTACAACACCTAATGGTTATAACAAATTTATTTGTCTTTTCAACATATATGTGTTCAAGTATATCAGTGTTATGAGATAGTGTGGAGAATGATGGGTTGTGTGAAAGTCTGTGCTCATATACCCTATATATTACATATATAGACACAGGTATGTAGTAAGCCTATGTGTTTCAGTTAGAATACAATAGACAATTTTCATAAGGCAATGTAAGTGAAACACATAGGCTTACTACATACCTGTGTCTATAATGACTTTTGGAGTCTTTTTTGTTAGCCACTGAAGTTTTTAAATATCAACCAATTTAAAGAATAAGAACATGAAACAATAGTTTTAGTTTTGTTGTAAATATATTCAAAAACTAAATCATGTAATAATAATTTTAACAAGCACAGAGTTTTGATTGTAATTATATAGAAGATAATCATCCCTTCCCACTGGTACCCTTAAGCAGTGATGTTAAAACTGCGGGGATACTCTCATCCCCAGGCACAAGAGAACATAAATCAGTTTTTTTATCTTTTTTCTTAGGCATAGCCATTAAAAGAACTTAATAAAAGTTATATATGGGGTATATGAGCACAGATTTTCACACAACCCATCATTCTCCACACTATCTCATAACACTGATACACTTGAACACATATATGTTGAAAAAATAAATAAATCACAAATATATGTATTTTATGCTAAACCAGAAATCATCAGTAGGTCCAAATTACTATCTCCACACATATATTCTATAAGTGCTCAGATATATATTAAGATAGCCAATCTTCATACTTTAATGGACAGGTTTCAATCCACTCCACACTCCAACCATCCATCCAATTGAAAATCTGATGATGGAATGCTCAAAGGTCACCCTGAGCCTGTCCCTTAAAGTGTGAATATTGGCTATCTTAATATATATCTGAGCACTTATTGCATGTGTGTGTAGAGATGATAATCTGGACCAACTGATGATTGCTGGTTTAGCATGAAATACGTGTATTAGTGATTATTTATCTTTTCAACATATATGTGTTCAAGTGTATCAGTGTTATGAGATAAAGTGGAGAGGGGTGGGTTGTGTGAAAGTCTGTACTCATATAACCCATATATTACATATATTGATACAGGTATATAATAAGCCTGTATTTCAGTTATTAATAAAAGTTTAAAAAAATTAAAAATTTGTAAATTTGAATTTATAAATTTGATATCTAGGTCACCACTATGAGTACAATTATTAATTATTTCTTAATCTGCTTGTCATTATAAACATTAAGTCATATATGTCTTTTTCTTTCATTCTCTCTAAATTTTTTACTAAGATGTGGAAGAGCCATTTATAATCTTAAACTTTCTCTGTGTAAATACATTAGATTAAATTGAAACATTGTTTACTTAAATATACTCTGTTTAACATTATTATTTGCCATATATTTAATCTAGTAATAATATATATTATTTCATATAAAAATACAAATGAGATTATAACTTTTTGCTTTACATCAATTTAAATATTGTACACATGTAATATTTTGAGGTTAATTCATTGCAACTGTTTAAATATAATTGAATAGCTCTCTAGTGTCAGTCAAGGACTGTGTATTTTTAATGTTAAAAGATATACCACTTTGACTTCTTCCTCCTTCACATATCCAAGGATAGTCTATGATACTTTTTTTAGAATGCATGAAATTTTAATAACAAAGTTATTTCTAAATAGTTTTAAATGTGAGTGAAATATATATCTGAAAATTATGAATTCTCTTTCATTTTTAATCTTGAACAGTAACAATTTAAGTTCTAGTACTATGCAATAAATAATAATTTACAGTGTTAAAAATTTATATGTGATAGTTTGATATTAACTCATTGCATCTGTTTAAATATAATGGTATACTCTTTAGTATCAACAAATAACTATACATTTTTAATGTTAAAAAAGATACATGTTTAAATTTTTCCTCTTTCATTAAAAATTCATCTCTTCTAGCAAAATCATTATAAACAACCCTCCTGTATTGTCATTTGCTGATACTAGAGGATTCAATTATATTTAAACAGTTCCAGTGAGTTTATCTTCAATCATTACATATAAATATTTAGCAATGTAAATTATTTATTGCACGCACACACACACGAGAATAAATTATAATATATGTATATACACCTTAGATCATATGTAATATATTACATATACATATTTAGCAAAATCACAACTAAAGTGAATATTAACAAATACGTTAATATATTCTCATGCATAAAAACACACATTAAACTTTATGCTGATTATAATACATTTGCATATTTGGGTAATTTTTCACATTTTGGAAATAAACAGATCTTTTTAAAATTCTAATATATAGAGCTGTCATTATTGGTAAGTGTTTAAACCAGACTGTTGAACTAGAATACATATATAGTGTGAATACAATAGTCAAACAAAGATTACAAATTATAAAATTATCATAGAAAAGCCTTTTTTTGGCAAATTATGTTTTTTGCCCTTTTCAATATGTCTCCACGATTTAAAACACATACAGCGACATCTATATCTAGTGTGAATACTATGAACTCTTATTTTATACTGCATAGCAGTTTATTATTTTGAAGTTTATATATAGAATAGAGTAAGTTAAAATCCACATGTTGGTTGTTTACATATATTCCAGTTACAATACTATATAATGGTTTGCAGGTATGTGGATAAATCCATTTAATGTACATATTGGTCATCAGATGAAGCAATGTGAAAGTACTGAAAACCCCCAGTGAGCTATAAGTAAACTAACTGTCAGGAAACATAAATATACAATGAGCTCACTTACAGCTTATATCTGATTGTATATAAACATACCATTTTCTGACATACTTCCATGTGGTTCTTCCTTTCCATCTGATTACAGTGATTTCAGGATAGCTTATACTTGTCCAGAGGTTATGTTAATATATAAATTATGCTGTACATATAAATATGTCAGTAAATGTTATGCTCATATACATTCAAAGCTAATGTTTAGGTAGGCTTATTCTACATTTTACGTTTACTGATAGTTAGTTTACATATCGCTTTCTGGGGTTTTTAGTACTTCTGCATTATTTCATCTTTATTTGAGCTGTTAAAAGAATATATTTACATCACATATCATTTATCAATACATCAGTATTCATATTTTGAATAATTTCAAAGTAATGATTGACACATAGTTCATTTAATAAAACACAGGTTTTACATAAATCATAGAATGTTTGAACCTATCATATAGATTTCATCTTACAGTTTCTTGTCAAGGCTTCTTTCTTTTAATGAACATTGAATTTTAAATATATAAAGTCGAAAAACAACACTAAAATCAACGATAAGAAAGTCATCTCTGAACTCAATATTTCACACCGTCAACACTGAACCGTAATTCAGCATGAGTCTGTATAATCAAAACATAATTCACTGAATTTTAAATCTGTATTTATAATCAAATTTACTAGCAATTTGTAAGCATCAAGAATATAAAAGTAATGCCTAAGCATACATGCACACACACACACATATATATATATTTGAAGCATGATACATTAATAAAAAGAAGTAATGTTACTAATCAAATCAACATAACAACAAAAGTTACAACAAAATCAAGAGCAAAATAGAAAAATTATAATGAGATCTCAATATAATGAATGATTATGAAACTACATATATTTACATATTATAGGAGTAAATAGAAAAATTTATTTCACTATCTCACATTCTTTATTTGCTGCTTTTTTTTATTAACTGAATGATCAAAGCAATTTATTTATGGATTATTATTTGACACTAAGTAATTGCAATTCTTATGTAGATACATTCTATTCAATCAAAAACGTGTCAAGAACAAACACAATAAAAATAATAATGAGTCTACAGTTATACACAAAAAAGAAAAATACATATAAAATATACATTTTTTAAAAAAAAGATTTAAACGAATACACATAGAATGTTAAAGAGAAAAAAAATATTCAACTTTTAGTGTGATTTGTGACACTTTCTTCCCATAAATTATTTATGCACTTAAATTGTATTTTTTAAAAAATACCTTATCAGTATTGTGAAATATTTTATAGGTGCAGAACTAGCTTTTGAATCTTGATATATTGTCATCTATATAGAGGTTTTTTTTTCAATTTCTTTCCTTCTTTAAGAAAAAATTGAACTTGATGTATTTAGAGATTTCTACAGCTATGTATGGTGTCAAGCGTTGGTGGCCTAGTGGTTAGCATAGCTGCCTTCCAAGCACCTGGCCCAGGTTCACTTCCCGGTCAATGCATTTGACATATATGTATGGTGTTTAAAATATTTTTATGGTGTTAACAATTCAGAAATTAATGAACATTTTTTGCAGTGATTTCAAGCAAAAATATATTATTGCATTATCAATAGTTCCTTGTCATGATATCTCTTTTTACATGATGCTTTACATTTCAGGAACATGTCTAATATTTAAATTTGCAACTGCAAGTGGAAAACAATAACTAAAAATAATATAACTGTTGTGAAGAAGTATGTCTTAATTTATCTCTTTTCAGTTCTAATGAGTGTAAGCTTTGGTCACTGACATTTAATTCTTCTGCATTCTAATGATATTTTTTCTAATTAAATATAAGGGTTTGTTAGCTTTCTTATGATTGATATTATTGGTTATTCATTGTTCAGAAGTTCATAAGAAGGCCAAGTGCCAGAAATGACAAAATGGAACTGCAATCTGGGAGTTTATAAGAAATGCAAGCTGTAGAAGTGACATAGATGATTCATGATCCATGAAATTTTGAGTTCCAGAATTTCCTTACTCTACCATTGCACTAAACCATAAGGGCGGGGGATGAATAATTAAATAATTTATTGCTTGGAAGTTCATAAGAAGTTTAAACATTGGAAGTAATCGACTAAATTTTAAACCAATTAGCTTGAACTCCACAGTGTGCTATATTACTATTATGTCAAATCTCTTGCATAAATTATGCATTGATTTGCAGAAAATGATTTATATATTGAAGTTTTCAATAAACAATATTAAAAATTAGATCATGACTTCGTGGAACTATGGCCTATGTGATTATTTGTTTAATGACTTCATATAAATTGGTTATAATCTGTTAGTCAGACTAATCATAGATATTTACCATATTGTTTCTTCTATTCTACAGCTTATATTAATCCAAAAGAATAAAACACATGTAACAAAATAAAGATTTTTCACTTTTCTTTTCCATATAACAAATGCATTGACTGGGAAGTGAACCCAGGCCAGCTGCTTGGAAGGCAGCTATGCTAACCACTAGACTACCAACACTTGATGCAATTTTTCTCCTTTTTAATGTAATAAAGTTATAATTTTACAAACTTTAATGGGACTAAATGAATATTGTTAAGTTTAATATAGAAATTTTTGATTTCGTGGAGAAATAAACTTTATATAGACCTTTTTTATTTATAAGATTCACCATATAATTCTTTTCCAATTTATATTTTTTTATTATTTCCGGAATCATTCATTTTATATTTATCAAAACATTATATCATATATCTTTTAAGATCTACTCTTTAATTGGTCCATTGTTTTAAAGGTTTTTTTTTTCCAATTTTTTCATAAATTTATATTTTGATTACCAAAATAATTTGAAAAAAACATTTTTATGACGTTTGTCTATTGATATATCTTGGATTGTTTAGGGTTCCGTTGGTAGCAGCAATACCTTAAAATTCAACATACAAGAATTTAAAGGTCCAGATTCAATTTACATGTTAGTATTGTCTCTGGTAAGGCCAGTAACATCTGAAAAAGTGAGGAAAATAATATCATCTGAAACATTGTTATATACTAATCTATTAAAAATTTAAATAAAGTTTACATTTTTTTAAATACATTCAATATTTAATATTAGATGAGGAAAATAATCTAACATATAACTACAACTAAAATACCATTATCACAAACCTTTAGCAAACAGGTTTACACCTATAGCTGAATTCTCATATTAAATGCATTTAACTTGTGAAAGACACTTTTCTGTTAATACTTGATATTAATTATAAACTCTATAATTATTAAATCATCAACTATTTCATAATTCATATTTTACTCCCCTTAAAAGATATTTAATAGAAAAAAATATTTCAGAGACATTTAATGAAAAGGAAATAAGATGTTGTCAACATATACAATGGAAGCAATCAATCAAAGTGCATATTCATAAAACGTTATCTTATTTTTATGATGTGGCAATATCAATAATTTTAAGTAAATTCCGTTATTATGTTACCCTAGTATCTTATAAATTATGTAAT
Source organism: Epiperipatus broadwayi (assembly GCA_028023455.1). Lineage (NCBI taxonomy): Eukaryota > Metazoa > Onychophora > Udeonychophora > Euonychophora > Peripatidae > Epiperipatus > Epiperipatus broadwayi. The sequence goes on along the minus strand of JAQFVV010012429.1, from coordinate 3,593,765 downwards.
TGCATATATAATGATGTAGTAGATGAGTCTGAATCATTTATGTCCTACCTCTTAAAGAATTTAATATAAAATTGATCATACATATTAGTGTTTGAGGCAATACTGCTTTTATAAGTCATACAAGGCAATTTCCAAAGCAACTTGGCAACATTTCATGATCACAAACTAGTTTTACAAACAGAATCAAAAATATTAAAATAATTATGAATTGAACATCTGTCAAAATGGATTAAAGATCCAGAATTAATAAGTTGATAAAATATAAAGATGATCAGCGATGTAAACATCTTTGTAAAACTAAGAGATAGGTATAAGTTGTGGGCAGCTATTGTGAAAATAAAATACTAGATACTAAGATATTTGGCATGTATTTGCATGAACTCTCTATTGCATATAAATGACTAGCTTAGATATTCAGAATCGTCATTTCAATAAACAACAAATGACTAAGGAATACACTCAAATATCTACTTTATTCATAAATGATTCTCAGAAAAAATAAGACAACTGTTAGAAAATCTTGCATTTTATGCAAGAATCAAAATTCAGTTTCATGGTATGGCATATACATATGATACACATTGGTACTGTGGTATTAGAGCTGCGACATGAAGAATTATAATCGTTTAATCATTAAATTAATTAGGTTATTAAATCAAAAACATATTTTAAAATCTACATTTAAAAAAAAAAACAATTTAACCAAAAAAAATACGAAAAACATTAATGTAAAGGATAGTTAAAATGCGCGTTTAAATCAAATTGAGTGTGTGTTTGCATGTGCATATTCTGCATAATCTATTTTAATACATTGGGCTTACACCTGCATTTATATATGTAATATATGCGGTATTCGAACTCAGACTTTCACACGACCTACAACTCTCAGTGTCATCTTATATTGCTGACTCATCTAATCACACACATGTTGAAAAGATAAATAATCACCAACATATGTATTTTGTGCTAAACCAGAACTCATTAAAGTATGAAGATTAGTTATCTTAATATAAAACTGAGTACTAATTGTATTTATGTGTAAAAAATATTTTTAAAAAATGTGTGGAGATGGTAATCTGAACCAACTGATGAGTGCTGGTTTAGCGCGAAATACTTATATTGGTGATTATTTGCCTTTTCAACATGTGTGTGATCAGATGAGTCAGCAATATAAGATGGCATTGAGAGTTGTAGGTCGTGTGAAAGTCTGAGTTCGAATCCCGCATATATTACATATATAAATGCAGGTGTAAGCCTGTACAATGTATTAAAATAGATTATGCAGAATAAGGACGTGCAAACACACACTCAATTTGATTTAAATACGCATTTTAACTATTCTTCACATTAATGTTTTTCGTATTTTTTTTTTTGTGTTAAATTGTTTTTTTTTTTAATGTAGATTTTAAAATATGTTTTTGAATTAATAACCTAATTAATTTAATGATTAACCGATTATAATTCTTCATGTCGCAGCTCTAATACCACAGTACCTAAACATTTTATCATCAAACCCTTTAATATATATATATAATTAAAGTCAGTCAACACTTAGACAATAATATTAATGACAATTATATATATATATCATAGTATTATTTTGGGAAGCTTTCATATAATAAAAGTATTATAGTTAAATATCTGACGTCTCAGTACAATAACAAGTACTTTCCTCAAAGCTTCTTTCTCAAATCATAAAAATGTGTGTGGTAAAATTTAAAATCGTTATTTTTTTTCTTTTATTATTTTCTCATTCTTAAATTTTATTGGCTGAGAAGTTAAAAAAAAAGTATTTTATCTTCCAATAGCTTTATCCTAATATTGTTAATTTTCTTTAATTCATACTTTTCATTTATGCCCTTAGACCTTTTAAAAATCTGTACCTCTTCCCTTAGCAATCTCTGGTCATATTGTTCAATTTTTGCAAGAATATGTGTTTTATTAAAATTGATATCATAGTTTGTGAATTTAATGTGTGGATAAATGATTGATGAATTAGATTTTTTTCTGCCAAAATGTGTCCTTCCTTTTTTATGTTTATTCTTTGATTGGTCTGTCTAATGTATGAATGTAAACTAACTCCACATGGAATTTCATATATACCATGAAACTCCAAAGGAATTTTATTTAAGGGTATGAAAATATTCATCATTTTTTTTAAATATAGTATAAATTGTGTGGATATTATTGTTCTTTAAAACATTACCAATTTTAACAATTATTCCCTTTATATATGATAGAACAGTCTTAATTTTTGAAATCTCAAAATATTTTTTCCTATTATGTAAAAAGCCCTTTTAATAATCCTGTAATCAAAACCGTTTTGAAGAAGCATTTTTTTAGTAGCAAAGATATCTTGTTGAAAATGGCTGTCATTAGAAAGTCTCTTAGTTTTATCTAACAGTGTCTTTGACACTGAAAATAATTGTGCTGGATGATGATGAGAAGAAAAATGTAGATATCTCCCAGTGTGTGTTGGCTTTTTGTATATACCATGTGATAAAGAACTATACTTCTTTCTTTCAAGTAAAACATCTAAAAATGGAAGTCAGCTATTATTTTTCACTTCCATAGTAAATTTGATGTTGTGAAAAGAATTTAAGAAAATTAAAAATTCATTAAGAGCATATGTATCATGAGGCCAAATAGATGTTTTTTTAATTGCTGATATTAAAATTTTATTTTCCAAGTTCTCCATAAAAATGGAAGACAATGCTGATGAAATTAGTGAATCCATAGCTAAACCTCTTGTTTGTTAATACAACTGGCTATCAAAAACAAACAAAAAAATGTATTTAATAAGCAATGTTCAATTAAACTAACAACAAAATCAGGCAATTGAATATTTTTCAAAACACCAATGGCTTCGTTTACAACTAGACTAATAAAAAATAAAACAATATCAAAACTTACCAAAATATCATTTTTAGTTAATTTAATATTTTGGACAAGATCAAGAAAATCCCATGGTATATATATAGAAAGCAAACACACAGTGGGATATATCTACTTTTTCTTATCATTATCACCTAGTACAATTATTTTCAGTGACAAAGCATTGTTATATATAACTAAAAGACTTTGTGACGACAGCCATTTTCACCAAGATATCTATGCTACTAAAAAAATGCTTCTTCATAATGGTTTGATCACAAGAATATTAATATGGCTTTTTTATATATATAATAAGAACTAATATTTTGATACTTCAAAAATTAAGTCTGTTCTGTCATATATAAAGGGAGTTGGAATTTTTAAAAGAAAAATTATATCCACACAATTTATAATACATTTTAAAAAATTAGCATAAATAAAAAGTGTGAATTAAAGAAAATTAACAATATTTAGAAAAAGCTATTGGAAGATAAAATATTTTTTAGAACTTCCCAACTAATAGAATTTAAGAATGAGGTAAAAATAATAATAGAAATTTTTTTTTTAATTCTGACCACACACAGTCTTATGATTTGAGAAAGAAGAAGCTCCGAGGAAAGTACTTGTTATTGTACTGAAATATCAGCTATTTAGCTATTATATTTTTATTACACGGAAGCTCTTTGAAATAATACTATGACATCATTTATCTGTGAGAATATTAAAATCAATATATATAATATTTAAGTATATGCATATTGTCTTGTCTATACTAAACAATGTAATTATAAGGGACTTGAATTCAGACTTTCAAGCTCCCTATATCTATCTCAACCATCTTATACAACTGATATACATGACCACATAAGGTGAAAAGGATAAACGATCTCTATATATACATATTTTGTGATGAACCAGCACTTATCAGTTAGTCCAGCTCACCATTTCCCACAAATATATATAAATAGTGCTCAGTTAGTATCAAGATAGCAAATCTTTAAACATTAATAGACAGACCTCAATGTTCTCCATTCTCCAACTTGTCAGCCATCCATTTCATTGAACATTTAGAGATGAAATGCTCAAAGCTGTTGTTGATGCCAATATTATTGTCATACCCATTTTGACCACAATAATGTTATCAGCAATATTGGTATTAACAAGGGTATTTGAACATTCCATCCTCAGATTTTTAATGAAATGGATGGCTGAAGAGTTGGAGAGTGGAGAACATTGAAACTTGTCCATTAAAGTTAAAGATTTTTTATTTTAATATAAACTGAGCACTGATTGTAGATATATATGGTAGATAGTGATCTGGACCAACTGATGAGTATTGGTTCAGCATGAAATATGTATATTGGAGATTATTTATCTTTTTCACCTGTATGTGGTCATGAATATTAGTTGTATAAGATGAATTAATGTAGAGAGCTTGAAAGTCTGAGTTCAAGTCTCTTATAAATATATATATATATTGTAATGGTCAGCTTATGTATGTTTAAATTATTTAAATTTGTGCCACCTGACACTGAACATCAAGAAATAGGTTGGCACTGATTTGCAAACATTTTCTTTAATATGTGATAAATAGTAACCACTATCACATAGAACATAAGTTACTCCCAATGAAATGGACATGGAATAAATATACAGACCAGACAACATTTTATTTAAAGAAGTTAATGCATTATGTAAATAAATAACAAAATTGACAGGTTACTTACAAATTATCAATTTATTTAACGCACAGTGATTACATAAGTAATATTTACTAAGGCAATAAACCTAAGGCATGTGCGGTTGAAAATGTGAAAGTAGGGACCTCTACAGGTCTTAACCACAAGCAATGTGTAAGCTTGTGGTTAAGACCTGTAGAGGTCCCTACCTTCGCATTTTCAACCGCACATGCTTTAGGTTTATTGCCTTAGTAAATATTACTTACAAATTATCATAAATGTCAAAAAAGATATTTGTTCTTTTAGATTAATCATGCTGGCATTATGAAGTCTATTATAAAAAAATCATGCCTGCATTACAGACTATATCATAAGAATTTGTAATAAATGTTTTACTAAGCTATTCCCCCAGTATCGTATAATTTTAGTTCACATGCATGGTAGGAAATAATAGTAGTTATTTGTAAAGTGTCTAGGGGTTATTTTATTGATTTTAAACATTAATATTTTAATTGTATATTGAAATATTAATTTAGTTTTATAACTGAGCACACTTGCCATACAGAAAATTTCTGGCTTTTGATACATCTTGGATATAAGCCTACTTATGGCTGACTCTCACAAATAAAATACATTTATTTAAATCATTAGCTTCATGACACATATATCTAATATGGGAAAATTTTAATCAATACATGCTTCCTACAAGAATAATTCTAGGAAGTGGTCACTTTAGGTACAAATTCCTATTTAGTAATAACTCAATTTAATTACAGATCCCTAATATAATAACACTACTATTTAACTAACTGAAATCATATTTTGGATCTGACCCCAAATTTACAAAACAAAGCCAAGAATAAATTCATAATGAAGATGTGGATTATTTTAATAATTCAACAGTGGATCTGTTAACTGCATGTATAGTATGAGTTCTACATACATAAAATCTAATTTGCAGTTAGAAAATGGTGAGCTAATTTATGTATAAATGAACTTGATGAAATTTCAAAATAAACCTTTAGTTAAAGAACTAATAATTATATTACACTCATTATTTAATTCTTGAATACTTCACACTATATATTTTAAAAGCATGGACATTTTGTAATTTTTAAAAATACTTCACATATAATCAAGATATATTTTCTTTAAAAATAGAAAGTGTCCATGCTTTTAAAATATATAAAATTTGAAAACTTTTGATTTTGCAACAAATTAATAATGTTAAGAATGGTAATGGTATCATCATCAACCATTATCAATCCACTGCAAGATGAAAGTTGCTCCAAGTTCAATCCATCTTCTCCGATCTTTAGCTTCTCTTTTTCACATCACTCCTTGACACTTACTTATTTCATTTATCCATCTCACAAGTGGTCTCTTTCTATATATTTCTACATCTGTTATTCATAATGTAAATGAAAAATTGTAATACATATGAATATTGTAATGTTTCAAAAAATAAAATATTCAAGCTAATTCATATTTATTATCACGTGTTTGTTAAAAATCAATATATTATTATGCTTTGGTGCGATATACCCACCTACAGACTTAAGTATAAATACGTAAAAACTACATACCTGCTTATGGATTACTCTGTTAAATAAATATAAAGAGAGCGCTGCTATCGTTTATCCAGACCAGACATGATAGATCGATAAGCATGGATATAAATAGCATGGTAGAACGATCTACACTCTCTTGTGTCCAGGTTCACGTGTGTAAAAGTAGTCAACGCCTTGGAAGGATATCTAGTCTCCAAGAAGAACCCATCCTCTAATTGTAAGAGTGATAATTTGCTATCTGTGAAAACCCTGGATTATTATTATGCTTGCTGACTGGTTCTCTCTCATAGAGTAACCCTCAGACATAGCAGAGTGGCGCAGTCGACAGGATAGAACCGTAAGTTAAGCGACGCACAAGAAAAAAAAATGGCGGCAGGTACGGCAATACGTGAGTTCGATGTAAATAACAGCGACTCCTGGAAAACTTACATAGCACAAGTGGAATATTATTTCTTCATAAACAAAATCGAAGAGGACCGCTATAAAATTGCTACTCTTTTATATTTCGCGGGTCAAGACATGATCCAATTGGCAAATAGGCTTACCGATCCAAAGCGTCCGGAAGACCTACCTTACCAGGAGTTCATAGAGAGACTAAATGCATATTTCGTACCGAAGACATCAAAGTGGATAGCGCGTCTGAGATTAAGAAGCAGAACGCAATTACCGCAGGAAAAATATGTGGATTACGACCTCGCATTGAGAAATTTAGCGAAGGATTGTGAATTCGGACAAGAAATAAATGACTCTCTGTTAGAACAATTCCTATACGGCATGTCAGATGATAAATTTAGGAAAGTGCTTTTGAGTGATTCCGATTTAAATTACAAAACGGCCATGGAAAAATGCGTTGCACAGGAGGCCATGTTAAATATGGCATCAGAGTACACTACGGCAAAAATCCCAGAAAAAATAGCCTTCAGTATAGAAAGGGAAAGAAATAATAGCGCGACCTCCAGTGGCTACAGTAAGAAACAAACATGTAATTGCTGTGGAAAAATAGGACACTTGAAAAATAATTGCAGATATAAAGACAAAGTTTGCAGGATGTGTAACACTAGAGGGCACTTAGCAGCTGTGTGTCATTCCAGAGACGGCGAATATCCGAGAAAAAAATCAGATTACAAGCCCCGGAGTGAGGTGGAACGTGAAGTATCTATCAAGGCCATTAGAAATGACGACACCAAATTGGATAACATTCGGGTAGAATTGCAAATTTGCAATAAACGGATGACAATGGAAGTGGACAGCGGTGCCGGCTTGTCAATTATATCACATAAAGACTGGATGGAAATAAAAAAAGACTGGGATAATAACTTAAAGCTACGGAAAGCAGATGTGTTTGTCACGGATATAAACGGAAATAGAATAAATATTCAAGGGAAAGCTACTGTGCCAGTGACGTTGAATAAAAGACATAAGTTCCTAGAATTATATATAGTAAAAAATAATATTAGCCCGTTACTCGGCAGAAATTGGTTCGCGGCTTTGGGAATACGTGTGGAAATATTAAAAAAGGTCCGTATAGAAACTACCATAAAAGAACGATACCCGGAATTGTTTAGGCCTGGAGTGTCGGAATTTAGAACTAGACCAGTGGATATTGAACTAGTGAAAGACGCAAAAGGAATTATATGTAAACCTCGAAAAGTGCCGTTTGCGATAAGAGAAAAAGTAGAGAAAGAATTAAATGATCTTGTAGCTAAAGGAGTTCTCACACCTACGGAAGAGTCGTCGTGGGCGACCCCGATAGTGACGATTGTGAAACCAGAGGGTAGTTTACGGTTATGTGGAGATTATCGTCTCACAATAAATAAATATATAAATAAGGGAGCTTATCCCGTTCCAAATGTGCGAGAAGTATTGGCAGTATTACAGAAGGCAAAATATTTTGCAAAAATAGATCTGAAAACAGCATTTCATCAGATTCCTGTAACTAAGGAGACGGCAGAGCTACTCACGTTAACCACGCACAAAGGCTTATATAAGTGCAATAAATTACCGTATGGAATAACGATCGCACCAAACGTGTTTCAAGCAAAAATGGATATGCTTTTTAGAGCAATGGACGGGGTAATCCCGTACTTGGACGATATTCTCGTCGTTGGCGAGACAGAAAACGAGCTTGAAAAGCGTGTGGATCAGGTTTGTTCGAAGTTAGACCAAGCTAAAGCGAAATTAAACGTAGGAAAGTGTATATGGTCTGCGAAGGAAATTAAATTTCTCGGACACATCGTAACTGAAAAAGGACGCCGCCCAGACCCAGAAAAGGTAAAAGCCATAAAAAATGCCAGAAAACCCCAAAGCGTGAAGGAACTTCAAGCATTTTTAGGACTGCTAAATTTCTACGAAAGTTTTTTAGCTGGGAAATCACATGTGCTATCACCGCTATACATGTTGTTAAAGAAAAAACAACGTTGGATATGGAGCACAGAACAAAATAAAGCTTTTGAAACTGCAAAAGACTTGCTGACATCGGAAAGTTTGTTAGTGCATTATCGGAATGACTGGGAATTATGTATTACTGCAGACGCATCGGAATACGGCGTCGGAGCTGTCCTCTCTCATCCATGTTATGAAGGTGAACGTCCTATTGCGTTTGCTTCGAGAGTACTAACACCAGCTGAGAAAAATTACAGTCAAGTGGATAAGGAAGCTTTAGCAGTGATTTCCGATCTGTAAAGAAGTTCCACCAATATGCATACGGACGGAAATTCACGATCTATACCGATCATCGCCCTCTAACGGGAATTTTCGGCTGTGTAAAAAATGTTTATGAATCGTCAAGCCCACGTATGTTACGATGGATAGATATATTGTCGCATTATGATTTCACGTTAATTTACAAACCCGGAAAAAAGATCAGTCATGCGGATGCTTTGTCCAGATTGCCAGATGTAAAGGAAATTACTTATGAAATAAAGGAAATAAACTACATTGACGCTCTAAATCCAGAAGGGATAAATAGCAACGTCATAGCACACTGGACTAGGAATGATAAAGGATACATGAAATTGATAAATTGGATAAGAAAAGGTTGGCCATCTAGATGCCCCAGTGAATTAAGTCATAGCATCTGGATTGCCAGAGAAGGACTGTCTGTGTGCAACGGATGCATATTAAATAATGATCGTGTTTTAGTGCCTACTAATGGCAGAAAAAAAAATCTTAAGCTTATTGCATAAAGGACACCCTGGAATAGTGCGTATGAAAGCTCTGGCTAGATCATATGTATGGTGGCCAAACTTGACAAAGGATATTGAGAACATGCTGAAAGTGTGTAAAACTGCCAACAGATAACTAAACTGCCTCCGAAGAAATTTGAAACTTGGGAAGCACCTTCTGCCCCATGGTCGCGAATTCATCTGGACCATGTTGGACCATTGAACGGATATATTATATTGTTATTAGTTGACGCGTATTCACGTTGGACTGAATACAGAGTGGTTAAAGATACCAGTGCTGAGTGCACCATCCGGGTGTTAAATGAAGTGTTTGCTACCCACGGTTATCCGGAAAATGTTGTGACAGATAACGGTGCAGGATTTACGTCAACAAAATTTAAAGATTTTCTGAGGGACAGAGGAATAGAACATACTCTCACACCACCATACCACCCTCAGAGCAATGGTATAGCTGAGCAAGGAGTGCAACACCTAAAGTACACCATAAAAAAATTACAATTAAAGAACATGTCGGATGCGTTAGTGCAAGCAATGTATACACAGCATTTCACACCGAGTACTTCAACAGGAAAAACCCCAGCAGAGTTATTAATGGGTCGGAAGTGCCGGACACATCTATCACAACTTTTGCCTGGAAACCACAAGAGTAGAGTTTTCTCAACGGATAAGTTTCTACCCGGTGAAGACGTTTGGATTTATGACGTGTTGAAGAGTAAATGGATCCCGGGAACTGTAAAACAGCTACTGTCAAAACAAATTCGTCTGGTGGAGTTACAAAATAAAAAATCATTTAGAAAACACATAAACCACCTTCGCCACCGTCGAGAGGACCCTGCATCAGAGGACGAGAGTGAAATGCCGTTGGATACAAATATAGAAATGCCGTTGGATACAAAGATAGAAACGGAACGTGGAGATGAAACCGATCTGGAAATGGTATTGAATAAGGATACTTCAAAAGATGAAGAGTTGGAGGATGTACCGTGTGACCCAGTGCAAGAAGGGTTAAAAACACAAAGAGCACGTCGTTTACCTGTTAAGTTTAAAGACTACGTTTGTAGTTAAGCTCCATTTATTTCCAGAGTAGGGGGAGGAGTGCGATATACCCACCTACAGACTTAAGTATAAATACGTAAAAACTACATACCTGCTTATGGATTACTCTGTTAAATAAATATAAAGAGAGCGCTGCTATCGTTTATCCAGACCAGACATGATAGATCGATAAGCATGGATATAAATAGCATGGTAGAACGATCTACACTCTCTTGTGTCCAGGTTCACGTGTGTTAAAGTAGTCAACGCCTTGGAAGGATATCTAGTCTCCAAGAAGAAACCATCCTCGAATGGTAATAGTGATAATTTGCTATCTGTGAAAACCCTGGATTATTTTTATGCTTGCTGACTGGTTCTCTCTCATAGAGTAACCCTCAGACATAGCATTTGGTAATGAAGAATATAGAAGAGATATACAAAAAAGAGCTTTAATAATATTAAATATTGGATGAATAGGCTCTAGATGGGATTTTATGCACAAGCCTTCTGGCATTCGTTGATTACTCTGGCTTGCAATAAGTGGCAATACATATAGTTTTGCCTGTTTTAATACAATTTGTACACATTTATGATATTACAATGTATAGCCTACCATACAGAGTAGGTTTATATTGCTTCTATATATATATATAGCTGTAGCATATTTATCTTCCATGACCTACAGCCTGTGTTTGGAATTGGTATGATAAAATTGTGAACATTTGCTTAGCTTCCAATCAATTTTAGACTTTATTATAGATTATCAGCCTATAGATAATTCGGAAAATTATTTAATACTGGTAGAGATAATGAAGCTATTAAACGTAAGTAAAATTATTAAAAGTTACCGCCAAGCGCTTTCCGACAGTTTATAGTCCCATATTCATGGCTACTTGTGTTTAGTTGAGAACTGTAATATTAATGCAAATTTATGTAAATTCTCAACTAAACACAAGTAGCCATGAATATGGGACTATAAACTGTCCCGAAAGCTGGCGGTAACTTTTGATAATTTTATTTACGTTTAATAGCTTCATTATCTGTGTGCAGAGCACATATATATATATATATTAATTGAATTTAAACGCTAACTATTTTTATACTGGTAGAAAAAAGGTATTTAATTATTCATACCAAAAGAGTAAAACAACAACAGAAACATTAAAACTGTCACCGCCACCACCAAATTATTGAAATCTTAATGAATAGTTGCTTCTTTTCATTGTTCTTCTATGGCCGCGGTAACATAATTCTTTTTCTGAAATGGATTACTTAAAATATGTGATACATTTTCCATTGCTTTTGTTTTGATTTTTTATTCTTTTTTTAAAAAAAATGTAATCATGGGTATATTTAAAAGATATAAAATTTATTTTAAAGAATTTCATAAATGTTAATCTTTCATAATAAATATAGAACTGTTTTCAGTATAAAACAAATTTTAAAAAATATTTTTGTAAATAATCGCACTAGTTTAAGAGTGTGTGTGTCTATATATTCACTTATTGTTTTCACACAAAATATATTAAAAATAAAATTTTCTTGATGATGAAAAGATTAATAAATGTATTAAATCTCTCCAAAAAGTATTTTTTTAAAAGTTTATTGTAATATATATATATAAGCTATATTGACAGTTTTAATTTTTAAAAAAAGAAAAAATATTTAACTAAATTAAAAATTAACAAATCAATTTTTATTTTAAATGCCAAGAGAATAAAAAAGCTACCAGCACCAACTTCCACTATAAGAAGATTAATGATGGTATAATTCATTAGCACAACAGTGAATAAGTTCTAATATACGTAGATCTTTGTTTTATTTTTATTAATTATGGTATGATTCTAATATATCTAAGCAACAGACTCACCTTCAGTAATAAAGGAGACAAAAAAGGGCAGATATTGTTATCACACTGTTACTAATTAGAAGTAAATGAAAACCGTATTGCTAAGTAAAGGTTAATTTTTATTACGAGTTCATTTTTCCTAACATTTTCAAAAACAGTATCTTCCATTATTAACAAAAATGTTTTTTAAATGAATTTTTTTTCTTATTTTAAAAACGTAAAAGGTAATAAGGCAATGTCAGGTGAAGGAAGTAATTTTCAATAGTATTGTTGTATTCTAAAGTTTTGCAATTAGTCATTTAATTGTTTCAAAAGACGATGATTTACGCTTTATAACTAGGCAACTAATGCTTATGAAATCGAATGCACGCAGCCTTCTACTATATTTTTATTGATGGATTTACTTTGAGCATAGTCCATTATAATATAATAAGTAAGAATTAGTTTCGACAGTGTCTTCTTTCTCCTCCTGGAGCAAAGTGTATATTATTAATTAATAATGAGAGATAAATTTACATTGAATATTTACTGAGGATTTTTTTTTAATTAATAAACTTTGTATTAATTGAAGATTTTAAATGAATAAAACATAGTTTAAAAAACAACTTAGAAAAGTAAATGAAAATATATGCAAATTATTTTAAATTTCCATGAAAACTAAAGTAATAAAAGATGTCTGCTTTTATTTAAAAAAAAAGAAAAAAGAAAATGTTGCATGTCTGAGTAAATGACTGGAAAAAACAATATGGAATTATAATTACTGAAACTCATTTTAAAAAATAATTAAAAAACATGCACAATTAAAAAAGTCATTGGTAAAAAATGAAAAAAAAAACAACACATCAATCAAGCACTAAAGATGAATACTTTTCAAGTGAGAGATCTACAAACAATTAACTAAAGTTTGAGCACAGAGTAACGAAACCAATAACATACATAACCGCAACAGATTAAAAGAAATTGTAAAGTCGGCCATAATATAAATCATTTAGCAAATAAGTTTTTATCATTAATGACATACATTGTCACAACCATGCTTTACATAAAAAAACAATTAAAATTTTAATAATTATCAAGTAATAGTGTCTTTCCATAATGTAAAGACACAATACTCTATTATTGATTTTTAAATATAAAATCCTAGAATAAATGCTATTAAAAATAGAAAACGGAGAATTTATCCATTATGATTTATCACTTATTAGGTCTTAGTATATTTGTTACTTTCATTAATCTCTAATAAATTTTAAATTAACATATTTTATAAGAAAACACGTGCTTCAATTAAATTAAAAGAAATATATGATTTCTTTTTGTAGCACATAAAAGCAAAATCCTAATGTTCACTCCATATATTATTGTGATTGATCTACAAATTTTATATTATTATTTACATGGTGATAGTATGGATGCAATATTTATTACTAGGTATAAGCCAACGTAATAGGTTAACTGGCTTTTATCTATGAGCTTAAAATTTTTAAAATGCTGTGGTCTTTTTTATCATAAATTTGATAGATTCTAAGATAGGCAAAACTCACTATATGTATTGCCACTCATAGCAAGCTAGAGTAATCGTTGGATGCGAGAAGGCTTGTGCATAAAATCCCCATCTAGTGCCTATTCATCCAATATCCCCAGACTAGTTTCTGGCTTGTGGCCTTCGTCAGTGAGGAGCCTTGGATCTGAGAAGGCCACAAGCCAGAAACTAGTCTGGGGATATTATTAGGGACTAGATGGGGATTTTATGCACAAGCCTTCTGGCATCCATTGATTACTCTAGCTTGCTATGAGTGGCAATATGTATAGTGAGTTTTGTCTGTTTTAATAACAGTTATAAGCAAGCATAAAAAATGGTGATCATGTGATGTTTATAGATTCTAAGATACCAATTTAAATTTTTTGTTAATGTGTGATTCTTTCTGTTTGTAACAAGCTCATTTTTAAATTATATATTTTCACTTATGATATAACAAAAATACATTATGACTTTCAATTTCCACAAACTATAAAGTCACCACTCAAAATAGAGTTTGCAATAAAGTAGGGTGTATTAAGATGTATTGAATTACAATATTAGGCTAATATTCACTGAGGTTTATTTTATTTAGTTATTTACAAATGTAAATCACATACAAGTGAAAGGAGATGACATGAGTTAGAAGAACTGTCTGATATAGAAAACTACCAATATTAAAATGAGTAAAGTCAGATAATAAAAATAAGGTGAAAAAAATTGATATAAAAAGCAAATCATTTTAAAAATATTGGAAGCATAAATATAATAAAATTTTATTATAAATAAAATATGAAAAAAACATAATTTGGAAAATATTACATCATAAAGAGTGATAATATTAGTTATTTAATAAATAAAAAGTACTAAATGTAGATAACAAAAGTTATATGCCTAAGATTAAACAATATTTTTAACTTGGCAAAGCAAAAAAAATAATGTTTGAATTTAAAAGTGAAAAATGTAATAAGCAAATTTAAATATTGAACTGAAATAAAAAAAAGACTGCAGTCTTTTGAAATTTAGAAAAAAAAACAACAACTAAATATTATAATGCTTATTTTTTAAATTTAACTGTCAAATTCTTTATGCAGTAGCACCACCCATTGCAAGTCATAGCAATCAATGGATGCAAGAAGGTTTATGCATAATATCACTATCTACTGTCAACTCATTTAATATTTCCAGCTTAGTTTTTAGTTTGTGGATTTTATCAGTGATGAGCCTTGGATCTAGAAAATAGTTTGGAGATAATAGATGAGTAGGCACAAGATAGGTATATTTTGCACAAATCTTCCATCCATTGATTACTATCATATCCACTGGGTAGTGCTACTGTATAAAGATTTCATCAATGAAGTAGTGGAAGAAAGTGATTATACAAAAGTAGGTTCTTGGTTTTTATGCTGGGTTTGAAAAATGATAAGGATGATCTAGATATGAAGTCCATACAGTGAACAAAAATGCTATTGTTGAAATGGGATGGAACGGGATAGAGAAAAATATGGGAGAAACTTAGAGAGTGAAGAATGAAAAGAAAATATAAGGTGGTTAACATGTTTTAGTGGGTATAATGATTGAGAGATTCCTGACTTCAATAAAGGAGTAGCCATATCACATTACTGTTAAATTTAACGACTTATATAAGCATAGGAAATAATGATCATGAAAACTGTATTTTTGTTGAGAAAAGTGTTTAGGTGTGGATGGGAAAATTAAAACGCAGAAAAATTTGATTATAATTTGACTATTACATTCTCAATACATTAAACAAATAAAACAATAATTCATTAATAAAATATGGTTTGATGATTGAATAAAGTGGATTTATATACAAAGAACATTATTTAAAAGTTTATCAAATTGCCACTATAGGGGGGATTACCTAAATTAAAAGCCAGTTTGATTAATACTTTATGAATATCACTACTAATTTCAAGTTTTACTACTTTCGTGTGTCAATATTTGATTGTCTATCAAAACAATGAGGTGGTTGGATGAAAGTGGATTATTTTATTATCTACTGATAAAATTAACATTGATATAAAAAGAAGTATATTAAAATGTTTATAGAATCTGAATTGTGAATTATTACTATAGTAATGCATATTTGGACTTTTTTTCCTTATGAATTGAATAATTTTATATATTCTCATTATAACATATTTAATAGTTGTAATTCATTTTTGTCCTTATTAACATTATTAGACTATCCACCTTTGTCTTGTGATCAAAAACCATACAATATTTGAAAAGAGGGGATGAAAAGAGTAGACATGATGTAAAAAGTGAGGAAGTGCTTTAAATATAAGTGGTTGTGGGCTAGAAGATAATTGGGCTCTAATGAAGATATAGCCAGCTTCTCATTTCAATAGTTTGGTTATTCTCTTTTTTTTATGGGATGAGTTCTCCTATCCTTAAACAAAACTTAAAAATTAATGTTATCTAAATCTAATACTTTTTCTTTTTTAATATATTGATTGAGTATAAAAATTACAGTAAATTGAATTGCACTAATTATCCTTATCAAGGTTTTAAAAAATCCCACCTTTTCTGGCTTCCAGTCCATTATGAATTATATTGACACACTCTTGTTTTCTCCTTCTCTAGGAATCTTTCCATTTGGTTTATCTCCACACTGCATTATATATATATATATAAAGTCAACAGAATAGAGACTCTTCTTAAAATAATTAACTATAAAATCTACCTATAAAATTTAAAAATTCAAAAAAGTATTATGCTTGTATATAATATGCTGATAATAAATTTAGGTTCTATAACTTGGAATGATCCACAGTGCATGATGGGATTATTACAATTGCAAAACAAATAAATATAACATTACCAGGCTTTTTAAAAATATATTTCTTTAAGGTTTTTGGAGGTGATTTGTTTTTTTAATGAGTTTTATATATTTTTTATATATGTTTTTTTGTTTGTTTGGTTGGTTTTTTTTGTAATGGATTTACATTTTTTTACTTTTTTTTAGTAAAAACATTATGTTTATTTTTAAAATATAACGCGTGCATAACAAAATAAAATAAACTTACATTGCATATATACACAAACAATAACATTTAATTGGTGAACATTTATCTCTTGTAAGATGGCACAGAAGATGTCTTGATCCTTTTTCCAATATCTCCACAAAAACTCAGCTCAGTAGTTGTCAATACCTTCTCTTCATATGCCACATACTCTCTTGTTTCACCACTTGAGAAAGCCCCAAAGGCATTCAATGGTCTGTGTGTGGATGCCTGTGTCAGGATCAACAAAGTTGTACCTAAGGTTGACTCTCATGGTGAAATCCGGCAGCCTCAAACTCACTAGTTCTGTATCCTTTCCAGCAGTCCAAATAGATGCTGGAGCCAGGCCTGATGTTTTTATGAATGGACTGCATAAGGGTGTTTTCAGAATAGGAGGGGATAGCCACCACAAAACATTCACCAGTCTCATGACACAAACCACCAAAAATCCATTGCTGTGGCAGAATTCTGCCCTGGTTGTTCTTATGTTGACTGAACATGGTCTCATCTACTTCCACTATGGTACCAGGCCTGCCGATTTGACAGCATAGACACTAGACTTTCTCAGCAGAGCTCTCTAATAGCTGTCATCAACTTCCTCAATATGCTTCACTGTGAGCCCATCCCTGCTCCACAAATATATAAGGCATACTGTCTTCAAGAAATCTAGTTGGTAGCCCTCAAACAATGTCCCATGATGAATGGGACAGCATTGACATGATTCGCATTCCATTTCAGATATTTCACATCATCGTAATTTCATCACATCCCCACAAACACAGTTCTTCTCTGTGGGTAAAATATTATTTTGCTGAAAAAAAGCCACTGCATTTACTTCTGTAGCAGGTAAATCAAACAACTTGAATGCCAAATGTTCTGCCATTTCACTTTGTTTATCTTGCAAAGTTTTCACAAATTGCGCGACTTTTGCATGAACTTTGCCAAATCACAACTTCCACTCATCATTGATTCAATTCAGTCACCTAAAAAGGAAAATAGGGACGTTTGTGAAATAATTATAATTTCTAGTTATAAAAATTACCTTCCATTTAAAAGGAAAATATTTTAACTGTGTACTGATACACATTTTTCTGATTACAAATACATACACTCTCATATGATATGCTGTTAACTAACGTCTATATAGACTGTCACAATACATCACTGATAATGTTTACATGCTAGCAATGTTGGGGAATTTCATCAACATCAAGTGTTTGAACAGTTTACAGGCTGTAATATATATGAGAAGCCTTGTAAACAGCATAATTCTGTGCTTTAACATAGAAACAGCACCATCAAGCGATATGGATAATCCGAAGTTGTAGAACTTAAATTTATGAAGTATTATTCAAATATATTTTAATTAGAGTGTATTGCAACTTTTATCTTATTGTTTTATTCAATATTTACAGTGAATAATGATAACAACATATGACATTGACTACACAAAATTTTGGTCTAAAATTACTACAACCTATGCTTAAGTTCAAATGATTCTAACCAATAATTCTTTTACTGTTAATTTGCTACACAAAATCCTCACCTTTAAGTATTATCTCGATTTATAAACTATAGTACATTAAACTACACTTTAAAGTTTGATTCCCTATCAATTTAGAAATAAAAATAGATGCCATAAAAATTCTAAAATAGTTATCTATCAAGCATACAATAAACTAATCAACATCCTATAAATGTACACATTTTTCTATGTTTAATAATTAAATTCATTTCATACCTCGACTGGGATACCATCATAGCTTCTGAAAAAACTAGTTTTGAGAACTACATTGTAATAAATACATATTCACATGCAGAGTTGTGTTATACTATTACATATTTAATTACTGCTAAATTATATTTTAATTACATATTTGATTTTATTACTCTAATGAAATTTTTATTTATTTAAAATTTCTAACAAATAATTATTTTATTTTCGCATCTTTTCGTGAATAAATAAAATTCTAATTTAAATTTAAATATATTAAAAGTATGGTTACTTCTCAAACTGAATGTTATATTAATTATTGTCATGTGACTACTTATTGTGACCATTGTAGATAAATTTTAGCTTAAAGTAAATCATTCTTTTAATGAAGCAAATTAGAAATTCTGAGCACATATGACATTTCGTTATTACTTTAAAATAACAAACATAAATAAGCTGTTTTAATTATATCTCTAATTTACTGGAAAGTCATTGTATTCTAAATTTTGTAAAAAGTTGATAAATGTAGAATAAATCTTATTTATTTAACTTAATACAAATTCATATTATTTTAAAAAAAGTGTAATCAACATTTAAAATATTTTTTTTAATTTTAATTTTCTTACAGTAAATCTTTTTGCTTGCAACAATGCATAAAATATGCTTTTAAATTTAATATTAAAATAGGTAATAATTTAAAATATTAAAATTACTTTTAAGAGAAAAGAAAATAATATATAGGGTATATGAGCACAGACTTTCACACAACCCACCACTCGCCACTCTATCTCATATCACTGATACACTTGAACACATATGTCGAAAGGATAAATAATCACCAATATACGTATTTCATGCTAAACAAGCAATGATAAGTTGGTCCACATTATCATCTCTACACATATATGCAATAAATGCTCAGATATATATTAAGATAGCCAATCTTCACACTTTAATGGACAGGCTTCAATCCACTCCACACTCCAACTCTTCAACCGTCCATCCAATTGAAAATCTGATGATGAAACGCTCAAAGGCTACCCTGAGACGAGATTCTTGTCACACCTATGTTAACCTAAAGTCAATCTGAAACCTCATGTACAGGATACAATCCATTTAATAAATATAAGGGATGGGCAGTGTTATATTTAGAGAAAATATTCTTTTTTAAAAAATTCAAAAAAATAAAATAACATAATAAGAAACAAACATTTACTCTTATCTTCAAGTTGTTGTTTTTAAAGGGAAATAGTATGTATATTTTAAAATGGATATTTAAATATTTTTTTTAAAAAATTAAATTACTTGAGATTACAGATTATGTACAATCCATAAGATTTGAGATCTTTTAATAATTTGTTGCAAATTATGAGGTTGCAAATATTTTACAAAACATACTTTTTTCTGTTTTGTGAGATGATTAGGATCCACATAATTAGATTCCACCTTTCATTGGCTGTTTGATGAAATTTTGATGGCTTATAATAGTTTATCATTTATTAAGTCTGGAGATAATTATTTAAATTAACTTAAAAGCCACAACATTATTATCAAAAATATATAGTATATTACTTATTTGGTCAAGTATTGTGGTAGCCAATAAAAAAGACAAACATTTAGATTAGTTACTCCCTATTCTACATTTAGAAAAACTACCAATGTCTTTCTTTGTTACCAGATTATATAAATACATCCTCCATTTTAATTCCAATATACTCATTCTCAATCAATACACAACTTTAAACAACCATCTTTGCTAAACTTTAACAGACAGGCAACCCTGTCACTTTGAATTTTTCTAACTTTTTAATCTGAGTCAAAAGAGTTTTCACTTTTTGTAGTATTTTACAGAAATATGCAATCAAGAATTTGGGTACAAAAACATATGCTTGACACACACTGAATATTAACAACTTGTAAACAAAGATAATATAAATATACTAATTTAAATTTTGATCATTTAAAAACAGTAAACAATAATTTTGTGGTTTTGGTTTTTGTTGTACTTAATTTTTTTTGTTTTGATATTTTAATGTAATTAAAGATTGTTGAGTCTTTTGTTTAATATTAAGTAATCATCATCATCACCATTTTAACTATTATCAATCCACTGCAGGATGGTTTCTCCAAGTTCAATCCAATTTCTTTATTTTCTAGTCTCTTTTCCACACTGGCACATTTTCTTATTTCATCCATCTATCCCATATATGATCTCTGCAGAAAGGAATTTTCTGTTAAGTGAAATAAGATTCATTGATTCCTCTTGGAGGCTTTAAAGTAACAGAGCAAGGCAATTTTTTTTTTCATATGTCATAGCATCGGCCGAGATGCAAACCCACAACCATCTGCAACCAACTACTTGCTTGCAAGGCTGCTGCAATGACCTCTCAGCTAACGATGCTTGACAATGCAATTTCTTAATGACCATTCTATACATTCTTGTCATTGCAGATGTTGTTACTATGCATTTATTTATATAGTATATGAACATGGATGGGCTGCTCACCAACATGCATTAGCCAATTGGGGTAAATTTACTGGCTTTTTACCTCTGAGTTTAAGAACAAGAAACACCATGTTGTTGTTTTTTCAGTTTGTGTAATAGCTGTCATTTGAAATAAATATCAATTGAATTTTCTTGAAGAAAGAATGAATATATATGTGTAATTTTTTTTTAAATAGATACTTACAATGATGCAAGATTAAACTAGTGGTGGTTATATATTTTTTAATTGTTTGAATAAAAAATTATCTTAAAAAAAAGTTTATAAATTTAACTTAATCTACTTAATAACTAAGACACAGATTTATTACATACTTGTGTCTATATATGTAATATATAGGGTATAGGAGCACAGACTTTCACATGACCCACCACTCTCCACTCTATCTCATAGCACTGATACACTTGAACACATATATGTCGAAAAGATAAACAATCACCAATATATGTATTTTATGCTAAACCAGCAATCATCAGTTGCTCCAGATTACCATCTCTACACATATATGCTACAAATGCTCAGATATATATTAAGATAGCCAATCCTCATACTTTAATGAACAGGCTTCAATCTACTCCACACTCCAACTCTTCATCTGTCCATCTAATTGAAAATTGATGATGGAATGCTCAAAGGCCACCCTGAAGCTCTTGTCACACCTATGTTGACCTAAGGTCAATCTGACCTCTCATGTACAGGACATAATCCATTTAATACATATACAAGGAATGGGCAGACATCTCTACTATGTAATAACTAAAACACAGGCTTATTATATACCTTAATCTACTTAAAAATGTTAATATAATCAAGAGATTTAAACTTTTATCAGAAAACTGTAATCTAATATAAATAGTACATACAATTTGTATACTAAAAAAAGCTTTTGTTTAGAAGGGAATGTTAAAAGAACTAATTTAAAAATAAATTTTATTTACATCAAACAATTTATTTAAACTAAAATAAAACTATTTAATCCACATGCAGTATGTACATTTTCTTCATTCACATAGATATTTTCACAGACAATATTATATAATATCTATTTATGTCAGGATTCAAATTGACTGGATAACTATTGAATTATTAGTATTTAAATCTTTTTTTTTTTTTTTTTTGTAACCATAACCATATAAATTTTAAATTCTAAAAATATATATATAATAATGGTAGACAATAACTGTATATTAATTAAACAGAAGTATTTTTGATTACATTATAATCATTTTCAACTGAAGTAATGTAGACAAAAAAAGCAGACATCACGTAATAATTACAACATAATCAAAAGTACTTTGTTTTAATATATATATTATTGTCTATCATTATTGTAATTTTAAATTTACATATAGTATATTTTAAACTGGTAACATGTTATTTTATATTTATATAAAATGTGATCTAAAGATACTCAATAATAAAATGGAAACAGAAACAACTAAAACCACCCCATTGTCTCAATATCGTATACTTTCGGTTCTATATTCTAGTTTCAAAATGCTATACATTTTACAAGTTTCATTTATTATATTTAGATATTTATTCAGACGAATGCAATAAGATTTGTAGGTCAACTATTTCTTATTCATAATGCACATTTAAGGTAATTACAATAAATAAATATGTAATAACAAATTATAATATCACACAACTATTCCTCATGCATAGAGTTTTGAATATGCTACTATTTCCATTCCTCTAAATGGATTGCTTAAATAATACTAATATATATATTTTGTGCTTAGGATCATCACTGTAGTACATTTTGTTTTATCCTAGTATTAATATCTGCTCACATCTTTTATTATTTATCTAAAATAATACTTAAGCAATTAAGATATTTAAAAGCAAATAATTTTATTTATAATATTGAGTAAACAAAAGAATTATAATCTATAATCACTTGACTATTACCCTATATACTCAAATGATAATTTTATTTCTATTATTCCAATATAATTAAGAAAATCTTAAATTTTTTATAAAGTTACTCTATAGTCTGATATAAAGTTGTCAAACTTTCTTCACTCACATCTTTTATCCCACCCATTTTAGATATATATGTTCACTTTATTACTAAATCATTTATTTAATTAGAAATTTTCAATATCATTTTTAGACCAGATACTAACTTTAAATTGAGCTAAAAATAAATATTTATATATTTTTTAGATGTCTTTATTTTTATATTTTAAATATGTTTGCAGAATGAAAACATTTTCTTTATTGAAGAATGTGTTGGAGAATGGAGATTTTAATTATATTAAAAAATATCAATTCAATTATTAATCAAGTCAATAGGCTTTAAACTTATATCAAATAAATAGCAAAAAAAATCTGTTCAGGGATTTTATTTCTTCATTCCCTTAAATAAAATGTTTAATAGATTCCACTTTAATCATTTATTAAATATTAATGATTAATCTTCATTTTATGTATCTGTGACTCTCTTTTGATTTTAAATGTCATGTGATAACTACTTATTGTAATATTGATGTTTTGCTTTCACACAAACTTGAAATTATGTATATATATAAAGTGCAGTGGTAAGAAAAATTAGTGAAGATAGAATTTTATAAATGTAAAACAAATGGATAATATAATATCTAATTATAAATTCATAAACGTGTAACATTTCACTCATAATATAACTTTAATAATAATTAAGAAACACATTTACCATATCTTTATTTTTCTACTTGAAGAACAACTGTTTAAGATATATTAATTGGCCTTTGTACATAAAATGCTCCAGGATTTAAAATATATGACATTCAACTCAATTGAAATAAATAATTATCTCTACATTTGTACAAAGATATTTTTGTCTTTTCAAAAGTAAAAATATTAAAGAAACTTTAATGAAAGAAATCTTAAAATCCATCTTTGTGTTTTTACATAATTTTATTATAAGTGATATGAATAATATTTATTATGTATGTCTTTAAATTATCTTAACAGACATATGTAATAAAAAAATATTTTTCCATTTTGTGATAAGTAAAAAAATATTATGAATATGGAATTATATGTTGGAAAATATTTTATTTTAAAATGAAATTGAAGTCTTAGTTTCTGTTTCTCTCTCTCTCTTTTTAAAGAGATGTATTTTTAATGTGTGGGAATAATTACAAAGATTATTTGAAATAGAATTTTTAAAATTAAACTTTTAACTTAAAAAAATTAAAAATCGTTCACTTTTTTTACTTCTAATTTTATGCATTAATAAAGTTCTATTTGTTGAAAACTATTACTAATAAAATATATTTGAAAGTAAAAAATTCATGAAACAAAATTGTTTTTTTTTGTTCTTTTTAGCATTTTACTTTACATAAACTACAAAAAACAGGGCATTTTTTTTTCTTACAATTTTTTTAAATTTAACAGTTTGATAGAATTTTAAGCATACTAAAGTCTTTTGTAGACTTGAGTTTACTAAAGATAATATATATATATTAACAACTGTATACAGAAATTTAACAATGTCATTAAGAATTTCATTAGAAATTGAAATAATAATTTTAAAATTTTTATCTTCAGAATTTTATTTTTTTCTATAAAAATTTTGTTTTAAATTCAGAAGACTAGAAAAATATAAAATTTACAAACAGAAATGAATTTTATTAGTTTAAAAGCCTGTTCGACTGTTGTTGTAAAACATTTTATAAATTTATAGAAATCATTTAAAATTAGATTTCTAAAGATTTTGGGTTTTTAAAATGGAACATACAGCGATAGAAATAAGAATCTAACACTTTTATACTAAGTAGATAAACAAAATTATATAAATACATTTTTAGGACAGCTAATTGACTTTCAAAACTAACTTTGTTCAGAAATATTCATCTCACAATTTTTTATGACATCCATTTAAAGATTACAGCTAATTATTTGAGTTATAATTAGAGAAAATTATTTTGTTCTATTTAAATCATATTTATTAAATAATTTATACTATTTCATATGTGAAAAATATGCACACTTACACAGTCTCAGAAGGATTGTCAATTAGTAGAAATTGATGGTTTTCTGGCAACATCAAAAACTAAAGTCATCTATGATTACCTATTGTTTGATTACACTAAAAATCCATGATAAAATATAATTTAACATACATATATGTGTTAATGTAAACATTTTTATGGGTTACAGATATAAAGCATATATTTTGCAGATTCATTTATGTATGATTTTTGAATATATATTATACATTACATAATGAGCATGGTAGTAGCTTTTAAAAGCTTTTTTCAATATCTCTATTTTCAGATTTGATTTCTAGTGCTGGCTATTGTCAGTAAGGTGCTAGGCCATTCAGATATTGGATTTAAAAATACCAGATCAAGCTCTAGAATTTAACTAATAGTTACCTATTAAGCAGAGAATCTAAAATTTCAGACATCCATATGTCTTTAAATCCAGCTATTTAACTTAAATAGCCATATGGGACTGACCTAAGTTCAGATACACCATATATTAATAGCTTTGAATTAATAAATATCTAAAAAGTTCAGATTTTTGTCCGAATAGATAACTATTAGAGAAATGCTGTTGCTTGATCTGGTATTTTTAAATCTAATACATGAATGTCCTACTGCCTCACTGATGACAGACAGAGCTAGAAACCAGTCTGAGAATAGGAATATTCAGAAAATCTTGTAAAGATCTATTAGTATGCCCATTATATAACTTTTGTACTACAAGCTAATTAAATTAAGTCACATGATATATGACTTGATTTACTTGCAATATATATATATATTGTAAGTATTCAGATTAACTGTAAGTCAAGGTATTAAAAAAATAAAGAAGTTTGTTGACTTTGTTTGGTTTTCTTTTCACTTGATCCACAATGGAGATCTTGAAATACAAAATTTAACTTGATAACCATGGCAACCTAATTTTTTAAAATTATATTGTTTACTGCTAATTATAACATTAAAATCCTAAATCTGTTGTGATCAATCTCAGAAAAAAATATAAACAGGTAAATAAGTAAATAGATTTTGGAAATATTTAAGTGTATCATAAAAGATTACTTGAATAAAATCAACATTTTTATTAAGTATTACACATTTCAATTTCTATTGTTGCAATCACTATTGCACAATCAAATGTTTTATGTTTTACATGTATTTATCTGTAAATTAATTTGGGGGGAAATTATTAAAAAATATATGCAAAATATTTGTATCTTTTAAAATGTATTAAAATTGTAATATGAATTCTTTATTTTGCTTATAAAACAAAAAATCCATGCGAATATGCATTTCATTTTCACTGTATCCATTTTTTTTTTAAATCTCCATTTCACTTACAATTTGGAGGCAAAACTTTCTTGCATCATTGGGTGGAATTTGAGTAATTTTCAACAATCATTAGGACAACAGTAATGTCATCAAGAGTATCTGATAAATAAAACTGAGACACTGTAATTTGAGTTCTTATCATTTTGTCATTGCATAGGAAGAATACATTTCTGTCTGTAAAAATTTATTAAAATTTATTATTTAAATAATTACTTTATAAAACTATGAAAGAATAAAATTTGTAACTATCTGCCCATTTAATGGGGGCAGCTAGCTGATGAAATTCCAGGGAAAACAAAAATGTGGAAGAAAGAAAAACCCATCAAAATGCATTGTATTGCAGGTCAGCTATATAAATGTATTCCATGGTTAAAAATCCAGAATTGCATTCATTTATTTGTGATGGATATAAATCCCATTATGTTCTATGAATATTATATTTCAAATCAAGGAATTCTACAAGATCGATTAACTCAACTTATTTGTGATAATAAGCAATTTAAACTTCATATTTGTAAGTTGAAAAAATAGGGGGGAAAGCTTGTATTGATACTTCATTTGATTATAACTGGATCATATCATTAAAGGAATTCTCGTTGTACATTGTTATCAATGAAAAAGGAAAATTAAAGCTAGTGATGTATAATTTTGCATCTCTTATTTTTGAAAACTGGATATTTATATACTTAAAAGAAAACATTGGAAATTAAACATGAAAGGAATTAAATTTGAATCTGTGTTAGTTACCACACATGCTTATCTTCTTTACTCAAAGAAAATTAATCTCTACACCTAGGATTGGAAATAAAAAACTGGAAGCTAGCATGGATCAGTGGAGAGTGAGTGATAATGGACAGACTTTCACTTATGGTATGGTTTCTATGTATATGTTAAAGGAAAGGGAGTATACATTTTACTGTAAAACATAGGTAAATGGTATATATGGGTATGATAGAATTCACACTCTAAAAGGGGTTGGAGAGATTCATTTAGTTCTAATTTGAGCTCTTATCTGATGATATAAGTTAATATGAACTGATGTTTCAAATATTTAATTTTTTTTTTGTATGTTCAAGAGTTAACTCTGAAATATCGAATAGAAAACAGTTTAATGTAACATTTTATTTTATGTTTGTTTAATTATTTAGAGTTTATATTAATGAGGAAATAGAAATCAATTTTTATTTGATCACATTTTTTTTCATTATCTATCATATTTGAAATCTCAGGAAGATATTAAAAAAGTCTCTCCTGTTTTTTTTTATAAATAGTATTGTCTTACAGCACATTTTGGAGTTCCACACATTTAGATTTTATTATTCTATTCTCTCCCATATCTTCCCAGTGGAAGCAATTAACATTACACTTTTTAGAATGCCTTGGACATAATCCTTATAATGTGGATGGGATCTACCTCTCCTACAAAATCTATGTTCAAGTTCATTATAAACACTTTTTATAAAGTCTTCCATAGTTTGTTCATTGTACATGTCCACCCTAAAGAAGATGTGTATTCTTCAATAATGGTCTCAGTAGTATCACATCTTAAAAACTGAAAAATATATAGAATGGTTTAATGATCTTGTAATTGTATTTTTAACATTTTATGGAGTGTCCTTAGATAAAAAATTTCTAAGGTATTTATATTGCATTGATAGGATGTCCAAGTGAAACTTATTTGCAGTAGTTATTTGCATATGATGAAATATTCTTTTAACTTGTTAACAGCAGTAGCAGGACATTGCATTCTATGTTGAATCTCAATATGCAAATCAACCTTTCTACTTATAAAACTGTCAAGATATTTATACTGATTTACATTATCAAGTTGATAACCATCTAAGCTGAACATTTCTGATGATTTTCTTCTGCAACTAACTGATTAAGACTTTTACTGAACATTAATTAGTAAACCAAAATTTTGATAAGTTGCATTCAAAACATTAAGAACATTCTGTAAATCATTTAAAAACATTGGTTATTTAATAAATGTCTAAGCATATCCAGATTCTGAATAATCTTTTTCTGTTGTAACTATAAAATGATAAAAAAAAATCAAGTCAGTCACATGATCTAATTTAATTAAGCTCGTGTTTACAAATGTTATGTATAGAGCTTGCAAAATAAGCTCCTTAACAAGCTTTGAGAATATCCTCAACCCCAGACCGGTTTCTGCTTCTAGTGTCATCAGTGAGGTGCCAGGATATTCAACATTAGATTAAAAATACTAGGACAAGCCCAGCACTTTATCTAATGTATAACTAGTTCAGTACCATATAGCTATTTGAGTTAGATAGCTGGATTGGAAGACATATGGATGTCTGACAATTTCAGATGTTCTTCTCAATAGTTATACATAGAGCTTGTTCTAGTATTTTTAATCTAATGCTGAATATCCTGGTACCTCATGGACAATGCCAGAAGCAGAAACTGGTCTGGGATTGAGGATATCTATCTATCTATCTATCTATCTATCTATCTATCTATCTATCTATCTATCTATCTATCTATCTATCTACCTACCTACCTATCTATCTATCTATCTATCTATCTATCTATCTATCTATCTATCTATCTATCTATCTATCTATCTATCTATCTATCTATCTATCTATCTATCTATCTATCTATCTATCTATCTATCTATCTATCTATCTATCTATCTATCTATCTATCTATCTATCTATCTATCTATCTATCTATCTATCTATCTATCTATCTATCTATCTATCTATCTATCTATCTATCTATCTATCTATCTATCTATCTATCTATCTATCTATCTATCTATCTATCTATCTATCTATCTATCTATCTATCTATCTATCTATCTATCTATCTATCTATCTATCTATCTATCTACCTACCTACCTATCTATCTATCTATCTATCTATCTATCTATCTATCTATCTATCTATCTATCTATCTATCTATCTATCTATCTATCTATCTATATATATATATATATATGCATGCTATTCTAATTGATTTAGTAATGTATTTTTATCGTGGATTTTTTTTCAAGTAAGGATGAATCTGGGCTACAGAGAAAATGATTTTTTAAAAATTTTCAGTATATTTTAAGAATTTAAAAAAAAAAGTTTATTATTAGATAATCATAACTTTTACTAAGATTGAATATACTTGTTTATGCTTGTTAAACAATAATTATCGTATGTTAATTATACTTAAATACTGTTGATAATTGTTTTTTTTAATTTTATTAATAAACTGCTTTTATATTCTAAATTTGTCACTGCTATGCTTTACCTACCATGTGCATATCAAAAATAGTTTACTATAGCTTTCTTATTTTATTATCTGTAAGAAAAAAGTGGAATAAATTAGCTAAGAAAAGATGTATGAGCTAACAAAAGTTGACTTATTTTTTTTTATTGATGGATTATCTCAGTATACTTTTACATAGAAAGTACATTTGCGACTATTTAATTTATTTCACTAAAAAAGGAGCTTTAGAAATGTTAAGTAAATTACTATTTCCCCAAATAATGAAATATATGTAAGATATCAAACTGAAATATCAGTTTGTTACTATAGCCATAATTTGATTATTTGGCATAATTGTGAAGATCATTATGGACATTTGTTCTAAAATAATATTTTTGGCTTTCAGAACAAAAAATATAATCCTTGCAATGAGAGTATTACTCATCTCACACAGTCTTGTGATCTATTTATTGTTATCACATATTAGTAACAATACACTAATTAGAAATATCACAACAATAATTGAACACTAAATTGCACGTCACGTGATACAATTAATTGATGTTAACAGATATTTAAAAATATGTAAAAAACAGTTTTTTCAGGAAACAGCTAAAAATATTGCTATTTCATTAGGATTAAAAACAAAAACCTGTTTTAAAGAAGTAATGAGATATATATTTTTTACTTTTTAAAAATATTGTTTTAACTACAAAAATGTGATTTTAAATCTTTATTTATTAAATTTTCATAGTCATGTAGTATTTTGCTTATAATGTTTTGAATATAAGTAGATTGTTTATACTGAACTTATATGTGGTCATATGTTTTGGTTGTATAAGATGGCATGAATAGCTATAGGAAATTTGAAAGACTGAGTTCAAAAAACTTCTAATTACATTAAGTTCAGTATAGACAATATATTTGTATTTAAATATTGCACATTTAGCCCGAATTCTGTCCATTCCACTCTGTATATTTAAATACATGAGGGGTCAGAGTGACTTAAAAGTCAACATGAATATGACAACAATATTAACAACAAGAGCTTTGAGCATTCCATCATCAGATTTTTAATGATATGGATGGCTGAAGAGTTGGAGGGCAGAGAAGATTGAAGCCTGTATATTAAATTTTGAATATTTGCTACCTTAATATAAACTAAGCACTGATTAATATAAATGTATGGAAGATGACAATCCAAATCGATTGATTAGTGTTGGTTCAGCATAAAATATATATGTTGGATATTATTTAACTTTTTCACATGTTGTGGAGATGTGTCTTGGTTGTGTAAGTTAGAGTGGATGCCTATAGAGAGCTTGGAAATCTAAGTTCAAATCCCTTCTAATTACATTTTTTGATATATTTCTTAGTGCCACTAATTAAATAAATTCCATAATCATTTTGTAAAAAGCTCCTGTGACATTTAAAATAAAAAAAGAATAGGCTAAACACAATATCATTCAACGGATCAAACTGTCAATACTTTTACTTTAGAATTATCAAGAAATTTTTATCCAAAAATTTCACCACTATCGTTATTAGGCAAAACTTTTCAAGAAACATTATTACAGCTGTTCATTAGCTTGATGCATGTGAAGTTATAGAATTTATTCATATGAGAATCACCTTCCTCAAATTGGATATTTGAAGTGAATGAATAGTAATAAACTTTCTAAAAAAATATTTTATTGGTTAACCAGCACAGTTTTTCTGTAAGTCAGACTTAAATTTACAGTTAAAAATTATATGTAAAGATATTCCAAGACTATGCGATACCGATTGCTTTTATTATCAGAAAATGACTAAGTATTGAACCTACAATTAAGAACAGCAATACTGTGCAGAAAAAGTTATAAGACCTTATGATGTCAAGTAGACAGACTAATACATAAGCATATAATAGATGGAAGTTCGTGTGTTTGATGGGTAGATTTCTTATTTTTTGTCATCCATCTCCCCCTCCCCCTCCCGTATATTTTTGAGTTATAGTGTAGTTGCATTTTTATGAAACGGTGCTAAGGAAGATGATATCGATGTTTACGTGAATGCACGGAAATAGAGTTATATGTATAGGATCTGACTATAACGTGTATATATGTCTAAATATTTATTTTGTAAATCATATACATTTTTAGTAAATATTACAAATTCTTTCATTTTTGTTTCCATATGTCATAGCATCGGCCGAAAGGCGAACCCGCAACAACCGTCTGCAATCAACTGCTTGCTGCAAGGCAGCTGCGCTGACCTCTCGGCTAACAACGCTTGGCAGTTTCATATTTATGCCTAGATGTTAATGTCTTTTGAGTTTATTTTTTAAAATGTATCTTGTAAAATATCTTATGACAGTCAGTGTAACTAATATATAGTACTTTAAAATGGTAAGATAATTTTTTTATGATTTTAATAAATCATCCTTCTAATAGTTAATCATTAACGGGGTTTATTAATTAAAGTAATTAGAATTATTATTTTACTATGTGTATATTTTTATTTGAAATATTTGCTTTTATATTTTTTTATATACTTTGTTTTCTTTTGCGTTCTTTTGTGTAATTTGTTTTTGCGAAGTTAATCCTTATACCATTAAGCAACATCAGAGAAAATCATTATTTTAATTACATCAAGCAATGAGTTTTAACCCCAAAGCTCACAAGGTCATATGATCTGTTTTTAATTTTTTTTTTAAATAACTATCAACAAGCTAGTTTTAACAACTTTTTCCAAAATAAAATATTCCTTTTTTTCAATAAAAAAATCACTGATTGATAAATATATACATATACAGTTTGATAAAAATTTGGCTCAGGAGTTTCTCACATAGAGAATAATTTCGTCAAACTGTTATTAAGGTCACATATCTTTTCATTACTTTTATATACAAAATAAATTTAATCTCATTTTTTTCATGTGTTTGACATTGTTACCAGGTAGCAATATCACATTATATATGACTTGCTTTATTGATTATTATGATTATTATATTGTAACCATCTACAAATGAGAATAATAAATATACTAGAAACCGACTTGACTAACAAGAGCATGAATAAACATGAATAGAGTCCACAAGGCACTACCGATTTTTATATTACCTTATATCAGCCTCACATTTTCTATGGCCTATTAGTAAACATTGATTAAACTAACCTTAAGATCTAAAGCAAAAATATTACAATATAAATTTAATTTGCAATTCTACTTAATAGTCAATAATAAGAAAGGCATCCATCAATGAAATGAATATGGAGTTAATATTATGAGTTGGATGATAAATGGATTAAGAAGTAGATGATTAAATGGGGGATGAATAGCAAATAGAAATTAACTAGTGAAAATGAATGAACTTAAGAGTGAGGAAAAGAAAAGGGAAATGTGTTAAGGTGATGAATAATTAAGATGGTGATAGTATAAGGGTTAATGATGGATAACTCAATTATGATAATGACTTAAGATGAAATGGAGATGAAATAAAAGAAAGAAAAATACAAATGTATTATGATGACAATGTTGATGATGAAGAATAAGATCCAGAACTACAAAACTATTAGTATATCAAACAACAGAATGACAATAACCAAATAAAGCAAGGATTCTAAGCTTGACTAAAAAAATATTTAACCACTATATTAGAATTTTTATGAGTTTTAAACTAGAAAAGAAACTTTCATCTTAAAATTACGCAGAATCAATTAAACAAAAGAATAAACATAAGAGATTAAGACAAAGCATAGAAAATAACTTAAGAAATAAAAAATTATAATAGATTCAAAATTGAGACTATTAATTAATAATTACTGTTCTCAGGTTTCAAATATCTTAAATATTACTATTTTAAAAGATATATTTGGATCAGTGAGATGGGTTTTGCCACTACTCAAATATAACAAGCAAATAGAGCTCGTAAAACAAAAATGGAATTAATAAAGAACATTTGGCAATTTCAATTTTAACAATAATATGGACTTTAAATTTTATATAGTATTAATAAGTTTTTAATAAAATAAATGCAATAATCTACTAAATATCTTTTATTTAATGTTCATGGGCAATATGATCAAGATCAGAGAATGATGTATCTAATGATTTAGATAAATAGGTTATTCCAAAACTGAATATTTAATCTTTAAAACATTACTTGAAAATAATACATGCACTTAAGTTCAACAGTAGTTTGATCAATAAGTGATAAAGCTTTATATGCTATAAATATAAGAGCTTAACAAAACTTATCTTGATATGCTAGTGTATAATAAAATCTATAATATAACTGATGATGAATATTTATGACAACAATAAAAATAATATGTTGATAGCAATAGCAGTATGGATAGTGTTTAGCAATAAGGTCACAGACAACTAAATATATTTTCAAACAAAATTTATTTACATTATTTACAAGTTGTAAATTACTAACAACATTTTATAGGAGTTTCTCTACAGAGTTTTGTTTGCACTTTCATGCCCCTCTTTCAACTAATAGGCTTATTAACAATACTAAAGACATGATCAGACCCCACAGACCACATATAACATTGCATGCCCTCACAATGGATGCAAAGCCTCATATTATAGTGAGACCAGAGCCTCCATAACCATTAGGTTGTCACAGCATAAGTATAGGTATAATAAGATGCATACTAACCAAGAATGGACTTCAGTTTTTGCACAATATCAAAAATTATCTGGATATGAATTCAAACCTGCCTCTGCAAAATTGGTTTGTACTGAGAGGCACGATGTTAAACGTAAGGTAAAGGAAGCTTACCTCACAGTAGAAGACTCCTTTGCCATTAATTGCAAAGAATCATGTTTTCCTATATCCAAAAGATGGGCTAATTGATGCATTTGCATAAAGTGTCCATATTGTACATATATAATGATCCCAATGAGAGAGTCATAACAGGCTATGATTATGAAAAATATACTTTCTTAAAAGCTCTTAGCCATTTTAATTTGTTGACTACAATTAATTTCTTAAGTTATACAGCTTTGCACAATTTTATTATTATTATAATTTTGACAAGCGTAAAGCATAAATCTATGATTTATTACTTAATAACAATAAAGAAACATATACAATTTTGAAAAATTGTGAACATAAATTTACACAGAACAAGATTTTATTATATCACTATATTGCTAAGGAAAGATCTCTTTGGATCTATTCACCATTTTAATAGATTATTATTTAAGTCAATTATTCATTGAGTTTATTTTGACTTATTATACATTTTATATTTTAACTATTTACTAATAGCATGATTTTAAAAACTTGTTCACTTTGAATAGACACAGACAATATATTTCAAAATCCCCATCTAATGGTTAATAAGCTACCAATATTATATTCTTAAGATATACTAATTTATAATGTTACTAAAAACTATTGACTTCTTGTTTTAATCCATTTATTTAGGCTATTAAACAGCCAACATTGCTTTAAAAGTCAAGATTATTATTATTCTATCTTTTAATTATTAGTTTTACCTTATAGGACTCTTTTTAAGATTAAGGAAAAATATTATATCCTAAACAAATTGGGTATAAATGATAAATAACATAGGTTAATGATATAAATGGGATCACCTCAAATGGATGGGCATTAAGTAACAATCTACTATAAAATAACCTTTAACTAATATTATCTTTTACCATCATTTTGCTCAATGCTAAATACAATCTACATTTCCAAATACCATATTTAAGAAACAATTTTATTGTTATCAATACTAAACCATTAAAATTAGGCTTATGGAACATAATAAAGCATATGATATATTCAGAGATATAATAGGATTGAGATAAGGCAAAAGAGAACAAACAGTAACCTAGACCATGGTCATTTCGTGACTTCAAATGGTCTTTAACCCCAGTGTCACTTCTGGAGCACCTTTAGGGACATAAAAGGAAGGGGTGGTCAATCCCTTGTTTAAATAACTATACCAACACATGTTCTGAAATCCCGGTATTGCTTTTGGATTACCTTTAGGGATATGAGAAAAGGAAAGGGGCAGTCAATTCCTTATTTAATAACTATACCAATACACTACAAAATTAGGGCCTTAATCTTCTCAAAGTTTTATGGGCATCATTCATGATTCACCCACAATGATCATTTATGTTATTACTCTGGATAAATGATAACTGATGTGTTGCAACATGGATCTACAATATATTCCAAATATTATATGTGTATCATTATAATCATTCCACATGATAACAGTCAAATCTCATGCTAATATCACTTGCCATGTATATATAAAGATACTAAGCAAAATGGAATATATTACCATTTGACACATAAAAATTATATCTATCATTATTAATTTGAGAATGACCCATAACTGTAGCCATCATCAATCCTTAATTAGATAAGTATTACACATATCAAATACCATGTTTAATGC
The DNA here is from genome assembly GCA_028023455.1 of Epiperipatus broadwayi. Classification (NCBI taxonomy): domain Eukaryota; kingdom Metazoa; phylum Onychophora; class Udeonychophora; order Euonychophora; family Peripatidae; genus Epiperipatus; species Epiperipatus broadwayi. The sequence continues at coordinate 3,557,855 of JAQFVV010012429.1, read as the reverse complement.
ACTTAAATTAACTAAAGTTATATACTACCCATTTATTATTATTATTATTCAACAATTGTAGCTTTCATCAATCTAGAAAGAAAAATATTAAAATAAAATTGTAATAATTCATTGTGAGAAATTTTAACCTTCTTATCTGTGTTCATACTTTAAATAAGAATGAAATTTATAATAAATTAGATTACTTTACCTTTTTTAAATAAATTTGATCAAATTTATATTTATCACGAGTTTCTTTTTTTTTTTTTTGCGGAAACTGGTTTTTATATCTGTAATTATAAAATATTACAAGACAATACATATAAGATTAATAATCATAAACTAAAGGAACACTACATAAACCTTCTTTTTCACATTTCTTCTTGTGAACAAAGAGAATGTAATCTTGATTGTAACCATTTGAAATCTGCAGCATTATATGACTGAAGGACATTCTTTATACGTAAGTGCATTTCATATTTATTTATCAATCTGAATTGTCCTCGTAATATGTTCTGGATCTATAAATAGTAGATTTCTTCTGTTAACTTTCAAAACTCGGTTATTCCAGAAATTAGAGGTTGAAGATAAACATTGCTTCTTATCTTCATCATGTATATGGATTTCACATATTTTATTGGTTAATGACAGTGTTTAATAATTAATATATTTTAAATCCAATTTACAATGTGATTGACATGATAATCAATATATCAAATTTCATTTGACATTTAATTTACTATTGGTGAAATTTTATAACTTAGTTTAAGAATGTGCGCGTAAAAATGCGATAGTAGGGACCTCTTCAGGTCTTAACCACAAGCTTATGTTTTGGAAGAAAATTGCAGAGGTCCCTACTATCGCATTTTTATGCACACATTCTTGAAGTTACAGCCTTAGTAAATATTACTTATGTAATCAATGTGCGTTTAAATAAATTTATAATTATAACTTAGTTTAATAAATGTTTCAATTTCACTTGTCAACGGATGGCGTATCCAGTTTTAACCCTACAAAAGTTTAAGGCAGTGCAGAGAATATTTAATATTAAGTCTTAATAAATACTTTTGAAAACTTTCTCAATTTATTATATTTATTTAAATTGTTTAATTAATTAGGCAGATAAGGTTATTATTTTCCTTAAATTGACTACAACAAAATAATTTTTAACTTCCCTTGAATTATTTTCCGAGCATGTTTTGCAGTTAACATATTATAATAAATTGTAATGTTTAGGGTTCATTTTAAGTACTATTTCATGTAAGTGAAGACATATCATGAGTATCTTATAAAATACTTAATAATTATGAAAATGCAAATTTATAATTAAGATATACAATATTATATCTTAATGGTATATGATATAAAACAGAGACTTTTGTATGGGTCACTGATCAAGTACTTCTAGAGAAAACCACTAAACATCACACGGTCACCATATTTCTTATGCTTGCTCATAACTGTTATTAAATCAGACAAAACTCTCCATATAGTAGGGCCACCCAGTAAAAGCCAGAGTAATCAATGGATGCCAGAAGGTTTGTGCATAAAATCCATATCTAGTGCCCACTCATCCAATATATCCCCGGATTATTTTCAAGTGTGTGACCTTTATCAGTGAGGAGCCTTGAATCTGAGAGCACTATAAATTATGAGAAAGCATAAGGAATGGTGATTATGTGATACTTAGTGGTTTAATACCAATCCTGCCTAATAGGATAGTGGTGGCTATGATATTAAAGAAACAAATACACCAAAATTTATGGGTAATGAACTGAGTTCAGACCTATATGACTATATAAGCTAATGAGTTTGGATTAAAAATACTATTTGGTTTTCAATTTTATTCTCATAGATTTGTAGTTAAATAGAGATAAAAGCTGGCTGCTGGAGGGTTACATTAGATTCTAAGATCTAGGTGCAATGTTCTCAGATCCAAGACTCCTCACTGGTGAAAGCCACAAGCTATAAACTAGTCTGGAGATATGGGATAAGTAGGCACTAGATAGAGATTTTATGCACAACCCTTTTGCCATACATCTATTACTCTGGCTTGCACTGGGTGGCACTACAGTATGGAGATTTTTACCTGTTTTACTTCTGGAGTATATAATAACAAGAAAGAATTAGTTTAATTATTTTCTGTTTTTATTTGGTGGCATATGGGAAGAAGTTAGATGATTAATAGTAATGTACTCTAAGACAAAATAATTTTGAAAGTAAAATTTAAGAAATACTATCTCGTCCAAAATCTAATTGTTTTATATAGGTCTGGTTTGCTTCATTGCAAATTGAAGTTAAAAATAAGAACATAAAAACTTCTAACTATTCTCTAACAGTATTGTATAAACAGTTCCATCCACACATTATCATTACAGTTTTAATCATCATACTGATTACATTTCAGCCCAGACAGGAAATCAAATCTCTTAAAGTGTTCTGTTTATTTTGGTGCCTGAGCAAGGACTCAAATCACTACTTTTATTTTATACTATGGCTTCCAAACAATATCTTTAATTGCCACCCATTCAATTCCATTTTAGCATTTTATTAAATCATATGCTATTAAAACTGGACGTAATGTAATAGGAGTACCATTAAAAATCCTAATTTAAAAATGTTTGGCAAAGAGGTACAATAGATATGAATGCATTTAAAATAATATACAGAGTAAACATTCAGGCAAAAATATCATGCGGTCATTATTCTTGAGTACACCAGTGTTTATCTATGAAATGAACACAGACTATACATTTTGTTCAAATGATATTAATATGATTTGTAAAGAGTAAGAGGACTAATATAGTAGGTGAACAAAAAGAGGGTACTAAGAGAAAAACAAAAGAAGGGGTTAGGAATTCATATAATATAAATAGTATCATTGAAATTTTTTAAAAAAAATGGAATTTTAATTAAATAATATTAACATATAATTCCTTAAGTAAAATGGTATAAATAAGTCAAAACATAACAACAACAACAATAATAATAATAATAATAATAATAATGATGATGATGATGATGATTATGATAATAATAATATTAATATTACTACTACTGCTACTGCTGCATCTGCATCTGTGGATGTTGCTGCAGCTATTGCTACTGCTTTTGCTACTTCTGCTATTGCTGTGGTTGAGTCTGCATCTGTGGCTGATGCTACTGCTCCTGCTGCTGGTACCACCACCATCACCACTGCCACCACTACCACCGCTGCTGCCACCGCTGCTGCCACCACCACCGCCACTACTACTACTAGTTTTAAATCAGCTTTATTAAGTAAAAATGTTGTTATACATAGTGTAAAAAAGAGTAACTTACATTATTTCATCAGTTACATTTCATTTTACAGTGAAATAACAATTATTGAAGTAGGAAAAAGTCAGTTAATGGTCAGGTTTTCTGACAATAAGAAAACCAGCAAATAAAACGTGTAAAAAAAATCAACAAAAAAAGTTCTTCTTCGGGCAATGTTTTCTCCGTATGTAATTGTGGGTTTCTGATTAGGCTGTTGGCATCTGAATTGATTGCCAAGTGTCTGTGAATAGTCCAATCGGGGCAATCATTTGGTCCATCTTCCTTATTGTTTGTAATTTATTAAGGTAAATTGTTCTGAATTTGCGAGAAGTCGGGTTGAATACAAAATGACAGCGCACGAATCAGAGAGTGAAAAAAAAGGTATGGGTGTAGTCTGATTGAGGTAAAATTGCCTATCTGTATTGCATTAATTAATAACACTAGTATGGTATCATTACTCCCAGTGAGTGTTGAAATTAGCTCTCTATAAATGTTAAGAGCTCGACAGTCAGTGATAATATGGTTAATGGTCTCCTCATCGCTATGACAAAGTGTACATATTGGATTGATGTTGGCATTTTTCATTCTTGTTGTCAGCAAAAAAACTTGTAGGTAAGGCATCTAGATTAATCTTTACTAAGAAGTCAAGATATTTTGGTTCTAGGTGCCAATATTTGAATCTTTATATAAGTGTCTTATTTGTTATTGAAAGACTACTGCTATGCAACGAGTGGTTAGAATCTGCATTTATCATTTGATATGCATCCCAGTACTTTAATTTATTTGTTGTTTGATCATTCTGCTTATTGAGCCCTGTGGTATAGAATTATGTGGAATGAAAGAAGGTGATGTTTTTCCATTGAGGGTTATATGTAGGCTTCTATTTATTAATAAGTTAGCCAGTATATGCATTATTGGTATTGGAATGTTATATTTGCCTATTAAGCAAAGAAGGCTATCAACTGGCACAGAGTCAAATGCTGCTTCTATGTCTAGCTGAACTGCCACTGGTACTGCCTTTCTTTTGGTTTTTATGTCTTCCTGTATGATTCTAAATAGCATTAGTGCTTCAGGTATGGAGTTGTCTTTTTGGACAAATTGGAATTTAGACAGATGCAGGAGTATCAAAGGCTGAATTTTGTCCTTAATAATGGACTCAATTATTTTTATTATGAGTGGTGACATTGAAATCAACCTTAAATTGTGAAGTGGGGATGGCTGTATGGTCTTTTTTTTAAAAAAAATGGAACCATTGAAACTGGGTATAGTAAATGGATATTGTGAATCTGTTGAGACAAAAAAGACAACATATTATATGTTATAGGAATAGTGTAATAGTTAAGATGGTGAAATAGAAATTTTAGGATGGCATGAAGTACAGGGTGTGCATGATTTGGCATGTTGCTTATTTTTACTTCAATGTCTTTTTTGGTGATATTATGTGATTCATTTGATATCCCCAAAATATAATTGACCCAGATTGGATTTAGGTCTTTGTTGAAATCGTGTTTTAAAGTGATCTAATATAGGGAAAATCATATTCTCACCTGTGATTATCTGATCTGCTATGAGAATGGATGATGGGGTTGGGCTTTCGCTACTATATCCCAGAGCCCAACGAATGCAGCCTTGTCCAGTTGTGAGTGTCTCTAAGATATAGTTTAGCTTTTTAATTGATATATAGTTTGCCAGTATGAGTTGTGTGTCTTTATATTCCTGCTTAAGCTGAAGAACAGTGTTTATTGACTGTGGATTGACTGTTGTGGAATTTAATTTGTCCCTTATCAATTCTAGTTTATTTAATGTTTTGGTGGGTGGTGGATTTCTTGTTGTGTAACATCTGATTGTAGTGGTGAGGATGTTGATATAAGTAAATGAGGCTTCTGCTGGGGATAGAGATAAAATGTTTAATCTGTTCAATTGTATATAAATTTCTGACAATACAGCTTCTGGTGCATTGGCTTTAAGTAGAAGATGAGTAGTGTTGGATAATGACAGGGTGGGCTGGGTATATGTAGGTACACTGATTTCAACTTTTAGAGCATTATGGTCTGAGAAAGGGACTGGATGGAGTGAAGGTTTTATTTGAAAGTGGAGTTCAGGTGAATAGAAGAGTACATCTATTAATGTTGAATGCTAGCTTCAAATACTACTACTACCACTACCACTACCACCACGACCAACACCACCATCACTACCACTACCACTACCACTACTACTACTACTACTACTACTACTACTACTACTACTACTACTACTACCACTACCACTATCACTAAAATAATAATAATAATAATAATAATAATAATAATAATAATAATAATAATAATAATAATAATAATAATAATAATAATAATAATAATAATAATAATAATAATAATAATAATAATAATAATAATAATAATAATAATAATAATAATAATAATAATAATAATAATAATAATAATAATAATAATAATAATAATAATGCAATAGAAACAGTTACTTTTAAAGTGAAGGATTTTATTGTAAAATATATAAAACACAGTTTGACATGATATTTTTTGCTGTTGCTTAATATATTAGAAAAGAGGCATATGTTGGAAAAGGTGAAAAATTCATATATGAAGATTAAGCAGAGCTAAAGAAATATATATAATTCAATGTCAAAGAAATATATAAAAATATATGTCTTATTAAAAAATACAGAGCAAAATAATTTGATTCTTTAAAATAAGCAAAGAACAGTGATAAAAATATTTGGAAAAAGGGTTTTAAAATATAAAAATTAAGATAGAAAATAGATTCAAGAATGATGAAAATAAATTTGAAAATATACAAGGATACTATGAATAGAAAAAACCCTATCTGGAAATAAAATTGACGAAAGTCAAAAATATATTGAGAGCAAAATAGAAAGTTCAACTGTAAAGTTTGACCAAATGGAAAATCAACTTAAGCAGACCTTCAAAATTAAGTAGATTCCAAATTGAAAGATATGGAAGAAAATATAAAAAATTGCAAATGAATAGATTTGTTCATCCTAAAGAAAAATCTGTCAGAAGATTATCTGGTGACTAATGTAAAGAAATGCTTTTTAACAGTAAAGTAGAAAACATGTCAAGCATTGGGGGCCTAGTGGTTAGCACAGCTGCCTTCCAAGCAGCTGGACCAAGTTCACTTCCTGGTCAATGCATTTGAGACATGAAAAAAAAGTAGAAAAACATGAATAATTATTATAAAATATATAATAAATATAGTTATTCCTGTCCTACTTTTAACAATTCCCTTAAAAAAATACGTTTTAATACTGTAATGACTCATCTTAGTTTAAATAAATTCATTTAGCTCAATTAATCTTAGCTTAAATGAATATATCTACTACAATTACGTGGATAAAATAAAAGTTATTGTTTTATTATTTCTTGAGACAACCTATAATAAAAAAATACTAATTAAAAAACCATATACAAAAGCTATTATTTATTCTAAAAGTTGGTTGGTGATAATAAAATAAAGAATGAGTTCATTCCAAAAAAAAATATTTTTGTTTCCAATGCATTTTAGAAAAATCACATACCACAATAGTGATAATATTTAAATCACATTTATCATGAAGTCAGTGACTAGATATATATAATGATAATTTAATACAAATTGTAATAGAAAACTTTTGTATATAGAAAATAGAATGAACAATTAGAGGTTTATAAATAGTATTGAATTAAAAGTTTTATAATGCAATAACATGTTTTATCCAATATTATTGGTAACAAACCCAGAATATACAATAAAAAATAAATTAGAAAATAATATATACTTCATAATACAGCAAATGATATTATGCAAGATGTATCCAAAGAAAATATGAATACCAGCTACTGTAATCCCTAGAATAATGCAAAATGTAAAATGCACACACAATGATTATGGATTGATTACTGTTCAAGAGAATCATCAAGTAGCAAATGAGACTTCCTGTGATCAACATACATGATACACATGAGATAGTATATAAATCAGCAGGAATAACAAAGTACTGATATATTCTGAAAACAGAGAATGAGACTCTGTAGTCCTTATTATAAGAATCAGCATAAGTCACTGGATTTTATCAAACCAATTTATCTTAACTCAAATAAATGTGCTCCCATGGGTCGTATGAATGACAAAGAAGAAAAATTGACTGTTTATTATTAGTTCTAAAAGCAGTAAAAAAAAATCTAATTAAATAACCAATAATATTAATTAGTGTAAAAATTTATCTTCAGTTCATGACTATTAAGTAAAAGATAAATTTGTCCCTAAGGACTTCATATGAGTTATATGGGACAATACTGATTAATTTTAACCCATATTGTCAGTAGCATTGATTTGATAATGTGGTAATGATACAATATTACATACTAAATAAAAAGATATTGTGGAAGCAGATGCATGTATGTTGAAAGATTTTAATATGGTATTTGCCTGATTCCCTAGAATTAAATGAACCACACACCTATTATTATAATTTACATAAATATTATAAAATAAAATAAATAGACAACAAAAACTATTCGTAATTTATATTTAATAATGATCATTTGAGTAGCAATGTTGTCAAATATGACCTACATGTATAGAATAATCATATAAATATAAAAGCATACAAACAATACTATGCTTGGAACACAATCATATCATTCTTACAAAAGAAATGATGACTATCATGGAACATACACTTAGGCATCTATGTAACATGCAAGTGTTGTGATCTTATTCATCTATTATAATAAAAAAAAGATTATTTCAGTAATCATAAGTAATAACCGATAATACTTATTAACGGCATATTGGACGAATAAGTAGTTTACTTTGTACTTATGATTAGTTCATTTTAGTTTATATATACTGTCATATCTGACTCTGCCTTCAGAAGTGGATTATTCCAGATTCCTTGCCTGATTGGCTAGCACCCAGTTGCTATCCAACGGGATTAAAACCTTCACTGGGGTTCGCACACTGAATCCATGGGTTTCCAGTAAGGTAGAGGATCTACCTTTAAATAGTCAGCATTTTGGAGGCAAGGCAGAAAGCAATTACTTCTGTTAACCTGAATGACAGAACATGCTCTCCATAAAACCTTGTCATCAGCAAAGATATTTATCTAGTCATTATTGAGATGTCCACGCAGTGAGGCAAGTCTACCTATGGACTGGAAACTGCTATGTCTAAACTAAAGCCAACTCAAGGCAAGCTAACTACATAGCTGGAAGAGTCTTCTTACCAGAACTCATGATGCAGGCTAATCATTAGCTGGAAGCAAGTTCCATACTTCACACGACTATCTCAGCATTGAAGCATATCAACTGTATTTGTACATTTGTTTAACTAATGTGTGTATATATTTTGTACTAATAAATTATACATATTTATTGCTGAATAGTTGTTCTTTTTGTATCTGTTGGTTTGGTAACGAACCTGCAAGCCTAACCAAACACAACATATACAGTATTATATTGCCCAATACAATTAACTGACATCAACAGTATCCTACACTGTGTAAATAATAAACTACTCTGCTTTATAAAATATTACTGACAATAAATTCATTGGCTTCAAAAATGACAAGAATAAAATCCAATCACTCCAAATTAAATATATTTGCTGTGAAGGTTAAAACTATATTTTTATTGTTTTGAAAAAAAAAAGTTTAATAATGTAGTTTGCACACTTTTTTTACCCATTATTTTCTTTAGAATTATATAACTTTTTAACCATCATTTTCTGTAGCATATCTAATCTGAGAGCTTTATTCATTTTTAGAATTGTATTCAAAATTTTTGAACAATCCTGATAAGATTCCCTAACATCTTTTTACCCTTATCTTTTTGTAATATGTCATCATCAATTTGAAGAAGAATTTAATCATTAAACTTCTCTTGAATGTGATTAATATATTGTCACCCTTTTAAAGGCAAATACATGCTTAAATCGAATATTATTTATTAATTTAATGAAATTTTATAAAATTTTCATTTCAAATCCTATACAATTATATGCACAGCATTGTAAACTGTATGTAATACATATTTCTTGTAGAGCTTTGAATCACCAAGGTTTTCATTACAATTTTTGATAAATATAATTAATTCACTATTATTTAATTATACAATCAAAAACAATGTCTTTCAAAACATATAAAACTGCTTGTATAATATTTTTCAGTTTTCTATTCAAATATAATTTATTTTGACAAACTTCTTAGTCTCACATCTCAGGTCAAATAACTGTATGTTTATGATTCTCCTAACAGGGTCTTTTTTCAGCATAATATGATCTTTGATGGTTTGTTTACTATTCATTTGAATTTTTTTGGCCATTTTTAAAAATAGATTTCTAATTTTACAAAATGAACTTCAAACTGAATATACATATTTTTATATAACTAAACATGAATTCACAGAGGCAAAACTCTCCATGCAGTAGTGCCACTCAGTCTAAGTCAGAGTAATCAATGGATGCAAGAAGGTTTGTGTATAAAATCCCTACCTAATGCCTACACATCCAATGTCCCCAGACTAATTTCTGTGTAAGCATAGGAAATGGTGGTGATGTGATATATAATGGTTTGCACTTGAATTCTTACATAATTTTGAATATATGAAAATTGAATTAACAAGCTGAATAAATTATTTTTGAATTCTTTATGCTTTGTATTTGTCTCCTTATTTTTTGTATAAAAATCCCTTAAATTTCTCATGCTAGCAATTACTCACTATTGTAATTATTCTAAAATGCCATTAAAATTACTGATGGAGTATTTTTAATAATCTGATTTTGAGGTTTTATTAAAAAAAATATTTGAATTTAAAAACGTGAAACAAAATAGTATCGTATTGTATGCAGAAATAATATAGATTTTCTAAATCCAAATTCCTAATAATGTATGGATAAAAATACACTGTCCAATAATAATAACATTTTAAAATCTGTCCTTCTTCTGATATAGGACTAAAATATGTAATAAAGAAATTTCAAATCAAATTTGATTTTTTTGTATTTTAATGCCATATAGCTCATAGAATAAACATGCATTTCAACGTACAAATGCCAGGGTGTTTTCACATAATACTAAATGTATTGACTAAATGCTTGAAATTTTATATTCTTTTTCTAATTTTTATTTGTTTTTAAAATGTTTTCCAATGAATATTTTCCCAAAATCAAACTTATTTCTATATCTTTCTTTTTAGCTATATTTTTCATTATTTTTTTCTAAATTAATAAAAAACATTGAATTATCATCAACAATCAGCACTTTTAATTGCATTTTAAAATTATGAAATTAAAAAACAACCAAGATTTGCAAAATCAAGTTTCATTGAGTCTTCATTTTTCTTTTTCATTTAACATTTTTCTAATAGTGATTGTTTTAGTTTGACCTATTAGTTTTTGTTTTATTACAGTCTTTGATCTGTAATATTAAATTCAATTTTTTCTCATCCACCAAAAAAATCCAATATTTAAAAACTCATTTAGTAATTTTAATATTTTTTGATTTTCATTGACTTTAATTGCATTTCACATCTATGATTTATTAATTCTTTCACCAAGAGCTATTTCTGAAATGATGCAACATTTTCAGAAGGTTTTATAATTTGATGTTTCTTTTCTAGCTTTCACCATTTCCACACTTCTTCTTTCCACTCATAATAAATAAAAGAGTGCATAACTTGTAAATATAAATTATGAAGCAGGATAGAGATGTCTAGAATAGACACAACCTTATTCTAATTACGCTAAACCAATATTGAAGCCATACATTATTAGAACAATAGCAATATTAATCAATGACAATTGTACAGCAGTTCTACCATGCCTTTGAATCTCTGGAGCAATATTATTACAAATTAGTAGTCAGAATTTTTATCAAGTAATAAAAATTGAGTTATTCTGTATTTGCAAAATAGATAATAAACAGGCAAAAACTCTCCATATAGTAATGCCACCTTGTGCTAACCAGAAACTAGTCTGGGGATATTGGATGAGTAGGCAGTAGATAGGGATTTTATGTACAAGCCTTCTGGCATCCATTGATTCCTCTGGTTAGCACAAGGTGGCACTACTATATGGAGAGTTTTTGCCTGTTTACTAACAGTTATGTGCTAGCATGAGATGGTGATCATGTGATGTTTAGTGGTTTAACACTATTCCTGCCTAATAGGATAATGGTGGCTATGGTTGTTAAAGAGCCAAAGTCACCAAAATGTATGGGTGCTAAATTGAGTTCAGACCCATATGACTATATAAGCTATTGTGCTTAGATTGAAAATATTATTGTGTTTTCAATTTCATTCTCATAGTTTTGTAGTGAAGTAGAGATAAAAGATGACTGCTGGAGGGTTGCATTAGATCCTAAGATCTAGGTGCAGTGCTCTCAGATCCAATGCTCCTTACTGATGAAGGCTGCAAGCCAGAAACTAGTCTGGGGATATTGGATGAATAGGCACTAGATGGGGATTTTATGCACAAGCCTTCTGGCATCCATTGATTACTCTGGTTAGCACAAGGTGGCACTACTATATGGAGAGTTTTTGCCTGTTTACTAACAGTTATGTGCTAGCATGAGATGGTGATCATGTGATGTTTAGTGGTTTGAAATAGATAATAGTTGCAACTACTTTTGGCTTTAGGATTTGCTTTAAATTATAAACTACATCATAATAAAATACAACCTTTTAAAAATAGCATTATCCAAGTTATTATTATGTGTGTATAATTTTATTGTCTAATAATGATTATAATTAAAGTAATCATAATAGCTGAAATACACAGGCTTATATATACCTGCATCTATATATGTAATAGACAGGTATGAGCACAGACCTTCACACGACCCACCACTCTCCACACTATCACATAACACTGATACACCTGAACACACATATGTTGAAAAGATAAATAATCACCAATATACGTATTTCATGCTAAACCAGCAATCATCAGTTGGTCCAGACTACCATCTCCACACATATATGTTACAAGTGCTCAGATATATATTAAGATAGCAAATTCTCCTACTTTAATGGACAGGCTTCAATCTACTCCACACTCCAACTCTTCAACCGTCCATCCAAACGAAAATCCGACGATGGAATGCTGAAAGGCCACCCCGAGGCCGAGATTATTGTCACACCCATGTTGACCCAAAGTCAATCCGACCCCTCATGTACAGGACACAATCCATTAAATACATATACAAGGGATAGGCAGACATCTCTAATATGTAATAGCTGAAATACACAGGCTTATATATACCTGCATCTATATATGTAATAGACAGGTATGAGCACAGACCTTCACACGACCCACCACTCTCCACACTATCACATAACACTGATACACCTGAACACACATATGTTGAAAAGATAAATAATCACCAATATATGTATTTCATGCTAAACCAGCAATCATCAGTTGGTCCAGACTACCATCTCCACACATATATGTTACAAGTGCTCAGATATATATTAAGATAGCAAATTCTCCTACTTTAATGGACAGGCTTCAATCTACTCCACACTCCAACTCTTCAACCGTCCATCCAAACGAAAATTCGACGATGGAACGCTCAAAGGCCACCCCGAGGCCGAGATTATTGTCACACCCATGTTGACCCAAAGTCAATCCGACCCCTCATGTGTGGAGATGGTAGTCTGGACCAACTGATGATTGCTGGTTTAGCATGAAATACGTATATTGGTGATTATTTATCTTTTCAACATATGTGTGTTCAGGTGTATCAGTGTTATGTGATAGTGTGGAGAGTGGTGGGTCGTGTGAAGGTCTGTGCTCATACCTGTCTAGTAATCATAAGTAATTTTTATATAAATTATGCATTATTACTGCTTATTTTTTTACCATTATATTTGAAAACTTTATATACATATGTGTGTAATTTCGTCTTGATATCTTAAAAATATCATGTTAAATCACTTTCATTACTTCTGTTTCTTCTACTGTCATACAAATGCAAAACCATCATTTACATTTTCAATCTCCTATGTATATAGAGGTAGAAAATCTAGCAAATACTTTAAATAAGGAAAACAATATCTATAAAACAGATATAAATATAGCTACTATTTAAGATCGGGTTATATAGAAAATTTCATTTCTATTCATTTAAATCCCTTATGCGTGAAAATTATATATTATTAAGTGCAGAATTTTCCATCATTTTAATAAATTGATAGAAAATTGTTATATAACTTAGCCATTCCTATGTCTGCTAGATAGCAAAACAAATGTAAAATAAATATTTATATTTTGATGTATGTAGATACAGCATATCTGATTCCATAAATGTAAACAATATTTTAGGAATCAAAGTAATCAAAATGATTTAACAGCAGTTTGCTAAGTTTAAGCTATAAATTATATATATATAAGTTTGGAAAATGTTATATTTAATAATATTGCATATATATAAATGAAAAAAAAAAAAGCTACAGATTAGAAAATCAGTAAATACAGGGTATATTGTAGGAAAAATAATAATAATAAAAAAAAAAATTGTCTAACTACGAATTATAAGAGCAATCAACTTTAAAATAAACAAAAACAAAAACTCGGATCTAATTATTAATGAGATGATTAATAAAATGGCCAAACTAAAAACTATAAACCCTGATAAAGGTAAAGTTTTATAAAGTTTCTTAATGATGTAAAGAGTTCATTAAACATTATAAGTTAACTGTAAAATTGAGCTGCTAAAATAAATTGTATGAAGATAATAGCAAGCAGTGACAAACTGTAACCGACGATGATTATATGCTATCACGTGATCATATTGCATTTGGATCTGACAACATAAATGCATGCATACTCGTTTCTTTATAATTAATATTTCGTACAAAAGTGAATCACTTATTTTAATTAATTTTTGTTTGTTTCAGAATTCATCATTTTTTTTAAATATAGTATCTAATCTATTTATTTTAATTAGCAACAAATATATATACAGTAAAATTACCTAAACGTTATTTCTTAAATGGGAAAATCAATAAAATAAATAGTAAAGTAATCTTTTCTTTCAAACCAGAAAACAATTAATGTCTAATATAAATTCCTTTAGTCGATGACTCTGATTAAAAGAAAAGATTTTGCTTAATTATATCTATTTATGACTAATGATAAATGTTGATTTATAATTAATAATAATTATTGTCTGAACATATTATGTATCCAAAAAAATCTTTGTAATAATCTTTATATTAATACTACTAATAAAACATTCTAATAATTACACCGAACTTTTAGAATTTATTGTAACTTTAAAAATTCAATACTGTTTAACTTTTTTTTTTAAAAAAAAAAAACAACAACATAATAATCAAATGCTTATTATCAAAAACAATTTTTGATGAAAAAATAAATATTTCCAATAATAATTAACTTTTTTTAATTATTTAGAACAAATAAAACCTATGTTCGTAGATGAATAAAAGTCCATATAAAAATTTGGGTCCTTAAATTATAAATATTACAGATATATTTGCAAATGAAATTTGATCATTAACAAAAGCAAATGTATGAATCTTCTAAACTCATATTACGTCAGTATCTCAACAAACCCATTGTAGGTACGTTTTTAAACAAAATTAGGAGTTTGGTTTCTGTTGTAAATCAGAATCGTAAATGTTGTTTTAATAGAATATTTTATTAAGAGATGTATTTTTTTCTGATATAAATAAAACACACCATATTGTGAAGATTTACTATTTTAAAACAGGCAAAAACTCATTATACGTATTGCCACACATAGCAAGCTAGAGTAATCAATGGATGCATAAAGGCTTGTGCATAAAATTCCCATCTATTGCCTATTCATCCAATATCCCCAGACTAGTTTCTGGCTTATGGCCTTCGTCAGTGAGGAGCCTTGGAGAAACTAGTCTGGGATATTGGATGAATAGGCACTAGATGGGGATTTTATGCATAAGTCTTCTGGAATTCATTGATTACTTTAGCTTGCTGTGTGTGGCAATACGTATAGTGAGTTTTGCCTATTTAAAACAGTTATACACAAGTATAAGAAGTCGTGGTCATGTGAAGATTTACTATTGTGATATAATATTGCATTTATTACTGTCTATCATTATCAAGATTAAACCCGTAATGTAGATATCATAAATTAAGTGATGACAATATGCAGGGTTCACTCAATTTTAAAGGTTCTTTTAGCTTATACACACACACATATATATATATTGGAAAAAAAAATTAAAGCATATGTTTCAAATATTAAAAGTCACCTTTTTAAACATTTTTCATAAGGATCTAAAAATTCGAGTTCAGCTTCTCATTATTAAGTAGGATTTAAATTTATTTTTTATGAAATTATTACACAATTGATACATTGTACAGGCTTAAACCTGCATTTATATATGTAATATATGCAGGATTCGAACTCAGATTTTCACACGACCTACTACTCTCAGTGCCATCTCATATTGCTGACCCACCTGATCACACACAACATGTGGGTGATCAGGTGGGTCAGCAATATGAGATGGCACTGAGAGTAGTAGATCGTGTGAAAGTCTGAGTTTGAATACACAACTGATATAAAAGTAGGATCCTATATTATCCTATCATTAATCTTCATTTTTAATCTACACCTTCAGGAATTCATCTGCTGATATCATTGCCAAATATTAATGACAGTTTCTTCACTGACCTGGCTGTTGTTCCTACTGATTTTTATGATTACTTTAATAAAATTTCATTAGAATACCATTATGCTAAATTAAATGCAATACTATAAAAAATTGTATGGTCAATTTCTTAGGATATCACATGGTGTTTAAGCATCCAATTGAACAATTAAATAAAACAATTCCATTCATTAATCAAATTGAGTTTTGCTGGAAATTAATGCAGTCATAGATATTAAACACTCTTTTGTACTCCTGACTAAATTACCCTACGAATTTAATGGATAATATACTTTAATAAAGAATTATGGATTTTTCTGTGTATGCTGATAATCTTAATTTACAGAAAATGTGTATTCTAAATATTGATTTATTTATTTTTTAAATATCTTTCACAATCCTGTTTCTGTGTAAAGTAAGCTTGCATACTGATTTAACTGTAATTTTACTATTACTTACCAACCCTATAATACTTTTGATGAGAATATTTTACTGCTCTTAAGTAAAAACAGATTCTTTCACCATACTATACAACAGGCATGTCAAACTCATTCAAACAATGGGCCACTTTATGCTACTGGTAAGATTCTCGCGGGCCACATCACACAAATTTTCTTAAAATTGTATTTTGAAAGTGAAAATGCAGGAATATAGATAGGGTAATTAAAGCATATTATGTAGTTTAGTGAATTCACTTCAATAATATACAATTGATATAGTATTGCTTTTATTTAAACATTTATTTTATCTGATTACATATTTATAAAACTACAATTTATTGTTTTTACTGGAAACTTGCCAGCGTTTTCCTCTTACTAGTTTTTCAATATCTGGATTCAAAGACTGAGAACAAGCAATTTTCATTATGGCAGATAGATGTTTATCAGTTAATCTTGATCTGTAAGCTGTTTTATTTAATTTCATGCATGAAAATAATTTCTCACATAAGTATGTACTTCCAAAAAAGCTTAAAATTTGTGCAGCAAATTTTTTAATTTCCGGGTATCTTTCACCTAAATAGGAATAAATTTTCGGAGTTCCTACTTCTCGATATTTGGTTTTTAAAATCGAATCATTCTGGAAATCAATTCCAGTTGTATCGAAGTCGGAGCTTTTTCGACTTCAAAGGCAAATGGTCCCGTGAAAAGAGAAAAAATTTCTTCGAACTCCTTGAAATCATCAAAACGTTTATCGAATTCGTCTTTTATTTTTTCAATTTTTGCAGAGTGATGTGAAAACGAGCAACTTTGATTTTGTGCTTTTAACTGCTCACATGTAGGAAAATACGTCAAAACGTTCTTTTGCAAATGATTTTTAAACAAATTCAGTTTTTGTACAAAGCTTGCAACTGCATCATACATATTCGTTATCAATTGATCTTTGCCTTGCAATGTAATATTAAGATTATTCAGATGGCCTGTAATATCTATTAAAAATGCTAGGTCTTGTACCCACAATGGATCTTTTATAATTGATATATTTTCATTGTTTTCATCTTTCATTTCAAAAAATAATATTATTTCTTCCAAAATCAGATAGAAGCTCTTTAAGACATTGTGGCAGGACAACCAATGAACTTCTGTGTAATAAGGAAGATCTTCGAATTCGGATTCTAAATCTTTAAGGAACGAAGTAAATTGGCGATGGTTAAGTGCTCTTGATCGAATAAAGTTGACTATCTTTGTAACTGTTTTAAGTACTTGATCCATTTTTAAAATTTTAAACAGAGAACTTGTTGGTGAATGAGGCAATGAAAAGCTTTGATTTTCGGTTTATCTGGATATTCGTCTTGTAATTTCCTTGCTAGTCGTGACGCAAAACCTTTAGTTTCACCTGTCATCGATTTAGCACCATCAGTTGTAACAGAAACAAGCTTGTCAACAGGCAAGTTAAGTTTTTCTAAAATGCTCCATACAGCATCAAAAATATCTTCACCAGTTGTTGTTCCGTGAAGAGGGATGAATTCCAACAATTCTTCGGTGATCCTCATGTTATTATCGCAACCACAAAAAAAAACAGCAACTTGTGCAACATCTCTTATATACGTACTTTCATCAATAGCAATTGAAAAGAACTGGATTTTGGTAGATATTTTCTGTAATTGCGAAGTGATGTCATCTGCCATTTCAGTAATTCTATCTGCCACCGTATTTCTTGATAATGAGATGTCTCGAAACGCTTGTACTTTTTCTGGACAGACAAATTCGGCAGCTTTTATTATACATTCCTTGATTAAAGAACCATCGGTGAATGCTTTTGAATGTTTTGCTAATAAATAGCTTATTTCATAACTAGCTCTTGTTACTGATTCATTACTTTTTATAAATTTTGTAAGCACTCCTTGCTGGCTACTTAATGAATTCTTCATTGTTTTTAATTTTTCTTCTCTTATTTTAGCTTCAAAACACGAAAATTGTTTTTCGTGATTAGTGCTATAATGTCGCTTAATATTGTATTCTTTAGCAACACTAATAGTTTCTTTGCAAATTAAGCATGTAATCTTATTGTTCACTTCCACACAAAAATAATTCAGTTCCCACCTTTCTTGAAATTTTCTTCCCTCGTCATCAATCTTTCATTTTTTATTTAGCGTTGGAAGTGGCATTTTCTGTAATAAAAATAGAGCTTTAGATTTAAATTTTTAAAATTTAAAAAATTGCAACTACGTTTATGCAAAATACGCTTCGTAAAAATTTAACGCCACTCTCGTATCTAACCGTAACGAGAGCGCTGCTCTCGATGCTCGCTCCGGGAATTATGCTCGATAAATGGAGGTAGCTATAAAAGGTACGGATTACGTTTTTTCTCTCTCTCTCAGTCCTGACTTCCCAGCACGGAGCAATTAAGATAGAGATGTGACAAAGAAGAAAGCTGTGCATAAGGCCATAGGTTAGAAATGGTCGAAGCCACTAAAGTTTCCCAAGGCCGAACATACACTGGTAAAATTGTAGAACTTTTAGTGTTTTCCAAACTGAAATGTAATCGTTACTAACTTATATGTAAAATATTATTGTTTCTCATGTTTGATTATAATTAAAATATTATATAACAAAATGCATGCTCGTTATTTCTTATGCTGTCTGACTAGTTTCAGAAAGATATAAACTCTTGGATATAGCAGTTTACTTATATTTTTTGAATGAGTTATAAAAGGAAACAACCCGCAAATTTTTAACACACCAATCCGGATAAAGAAACTAGCGCAACTGCCTTTTGTTACAATTCAAAGAAAAAAACAATATCTGCAGATAGGATTGCTACGTTGGTGGCGCGAATAGCTGACTAATGTATTTATGTTCTCGGAAGCACAGCAGCACATTATTAACGTTGCCAGCTTTGGTATTCACATATCTCAAATGCTTCATCATCATAAAGGCATAAGCTATGCGTGTAACCGAGAATTATAAATTAGCTATGTATGTAGACAACAATTACTGTATATATTTTAGTTCATGTAATTAAATATAAGAGCTTTTTAAAAAAAATTAATTTATTGTTTGCAACATATCGTTCTGTTTTCATTTTATTACATAGCATCTTAGACGAGGGCCATGAAAAATCCTTTCGAGGGCCGCATGCGGCCCTGGGGCCGCCAGTTTGACATGCCTGCTATACAATATAATATTCAGCGGTCACACTCATCATGGTTATAAAGCTTTGGTTATTCTACATTTGTTGTTTACTATTTTGTTTTTGCTTTTGGCAGTAAAACATATTAAAAAGAATATTATATATTTTATTTAAAAGCAGTAAAGTATTTATTAGCTTCTTTATTAAACATACTGGCACTTAATAGAGTAAAATAGCATATATATTTTTCACTTCTGAAATACATACTCATAATAAGTTTATGTTTTAATTTATATATTGTTTATATTTGACACCATATATTATCCAAGTCCGTAAATATATAAATATATTGGTAGAGGATGTAAAAATTAACATATTTAACAATGTAGGATATTAAAAGAGCCGCAGATTTAATATGAATATATATTTAACCTTAATCTAAATTAAGGAATTAGTATAATTCTGACATTTATTAGAAAAGATTGCTATTATTAAGCTTTCTTTGTGGTGTTATGGCTTTTAGTTTATTGAGGTTGAGTAAAAGTATTTTTACACCTTTAAATTATTGCAAATACGCAGTAAGAGTAAAGCCAATTCATCGTGAGACCACTCAGTCGGAAGCAAGTAAAGTTTCCATTAGACCTGTCAATACATCTCCGAAGAATCAGTTATCAGAGTATGGTAACTATGTAGGTGAATGTTTACCCAATTTGTTCAGAAAGTTCAAGTAACTCGTTTTAATGATCTGGAAATCTTGATTTGTCCAGAAGGAGTACTTCCAGTTTTATCTTTTCTTGAAGACCATCATAATGCTCAGTTTGAAAGTCTGGCTGACATCGCAGGTGTTGATGTTCCTTCACGCATTAATAGATTTGAGATTGTATATAACTTGTTGAGTTTGCACTACAATACTTGCATCAGAGTCAAGACTTATACTCACGAGTTAATTCCTGTAGATTCTATTTGCTCTGTCTTTAAGGTAGCCAATTGGTATGAAAGAGAGATCTGGAATATGTTTGGTGTATTTTTTGCTGAACATCCAGATCTGAGGTGCATTTTGTTAGATTATAGATTTGAAGATCATCCTTTTAGGAAAGATTTTCCTTTAAGTGGTTATGTTGAGGTGCAGTATGTAGAATTAACACAGATATTTCATAAATTTGATTTAAGTAGTCCTTGGGAAACATTTCCTGCACATTGAGAAAAAATAAAAGCAGGAATGTCAGAATCATCTTCAGGAAAAAAATAAATCTTATGTATAATATTTCTGTATAGTTTATCAAATATTAAAACTATTAAATTAATCTTTAAAAAAAAGATTGTAGCATTAACAGAAATTATAATCAATGTGCTGCTTTACTGTATTAAGTGCAGGATGTGATTAATAAATGAGATATTATTTTACAATAATAAATAATATTTGGACCATCCTTTTGAATACTTTTGATGGATAATTGAAATCTTAAATTGAATTCCAACAGACTGTAAAAATCTAGAAAGACACTGCATAAAGTAAAAGGATGAAATAAAGTGGTGTGTTGGAGTGATATTAGAAAAGATGCTAGAGAACAGAGACACTGAATTAAACTTGGAGAGATATTCATTCTGCACTGAATTAATAATTATTGAAAAATGATGATGATGAGTGTCAAAAACAAAAACAAAGTAGTAGGTAACAAATGTAGACTGACCAAGGCATTGTGACCATCAATGTTTTTTTTAGTTTGATTACCAAATACAATATGACATAGTTGATGAAGGTATCCTCAGACCTCAACAGGAATATTTTAATATTCTCATCAAACACATTTTTAGAATGCTAGTTTACTTTAAACATCCAAAGTTATTGTATATATAATATTCAAACTTTTACTACTTTTTATCTTCATCCTTCAATTATTTTTTACTCATTAACTATTTAACAAAATCACACTCCAGAAACAACATTCTGGAAATATTGCATTATCTGATCATTTTTGCATTATAAAGGTTTGAATATTATTTTTACAGTAACTATAGGATATGTAGAATAAACTACAATTTTAATAATGACCTCATAACAAGAATTTATCACCAGTCTTGCAGACTATTAGGAAAAAGTTAGATACTTGTTGATATAGTATAGGATTAGCATTTATATCAGGATTGCTTGTGTTGTACATGAGAAGTAATTATGAAATATTTAAAATTGCATAGGACAATGTGTTACAAACATTTGATAATAAATTGTGAAGGCCATATAAAAAGTGTAATATGTTTCTCACAGTTGTCAACCAAATATTTTTCCCATCCGATTTGCATAAATTGGAATTTTGTGAAATATTTATATTCATAAACATTACATATTTTATCAACAATAAAAATCATTTATGTATGATTAAAATTATTATTATCATAGGAATATGAATGATGTTGTCAAAATAAGATTACATCATAGGGCAAACCTTAAAATGCTCAAATAAACCAAAAGAATTGTTTCATACCATTTTATAATTTTTCACAATGAATACAAAGCATTCTGGTTTACAGCAATTTTTAAATATGAAACTGTAAAGTAAATATTATTTATTCATCCACATACATTTTATGCTTAAGACCTTACTTTCAAAAGTAACCTTTATTAGTTAAAAGATTACAAAAATTTTGGGGTACATTTACCCATTGAGAATTATAAAGTGTTAAATGTTACAAGGTAAAACAATTATTGACCAGGTTTTTATAAAGTACATATGCTTGATAACAATTTTATCCATAAAAGGGTTACTATAATGTTGATTAATGGGTATCTGTACATAAATCTACATGGCCCAGCTGCTGGCCCTGAAGCAAAGACCCAAATGCTTCAGCTGAATAAGTGGACAAGTCCAGCTATGTGCCAACCACCACAACAGGCAGCGAGGTCCAAGGCCCAAGTCCATTAAACAATAAACTCTTGATCCACAGGTGAGCCATATCAAGACCATTCTAGGTACCTCTATCTCCCAATTAATAGTCCAAATGTGCAGGGACCACTTTTGGTCTGCCTGCCCAGAATTGGAAAGCCAACTAGGGAAAAACTAACAAGTAACTGTTTATATATTGTTATTTTTATATCAGTGAATTCAGAATGATTTTTCAATTATGAATTTTCTGCAGTAGTTTTGTGTTTTGGCTAAAATATTTTACTCTACTTTCTGATCCTTCTAAATACAAACTTGATTTTTAAACACAGGTTATTTCAGCATATGACATTCTCACATTACTTTAATATGTATAACCATCACCTTTAATACTGCTACTATTGAAACACTGGACTGTTCATGAATTTTGGATTTTGAAGCTCTTTCAAATTGGACATCAACATTTTAACATTTTAAAATTCAGATAGAGCCAGTATTTTTTCTCACACATTTTTGAAGCTAACTATTAGATTCCATTCAAATAATGCTTACCATCTTTTTATATTTACATTTAAAAATAATGTGTAGTTCTGTGCTACAAATGTCAATAATATCATACTGCAATGTCAAAGAGTGCCACTTGCTGTAACTTTTAGTGAGTAATAATAGATGATGTATGAAAGTGTTTATTAAATCCCTGTTTTGTGCTATCCTATCTTATATCCCTAGCTAGTTTCAAGCTTAAGGTTTTTATCAGAGAGAAACATTGCACAATGGACCAGTGCATCTGTATCTAATGCACTCTCTTTCTAAAACCCATTATTTACCTCTCTGTTATATTATCAAGCTATAATCTCAAACCAATATATATATATGTTTTCAATCGAAATCAACCAGCTTGGATAGACGTATAAATCTGAAACCAGTTCAATATTTATACATTATAGGGTCCTCGTTTTTTTTTTAATAAATATAAGTACTTTTATCTTGTGATCAGGATTTGGTATAAATCAATAATATATCATGTGATTCTGTCACATGATTTTAGCTTACATATTTTTGGTATAGCAACATAATTTTTCATCATCTTTATGCTACTTACTGTAAACTTTATTATTTACAAAAGCTTATAGCAAGTGACATAAAGAATGTGAAAAAAGTTTTATTAATAATATAGTAAATAAAGCAAATGTTATCTGTTTGATTCTCAAAATAACATTAAAAATAGGATCTAAATTATGATAAAATAATATTCTATGATTAGGTTACCAAGACAAAGAATGAAAATAGATTCTAAACGTCTTCAGTTTCAACTATATTAATTGTTTCAGGGTTGAGTAAGACAAAAATAATATCCCATTTATTGAAATCTGTTATTTACCCAAATATTACAATGGAAGCTAGACTCAGGTACCATTTGCTTCTAAAATGCTTATGAAACTAAAAATATTGATGATATTCTTGCTAGAAA
Organism: Epiperipatus broadwayi; assembly: GCA_028023455.1. Classification (NCBI taxonomy): domain Eukaryota; kingdom Metazoa; phylum Onychophora; class Udeonychophora; order Euonychophora; family Peripatidae; genus Epiperipatus; species Epiperipatus broadwayi. Next base: position 3,533,976 of record JAQFVV010012429.1, on the reverse strand, counting down.
CAATCCCATAAAATTAAAACTAAAGAAAACAAACCACTGCATTTATTAAGCTTAATTAAATTATGGTACAACTGAAGAAATTAATCATTCAGTTCAAATTCAAACCTGATCGGCATATATAGATATATATCCTGACTTAGTCAATTTTCAACGTGTAATTATAAATATATTAATGTATCTGTGGGTGTGCAAACGCTATTATTTCTATTTCAATTATTAAATATAGGGATTTGAACTCAGACTTTCAAGCACCCACCAACTATCTCATACAACTGATATACATGACCACACACATTTAGAAAAGATAATCACCAATATACGTATTTCATGCTAAACCAGCACTCATCAGTTGGTCCAGATTATCATCTCCCACACACACATATATAATCAGTGTTCAGTTTATATTAAGATATCAAATCTTCACACTTTAATGGACAGGCTTCAATCTACTCTAACCTCCAACTTTTCAGCCATCCATATCATTGAAAATCTGATGATGGAAGTTGTTTTTGTTTACGTTATTAATTTTTTTAGAAAGCATATCAACATGTCTTTAGAAGTTATTACTGTTTCGCCGATTAAAAAGACAATTTTATTAGCAGAATAAAATTATTTATTATAAAAATCTTATTGTGATTTTTAATAATAATATTTGAAAAGTGTTTATTATAAGCTGCTGAAACTTTTCAATTGTAAAAGTTTTCGAAAAACGTTTTCATTTATTTAGTGACATTTCAATTCAATTGAACTACTGTTAAGCTGTCTATAATTGCTGAATTAGAAGTAATTGAAAGCCTGCAGATATTTATCAAAATCTTCTAAGTTCATTAAAAGATGTAATAATTGGAGGAAAGTATTTCTTTGGCAAAGATGAGAATATGGTATAAATAAAAGCTTTAACAAAATATTTGTTCTAGTATTTCTAAAATATTAGAAGGTTGACGAAATAAAAATAGTAATAATATTCAGCATTAATCTTCTTGAATTTTTTTTTTTTAATTTAATTTTATAAACCCTATTTTATTAGCAAGTGATACACACATACATATATGCTAAAACACGTAAGTGTGTATATGATAATAAAGAGATGATGTAACGTAATATACGTTGCGTTTTGTGTTAGCTTTAGATTGAAGAATTATCCTTTTTTTAATAATTTTATCGTAACCATTTATTAATATTTATTTTAATTTAGCTTTTTTTGCAATCATTGTCTATATAAATATATTCATTTTTACAATATATATTATCATCTATTTCTGAATTGTATTTACACTTTTCAGGGTTCTCGATTAAAATAAAATTCATGAGTTTAAAAACACTTAGGTAAATTTATTTTTTGAAAGAAGAGTGACTATATCACTGGTCTGACATTAAATCATCATCATCAACAACCATTATCAATCCATTGCAGGATGAAGGCCTCTCCAAGTTTAATCCATCTTCTCCGATCTTTAGCTTCTTTTCTGCACATCACCTCTGCACACTTTCTTATTTCATCCATCCATCTCACATGTGGTCTTTTTCTGGGTCTTTTACAATCTCTTGGAATCCAGCTTAAGATTTCAATTGTCCATCTATTATCATCTCTTCTATAAACATGTCCAGCCCAACTCCACTTCAATCTTTTAATTTTTTCAATGAGGTCAGTAACACCTGTTTATTCTCTTACCTATACATTGCGTTTTCGATCTCTTCTTGTTACTTCCAACATGCATGTCTCTATACTTCTTTGAGTGGTCTGAAGTCTCTGTATTGCTCTTCTATTAATTGTTCAAGTCTCAGATCTATAAGTAAGAACTGGTAAAACACATTTGTTAAAAACCTTCCTTTTCTAACACACAGGCATATTTCCTTTTAGTATCAAGTTATTTCTACCAAAAAGACTCCAATCAAGTTTAATTCTATGATTAATTTCATCCATTATGTTTCTGATCTGTATTAATAATCTGACCAAGGTATTAAATACATGTTAATAAATATATTTCTCTTATATGAAAATATCATTTCATGGAAAATTAATGAACTTGTAAAACTAATTTTTCATATCCAAATACAAGTATATTATATATACTTTTTAGCTAGATATAATTAGACGGGATTTTAACTCAGGTTTTAAAGCTCCCTTTAGTCATCCAATCCATCCCATTTAAACTATACACATGACCACATACATGCGAAATGATAAATGATCTCCAATATATGTATTTCATGCTGAACCAGCACTCATCAGTTGGCCCAGATCATCTCCCACACATATATAATTAGTGTTCAGTTTATATTAAGATAGCAAATCTTCAAACATTAATGGACAGGCGTCAATCTTCTCCACTCTCCAACACTTCTATCAAGCACTGACTCTATATGTGTGGAAGATGATGAACTGGACCAACTGATGAATTCTGGGTCAACAAGAAATTCATATATTGGAGATCATTTATCTTTTTTTCCATATATGTGGTGATGTGTATCAGTTGCATAGGATGAAGTGGATGACCAAAAGGATCTTGAACGTCTGGGCTCAAATCCCATCTAATTAAAATTAATTTTTGTAAACTGTGTATAATTTATATGATTGACGAATATCTTCTAATTAAATAAAGTTACTTCTGAGTTAGTAACTTTTATTTTGTTAATGAAAATATATAAAATCATTTCTTTCTACAAAGTGTATACAATGTCATATTAATAATGATAAAAAAATTTCTTGGTAAGAGTTTTAAAGTTCATAGGATTATAAAAGTAATGTTGAACTACTCATTGATTGCTGCAGATTTTAAGTTTTATTATTAAATATAGTAATAATACATTATAATTTTTATTTATTTAAATGCTTATTTTAAATTAAATTATCTGCTAAAAATTCTTTAAGTCTTTCTAAAGAACAAAGTTAATTATTGATTTTTCAAATACATTAAAATACTTTTATCCTTTCAAAAGCATTGGAATGATATGAGATTTTCATTTTAATTATGATTATAATTAAATATGTTGTGCTAATAAGAAACTTCTAAAATATCAAAGTCCATTTTTGGCCATTTAGTTTTGCAATTTTTTGTAATCGGATAGAAAGATGCAAACTGTGGAAAGGTTGTTCATAATATTACAGAAATGTATTTGTAATTTTTTTTTATATTTTTGTTAAAACTTTGCAGATTTTTATAATTTTGTACACCATCTTTAATATAACAAAATTTATATTTTTTTTATTTTTGCCAATATTTTAGCAGCATTAAAATTGGGGAAGTGATATGTAATTAAAAAAGTATAATGATATCTTTGCCTGAAACATTTTTGTCCTTTAATTATTATATTGGTGCATCTCTCTGTTTGATTTATATATGTCATTGGGTCCAAATTATTGATTTTCATAGAATTCTTTTAAAATAATAAAGTTTTTGCAAATAAAAATATTGTGTGGATGCTTAATTTATATATTTTAATATATGCAAAAATCGTTCTGCTGTTAAAAATAAAGTTTTTTTTTTAAATTTCCATTTTAATATAAGCTATATTACAGAACTATTTCATTAAGTGTATTGTAAAAGATAGTAAAATATATTTTAACAAGAATATTTTTAAAAGATATTTTCAATGAGACAAATATTTATATCTTGTTAAAATATTTTTTACCAAAGGCAAACATAGGCAAAATATTAATGATAATAAAACAAATGTTCAGAAGTTATTTGAATATTTTTTGAAAAAGTCATTAAAAACTACAGACTTTATCAAGCGTTGTTAGCCGAGAGGTCATCGCAGCTGCCTTGCAAGCAAATAGTTGGTTGCACACGGTTGTGGGTTCGCCTCCTGACCAATGCTATGATATATGAAAAAAAAAACTACAGACTTTGAATTTAACATTCAATGATAAATTTTATAACAATATGGTAATCATTAAACAAACAGAAAGTAATATAAAATATCATTATAATTTTCTACTAGTTATTTTTCTATGTATTGATTTCAAGAGCTCTGATGATGACTGCAGGACAGTTGAAACTGTTAGTTTGATATAAATAAAAGTATTGATAAAGTGTTTAAGAAATGTGTAAATGTTATGATATGAAATATTATTATGTAACTTGGCAATTCAAAATGTTATTTTAGTGACTGTATTCAGATTTTTTTAAATAAAAGTATGTTAAGAGAATACTGATCTCATGGGATAATAAGGAATACATAATTACTTATTTAGATTGTTTATAATTATGAGCAGCATAAATCAAAAATATGTTACTAAAATAAAGTTTTTCTAAAAAATCAATAAAATTAGAAGACTTTTTTTGTTATTGCTGTGTTATAACAGTTAAAATTTAGTCATATTCAGTCTATATATCAGAACCAATCAGTAAATTGTGTTTGGGAAGTTTTAAATCAATAGAAATAACTATATGAGTTGAGTCAATTCTTAGTGGAGTAATATTATTCTAAAGATAAAAACAATTGATTAACAATCAAGCTATGGTTTGTGTGGGGTTATGCATTTTTAGTTTATTCAAATTAGTATTAGAAAAAAACTTTCTGTAGAATTAATTTTTGTTATATCATCATATAAACTGGAATACACGATTTAGAGATTTTTTTTAAAAAATGCTGTTATATTAAATTGCCCTGTCCATTTTTCTGTTGATATGTCCACATTTTTTAATTAACAATCAAATAAATCTGCATCCACTTAGAACTCAAATTCACATCCTTCTCCTTTCCAAGAAAATTCTTGAGTAACTGAGCCAACAGAGATATTATATTTGTACAAAAAATCTTTGTTAGTATTGTTTTCATTATTGAATTAATTAAAATAAAAGTAAATATATTTGACAGAAACATTACATTTGTAGCATAAAATTTTGTTAATATTGATTTAATTCATAATTAATTAATTAAATTAATTAAAATAAGAGAGTATATACCTGTTTAACATTTATTTGTCATATTGATAATATTTTGCCCAGATAAAGATTATTAAAATAGATTGATAAAGAAAATTGTTTTATCTAAATTGAAATTATATGTTTTAATTTATAACTAAAAAGTAAAAAAAGTAATATTAAAAGAAAAAGATGGTTCTTGTGGGTTCACCTCTCAGCTGATGCTATGACATATGGGAAAAAAGACTTTTTAAAAAAATAATGCTTTTACATAAACAGCGGACTAACATTCAAATAAAAATGATGGCAATGACATCGCATTAATAATATTTACATGCAAACAAAGATGATTAAAAGAGAAAAAGTCAACAAAAAAATAAAAAAATAAAGTAATTTATGGCCAAAAGTATATTGTGTCATTTCATAAAAGCATTTGAGGCTTTTTTTATGGCCTCAAATGCTTTTATAAAATGACAGATTTTTTAGTTGAATTCTTTATTTCTCTACTTTTTAATCAGCTGTTTCTCTTTTAATCATCTTTTCTTATGTGCAATATTGTCAATATGACATCATTGTAGACATTTTTCTATAGACATTATTCTATAAACATTACTTGGCTGTTTACACAAAAGCATTATTTTAAAAAAATCTTTTATTTTGCTAAATACATTAAGAACTGTCAATATTTTTAAGTAAATGTCCATATAATAAAGGTTTTAATGATCTGTACAATAAACTAAAATCCTAATATTTTCTTTGACTGCAGAAATGAGGTCATCATATTAACATGTGTCAGATTTTCACAGTTTGGGGTAGCAATAGAGCATCTGATTTGGAATCAGAAAGTCTGAAGAATGATTCTTGTAATTATTGTTCTGTTGCTCAAATTTATTATAAATCCCCAAGCAATAAAGTCATTATCTGTTTTACCTTGTACAATTTGATGCAGTAGATAGAACAGCCAAATTGGGATTGGCATGTCCCATGATTGATTCTGACAATCACAGGTATGATGCTTAAACTTATAAATTTCTCAGCAATAAACTCATATGCCTTTTACCCTGAATTGTTTGTTACAGTTTGTAGAGTGTCCAAATTAGGATTGGGAAGTCCTGGGATTGATTCAAGCACTTTCAGATCTAGTACTCAAATTTCTTATAAACTCCCATGCAATAAAGCCATATGACTTTTTTTGAACATTGGCCATATCAATTAATTCACAATTTATTAACTTAGTTTAAATGTAGGAGATTCGAACACAGACTTTCAAGCACCTTTTAAATATCCACATATCTCATACCACTGATACACATGACCACACACATGTAGAAAAGATAATTAATCACCAATTTCTTGCTGAACCAACACTCATCAGTTGGTCCAGATTATCATCTCCCGCACACATGTATATAATCAGTATTTAGTTTATATTAAGATAGCAAATCTTCATATTCCTTGGGTACTATAACTCTCCATTTGTCTTCATTTACATCTGCCAAGTACCATAACATACCTTTGCTCAAATGGTATCCCACATCCTGTTTCTTCTCTATCTTCTTTTCTGATCCCCCATTGTTGAGTTCCTATTCTGTAGCCTATTTATAATGCACCTGCAGGTCGAATCTTGTCTCTGTCACTCTATTAAATGTCTTGAGTCTTCTTCTACAGATTCATTCTCTATCATTCCCATTGTTGCTATAATGACATCATCTACCTGTAAATGGTTTGATAATGAGGGGCCCAGGTTCTGGCTCAACCCATCTATCACAATTTCTGTATCTCTACAATACTGGATGGAGTCATTAAACTCTTGGAGGAAGAGGTTCCATTGTATCAATTGATTATTTGAGAGGTAACTGTGGTTCAAGAACTCCAGAATCTTATGATTCGATCTCTTAATTACCTCTGACCCAACAGGAAAGTTGCCTAAATTTCTGAAATACCCAAACCACAGCAAGGGACATTTTTTTAGTTACTGAAAAATTTTTTTGTGGATATCTTAGTGGATGGCTGGTAAAATAAAATCCATATGTACCATTTTCTTGCTCTTTCATTAAGGTTGCTCCCAGCCAATATCCATTACTATCTTCATATATGGTGAATTGTTTATGGAAATCTGGGTATACAAGCATAACCTCACTTAAAAAATTCTCTTTGACCTCCTAAAATCTGTTTCTTGGTTTTGTTACCATTTCCATGGCATATATTTCCTTAATAATTGTATTAGTGGTTCCATGTCTGTGGCAAAATTCTCATAGAATTTACTATAGAATGTGCATAGACCCAGGAACAATCTGATTTATTTTTTATTAGTGGGTGTGGGAAAAATCTCTAATGGCCTGAATTTTCTCTGGATGTGGCTTAATGCCTTTATCACTGATCAAGTGCTTTAAAAAATTCACTTCAGTAGACATTATATGGCTTTTTTGCAGACTAATCATGTTTTTATCCTGAAATTCTTGTAGAAATAATGGCAGGTGCTGTAATATTCTCCCATGTCTTTTGACACAATTAAAACATCATCCATGTATATGGTTACCAAGTCATTTATTTTTTACTTTAGTACATGGTCCACACATTTTAATAATCCTGCTCCACTATTCTTCAACCCAAAGGATATCCTATTAAAGTGGTATGACTTTCCAATGTATCTAAAGGCTGTATGTTTACGATCTGCTGGATGTAGGCTTATCTTTCAAAATATATGGCAGTCAGATCCAGTATTGAGAACACTTTTTTGCCTTGAAATTTTGTTACCAGGTCATTAATCAGCGGAGGTACATTTTGGTTGTGCTATGTGGTTTTATTTTGCATAGCATCTAAGCATAGTCATATCAAGTTATCATTTTTTTACTATTACCAAAGGTTTATTATATGAGGATGATGCTTTTGATATAACCACCAGCCTTCCTTTGTTTCTCCATCTTCACCCTATATTGATGGGAGACCAGGTAGGACTGTATCTGATATGGTGTATCTTTCATTACTTTGATATGGTGTTCATAACTTTTATTACTTCTGGTTTCTCTGAGAAAGCATCCCTATATGTACATAAAAGTTCTTCAAGATCTCCTGCCTGTTTCAATTCTTTTATTTGTTTTGATATTAGGTCTATGTTTTTCTCTAATTACATATTACATAACCCCTTTTTATATTCACTTTGCCCCCCAAAATGTATTATTTCTCCACTGTATATAATGTTCCTGTGTTTATAATATATTAAACACCATGTTTTGTGCATGAATTTCAAAACAAAAATGGCATCATGCACTAACCCTTTTAAAATCAGTGGGATATGATATATGTATCTCTGTCCTATTTTTAAATGTGCCCATATTTGTTGGACTTTGACTATGTTTTCCTTCCATTCACCAACATAACCTGTGCTGCCTTTACTGGCAAGGTTTTGACATTTGTTTGTTGCTGAACTAGCTCAAAGACTTTTTCCAACATAACTGACACTTGACTGAAGAATCAAATAGTGTCCATACTTTTACATTATTTATATATAAGTCAATCTTAGAACAGTCTTGTGAAGCAAACTTAATAGTTCCCCCCATCCCAATCACAGATGAGATTGTCTATTCTTTTTAGTTTATGTATGGTTTGACCTTGCTTCATCTTCAGAAATATTACCAAAATCACACTTTTCTTTTTTTTTGCTGTAATATCATATAAATACAATTTATCCAAACCACTTCTAACACTTTTTAGAAAAACTTTTTATTTGTACATATATACATATACCTACATTTCGACTGTCGTGCATTCTTCTTCAGAGCTATGATATAATGAACAAAATAAATTGAAATAAATAATAATACCATAAAAAATGTAAACAAAAAAAAAACAAACAAACATAAAATATATAAAAAAACTAACAAAACTGAAATAAACCCAAATAAAATAATCCAGTTAATATAAATTAAAATAAAATATACAACATACATATGATACTAAATTGCTGAATTGTTCAGTGTTATTTTTCTTCCACTATTATATATACATTCGATGTATAAAAAAAAACTGCACATACATATCCCTATCTTTTACAAATTCTTTAATACTATTAATTTTTACCGAATATTTTACCTTACTCCTTAACATACACTGATCCCCCCTTTCCTCCAGCATCACTTTTGATTGCTGCTTGAATATTATTCCACAACCTATAAAACAGATTGAGCAAAAAATAAACTCGCCTTATTTTTCTATGTAGTTATGATGGTCTGTTATTTCCATCCTATTTTTACATAACAAAATTATAGAAAATGAAAGGGAGACATCACTACCTGTCCCCTCGCTCTCTTTATTCAAAAAAAACTTTTTTATATATTTTATTTCAACTGAGTAGTATATTACCAAATGGATTAACAACTCATATTTTTCTTGCTTGCCACATGGGGGAAAAAATTGTCACTTTTATATTATCACAATATTTGCATGCATAGTTCAAGCTGCAAATACATTAATAACACCTTGTTCCCTCATTGATTTCTCTTATCTCATGTCATGGTTTCTTCAAGACCCATTGTTTGTACATCCATTGTACTGTTTCATATATAAAATGGTTATAAGATTAATTTTATATATACTTGTTAAAGATATGCCCATTACTTCCCATGCCGATACCTAATCTAGGTTATTGTAGTTAACCATTTTAATATGGGACTACAAACTGTCCCAAAAGTGCTTGGTGGTAAATTTTAATAATTTCACAGACAATTAATAGCTTCATTATCTTGTGCAGAGCATATATATAGATTAATTTAAGTTTAAGTGTAAACATAGTATATTTTCCAAATAATACAGTCCAAATTATGATTAACTAATTTCCCCTATATTGTCACTTTTAATAGTTTAATTTTTTTTTTATTAGGCACCAGGATTCTATTTAGATATCCCTATTAAATTGAAAAAGGGAAGGTAAGTTTCCTCCCTTCCTTTTTTTTCTCACCACACCAAAGCCCTCTCTATAATGTGAATGAAGAAATCACCCATATATTAACTTATCACTATAATATTTATACAGACTAATGCAAGTATATCATATATCTATGTCCTGACCTCACAAATAATAAATCTAAAATATAATAAAATTGTGTTGGCATCAACAAATAAATTTACAAAGAATATGAGTGAAAGAATATAGTTATGAGTCTTAAACAAAAAGCACATTGTATCTCTCCCTCTCCCTCTCCCTCCCTCTCCCTCTCTCTCTCTCTCCCTCCCTCCCTCTCCCTCCCTCCCTACCTCCCTCTCTCCCCCTCCCTCCCTCCCTCTCTCCCTCCCTCTCTCCCTCCCTCTCTCTCTCTCTCTCTCTCTCATTTATGAGCATTTTCAATAAAAGCAAAACAACAAAAGAAAATTTATATTATTATAGAAATATTATTCTTGGATTCATTAACCATATAAATAGTTCATTATGGTCCATTAAATTATGTTCTCTTTTCTTCTGGTTTATGTGAGATGTGAGTATTCTATAAAAGTTATTTCAATAAGTTTATAAGTTCAAAAATTTCATTTCTTACCAGTAAGATTGTTTAGTAGAATTGTTTTTTGGTAATACATGTAATCTACATGTTTTCTTCGTGATCTGTATTTTAGGTTCCAGCTTTGATATGAGGCTTCTATTTTAGATTTGTGTTGACTTAATTCTTCTAAATCATTGTAAGTATAAACAAGGGATTGGAATGACCAGTGATGTGCAGGCACTCTAATCATCCATCTGAAAATCAGTGGCTATCACTAAGTAGTTTAATATCTTGTGACAAATCCAAAGAACAAAACACACTTCTTTATCTATGTCCATTCCTTTTATTTCCCTCCAAAAAACTCATTATGCATGTGTACGTTGAATACCATCCACATTCCTTCTTCAAACTTTTATCTTTCTTTGTTCTCCAAAGTTCTTTTTTTTTTAATTACCATGGCCATATTTAATTATAAATCTCTCCTTTGTAAAATTTCTATCAATATTTACAATCAGTATTCACTTTTATTATTTAAACTTGCTCTTTTTTAATTAAATGAAAAGAAAAAAACACAAAGTGTATTGCCTCAAGGAAAAGACATTTTCTAATTTTAATTCAATAAAATATTTATTCTATACATTAATTTGTATCTATACCAAACATACTTTTATTTCATTTTCCTCTTTTTTAATATTCATTTCAGCAAAATCTTCAAATTCAATTGCCACACACCTTGTATGATTGCAAGTAAGATTATTTATATTAATACACGAGTAAATAAAGCATTGCTTAACCTAAGTATATGTTTCCTTGACTTACCAGTTAGTATGATATGATAATATCCATCTATAACATTTTTAAGTTAAATTTATAACACTTGCTTTATTTCTAAAGAATTTTAAATGTTTTTAACTTGAGATTAATGATATTTAATATTTGGAAGCTATGAAAAATTTTGTTCAAAACTGTATTTTTGAATAACATAGTTTTCTTAATTTATAGTCAGAAAGATAATTACTATGCAAATTGAAGCCATTTTTAATTGAATATTATTAAAGATACTTATGTACTTTGTATAATATGGCAAAATTGTGAAGGAAGTGACCAAAATTAATAAAGTTGGTTTTATTGAAAAGGATAGGGAAAAAAGAATGTCCAATACCATCGATGGAGGTTGAGCCAACTGACAGACCACCCCCAAACAAACATAAAACAAGTTTCATTAATTTTGGAAAACATAAAGATATCAAATTCACTCTTCAGTTCCAAACTTAAATATTGGGACATTTATAACATCACACATGATAAGGTACCCAATGCAGAAAGCCTGCTCGCAATAGGTATTCCCAGTTTCATGAAACTAACTAAATGTATAAAACTGGAACCAAAACTAGTTGACTTCCTTATAAAGGTCAACCTTGGAGCCTTGCCTACCAGTGCTTTCCTTTATTACAAACATGGACATATACCATCTGCCTCTTGTGCAAGAAGCATGACGAGTCCATAAATCATGTCCTTAATCAATGCACAACATGGAATTACCTTCATCACCAAGTGCTAAGGAGGATACAAAATTCAAACATCGCATGCATTAATATTGGAAAAGCAATCAAAAGTGGCATGTATGGAAACATAAGACTAGCCACCTTCATAAATTTCACAATATGGTCAGTGTGAAACAAAATTATATTTGATAAAAAAGTAAACTACAATATGGAAGAACTTTTCCTCAAATTATTAAAAGAAACCAAAGACTATGATTGCAAAATTTGTCAACACTGGTTGGCCACACAAACATGGGCTCAATTGAACATTCAAGGCCAAATCGCCATCAGCGAAACCTACTAGACAAGTAAATATATCAACATGCAGAGTCTTTTATCTCTTAATCCATTTTGATGAATTGTTAACAGAGTTGAAATAACATCTCCCTCTTTAACAAATAATACAGGAAATAAAACTACACAGGAAATAGTGTATAATCAATCATGGCATCACCAGGAACACAATTGTGAACAGACTTTAATTCTGGTTGGTCGCTATGTTTATCATAATGGTTGATATCATAGTATCAAACTATAATAGCCAATAAAGTCTATAGGTTGCAGACAGTGGACCCCCCTAAAAATGTAATAATTTTTATTTTAAGATCCCACCTTTTGTTGTTTGTTTGTTAAAGCCACTATCTGCCCATACTCATGTATTTGTTTCCTTATTTATGTTACCATGAAAACAAAATGTATATAAAAGAATTTTGTCACATGTAATTATAATTTGTGTGAATAAAGTTCACTTTTGAAAGGGAAAAAAAATAGTCAGTTTTGATAATGATTTTATAAGATGGTAATATTTAATTTGGATAATGACTTTTGGGAACTATCATTTAGGTATAAAAAATTTGGACTTCCTTTAACAAGAAGTCATTTAATGCTAAAAGCAGTTTATTAATATAAAATTTAAAAATAGAAATTTTTAATTTAAAAAAGGAAGACTATAAGGAAATGGGTTATTTATGTTACTTTATGTGGAGATGAAAGAAAAAATACTGAAAATTATGTTTGAAGCTTAGGATATTGAAAACAGGTACATTGTATTAAAAATGGGATAAACATAAAGTTGAATGGAAGAAGATGTTTTGTTTTATGTATTAATGTATGAATGAGAAATATGAGGCAAAATGCTGAAGTAATAACTCAGTTTTTACTAAAATAGGATAGTGGTGTAGGAGTGGGAGCAATGATATTGAAAAAATAATTTAATGATTATAGATTTGAAATGGGCAATAGAAGCAGGATGGAGAATAAATTGGTCTGCAATAATAATAAAAAACTTTGAAAGAGTGTGAATGTTAACATGGATAATAAGTCCTCTGCTTATAAAGTCTATACTCAAAAAATTTTGCCAAAGAATAATTAAAGACTATAGGTCATACTACGTTGAAAACACCGGTTCTCGTCCCGCAGTTAAGCAATGTTAGGCTCAGTTAGTACTTTGATGGCTGACCGCCTGGGAACCCTGAGTGTTGTAGTCCTAATAATTAAAGACTAGTCTTGATTATTTACATATATGTATGAAATATTTTAAAATACGTGGAAATATCAATTACATATTATTATAGAAAACATTGATTAACTACACCAATAATCGAATAATATCGAATATATATATATATTTATTGTGTTTTAGAATTACTTCCACATTTTTATATAAAAAAGAATAATTCTTTAAGTTTACAAACGTAGGAATTTTACCCTCTGGAATTATTTATAAAATAACTGTAAACAAATCATATATTAACGTACAAGTATAATGATAATACCTTTCATAAGCTTTCTACTAAGCACCATGGGTTATAAAATACATGACATTTTTATATTCTAATCTGGCAGATTTTCACAAACTAATTAATCAACTATGAAATTTGAATGATTTTGCTTTATAAATGTATTTAATAATTAAAATAAAGATAGTTAATATTTTAAAAAGAAATCTTTGATTCTGTTTGCTGTTTAGAAATTATTAATTTATCAAAATGTTAATGAAATATTCATTTGGTTAAATATTTTTATAAATAAATTTATCACTGCTTTCTATAAATAATGCCAATAAATTCCATCAGATTAGGAATTTAGTAACTTAGAGAAAAAAAAGATTTGTTATTAACCTAAAAGCTGGATATGGAAAAGATATTTTTAAGTTTTCTTGATAATAAATACCTATATTTCATTCATTTATTAATTGATCTTGGCTTGAAGGGAAAAAAATTCACAGAAATATCAACTTTTGTTTTTATATAAATTCGTCAGATATTTTTATGAGATAGCAATTGCATTTAAAATTAAAGTCAAATATAAACAGTAGTCAAGCATTGGTTGTCGAGAGGTCAGCGACAGCTGCTTTACAAGCAGTTGTCCCGTGTTAGCGGGTTCGCGTCCCGGCTGATGCTATGACACATGAGAAAAATATATATATATATAAACAGTATAAAAATCGTTGTTGTATATATGTGCATATTAAAATTAATAAGGCTAGATTATAATTTAAAAAATGATTAAGATGTAAAATTTTTGAATGCCATCTAAAAAAAGTAAAAGCGGATAATACTTTATTTGATTATGATTTAGGAGAATAATAGGAAATGGACATTTAAAAAAAAAAAACAATTTAAAAGCTACAATATGAATATCTATCTAATTTAGAGAAGTGAATAAATTGTTGCCTTCTTAGTTTTTTATATAAAATTCTGTATAGGTTAAATGTATACAGAAGAGAAGCTAGAGATTGGAGAAGATGGATTAAACATGGAAAACCCTTTATCATGCAGTGAATTCATAATGGTTGAAAAGAATAATGATGATATAGACTGTCTCCTATATAAAAATTAGGAATGTTTTGCAGTAGAATAAACTATTACTATTATTTTAAATTTAAAAGGAAAAAGGTTTCTGCAGATTAATTATGATGCCATATATGGAGTCTCAGAATGAGCAAGAGGCACTGCTGTACAAACTAAATATCACTATACTTTTATATTGAACTATTTCCATCATCTAATTAAAATATTTCAAGAGGTATTAGTCTCCTGTCTTCTTTGGGTGTTGCTCGCCTAGCCAGTGACAGTACTAGCAATGGATTTGAACCTGGATTCTTAGATTTTTGAGTTTTGAATTTTAAGATAATGCTCTAACCAACTAAGCCATCCTGACAAAGGCAACAGTCTGTAGTAATTTCATATTCTTAACTATGAGGTTTCTCCTGATTTCTCCATGTTTTCCTAAGAGTAAAGTTGATTAGTGATTTCCATACATTATGTGTAGTCACATTAGGTTGGCTTATGGGATTTTTTGCTATTACATAAAGTATGGAAACTACTAATCAACTTTTCTCTTAGGAAAAAAGTGGAGAAAATCAGAAGGAACCTCATAGATAAGTATATGAAATTACTACAGACTGTTGCCTTTGGCAGGATGGCTCAGTTGGTTAGAGCATTACCTTAAAATTCATAACTCAGGAATCTAAGGACCCAGGTTTGATTCCCAGGCTAGTACTGTCACTGGTCAGGCCAGCAACTCCTGAAGAAGAGGGGAGACTAATATTTCTCAAAACACTTTAATTAGATGATGGAAATAGTCCAGTATAAAAATACAACCAGAACACTATCATCATAAACCTTCAGGAAAACACTAAATATCACTGCTGTTAGTCTCATGAATAGAACAAGACTGAGTGCAATGCAATGCCACAAAATGTCATACATATTAAGGCTTTGGACCTGCATGATTTATAACTTTTGGAAAAATCAAAAAATAAAAGATTTTATCACATGCTTTGCTGAAACTTTGTAATTTGAAAGCTGTACAATGAATATTATATGCAAATTAATACTATTTGTAAATGCACTGATTTTGCAATAACACAGATATTTCACAGTATTTTGGTCATGTTAATGTGAAATCAGCTTTTTATTCCCATTTTTATGAATTGGATCAGAATTTACAAAAAAAAAAAAAATACGACAATAATTATTAACAGATTTGCAATAAATTATTGAATAAAATAAAATATATATTTTTGCATTATATGTAGTTTACTTTGTTTTTTCAAATATTGGTTCAATGATATTTATAATAAATAAGTAATTATTTAACCATCAATTTGTGCAAATATTCTATATATATATATATATATATACTGGCAACATAAGGCTAAGCTCTCTCCATACAGTAGTGCCACCAGTGCAAGCCAGATTAATCAATGAATGCAAAAGGCTTGTGCATAAAATCCATATCTTGAACCTACCCATGCAATATCACCAGACTAGTTTCTAGCTTATAACTTTCATCAGTTAGGAGCCTTGGATCTGTGAGCACTGTACCTAGATCCTCATTGATGAAAACCACAAGCTAGAAACCTGTCTGGGGATATTGGATGAATAGGCACACTAGATAAGGATTTTATGCACAAACCCCCTTGCATCTATTGATTACTCTGGCTTGGACTGGTGGCATTACTGTATGAAGAGTGTAGCCTCTGTGAAAACAGCTTGTGCACACATAAAAATGGTGATCATGTGATGTTTAATGGTTTATATACTGGCAAGTAAGATAATTTATTTTTTAATATCTAAATGTTTTCATCATGTGAACCCCCCTCCACAAAATGAAAAAATTAAACAAAAATGAATTCTATACAGTTTTATTTAACAATGACAATAGAATGTTAAAAATATATAATTATGTAGACTTTTATGTTTTTATTTACATATTAACTCTCTTGATTTTGGTGGTGATGATGTAATAAATAACAATCACTTATAAGTAGATCAACTCTATCCAATATATTACAATTAGTTAAAAGTAACTTTTGTTTTTTTACTTTGTTACATTTGGAATCTCTTATGCATAACTTATGTTTTCTATTACCAAAGATAACTTCTCAATTTCAAATATTCATTCAATAATTTAATATTTTTATATGCTTGTTATTTTAGTTTAAGAATTTAGCCATGCTATATAGTCAGGTATCTAAGGATTTTAGGAATGTGAATTACATTTACATAAAAGAAGTTTTCACACTTACATTGTTTATTTGATAAATTTTTAGAAGTCATTATATCAAGCCTTGCACTTTTTTTAATGATAGATTAAAATAAGGGGAAAAAATCAATCAGTTGGTTTCTTCCATTAGTATGGATAAAAAATTTTGTAGGCACTTTTCCTAATCAAACAGTTACAAGTGATATTGTAAAGTTGTTACAATCAGTAGAGAGACATTAAACAATAATACTATTTTAGTGAAATGTGCATAATAATATCTTTATAAAAAATGTTGTTTTTTATGTTAATTCTGTTTTAATTGGATTTGGACTGTCATGTATTTGGGTAATTTTATGGATCAATTATGAAATTTAGATAAATAATAAATTCCATTATAATACAAATCCAATAAATGTAGATTAATAAAACATAAAATATATATATTGGTATTAAAAAGAAATATAGTATTATTATTAAAAAGAGACATTGTTGACTCCTAAAGCCTATGTTTAGTTTTTGGATAAGCTACTCTATTGCATGGTGTTTTAAAAAATACACAACTTTATTGGATTTGATTGCCAAACCCCATGTTTAGTTTTTGAAAAATCTACTCTAATACCATGACCATACACACATGATAGAAGGGTTTCTAAAATGTTTGATAAATAAACTTATCTACTATGCATAATCATTAGGAGTTAATGTTTTAAATAAGTGTGTTTTAAAGACATTATTAATAATAATCTGTAATTTTTATATAAATTAAAATATTTAAATAAAGATAATTCAAAAATTGAAACATACATATAAATTTTAGTAATTATCTTGGTAAAATGGCGTCAAGTCTGTTTGGTTTAGTACAATGATAGACAATATAATATTTAGAATATTTTGAACAATTATCAGCAGTCTGAATAAAAAAGTAATTATCTTATATTTAAATAAAAATATTTGTAATTAGAGCATGTTTTTAACAATGGAGTGATTCTGAAATTTGTTTACATATAAATTTTATTTTTCATTTTTGTTAAATGGCTCCTGTCTGTTCAATGCAGCTCAAGGTTAGAATGTGTAATATTTAATATATTTCAAATAATTTAAGTAAAAAAAGTATTTCTCTATGTTTAAATAAAAAATATTTACAATCAGAATATGTTTCTAACAAGGTGTAAGCTTGTGGTTAAGACCTGTAGAGGTCCCTACTATCGCATTTTCACGCGCACATTCCTGAGGTTACACCCTTAGTAAATATTATTTTCAAATCTAAATGCGTTTCTAATGCTGAAGTAATTCTCTAAAATTAAAGTATTTTCATTTAAATACAAATTTCATTAATAGTGCAGTTTGACACCCCAATTAATGAAGTGCCTTTGCGCCCCACACAACTTGCATACTCGCATGTGGTGACCCTGCATACATATCTTAACATTTAGGCAAAAACAAAATATCAATTGTAAAATAGTTTAATATTTTAGGAGTACAAAAACCGATTGGAGTGATTATATTATTTTAAAAAAAATCATTTTAGTCATTACACAAAGAATTTGTATCACATATATTCTAAGAAGTGAAAGAAATTCAATAATAAGATATAATGTTAATGAAATTTAAAATAAAAGAAATTGATGAAGAAAAAAATTCATAAATAATATTAAAGAATAATATGAGGGTGTCGATAAAAATGATAGTAAAAAGTTAAGAAAAAATGTGGAATAAACGGTAGAATCTACAATTTGCAGTTGACCTATATATACACATTATTTTTAAACTTTAGTTAATTATTTTTATTTCTTTTGGTAGTCTTAAATTAAATCTATTATGGGTATTTATTTTAATTAGGCAGTTAAAACAAATTTTATTGAATTGAATTGATTCTCAATATTAAAATAAATATATATACAGCTACACGTCTGTCATTAAATAAAAGTGAAACAAATATATATTAAAATAAAAACTCAGTCGATATAATCAAGTAGCAAAAATTATTGAAATAAAAACTTTGTTCTTATTAAAACAAATTATAAGAAATTAGTTCATATAAATAGACAAATTGATTAGCAAGTTGTAAATGATAAAACAACTAAAAGTATATTCATTTTATGTTGACCAAAAAAAAAAGTTTTTTGTAATTATTTTTGGCATAAACATTAAAAATAGATTATTCTATTTATTTCATTTATTATCTAGACGTATTAGCAATTTAATTACTTTTATTTAACACACTTAAAATAAAAGTTTTTTTTTTTATATAAAAAAAACAACAACAACAAAATACGTATTTAAAACAGGCAAAACTCACTATAGGTATTGCCACACACAGCAAGCTAGAGTAATCAATGGATGCCAGAAGGGTTTGTGCATAAAATCCCCATCTAGTGCCTTCATCCAATAACCCCAGACTAGTTTCTGGCTTGTGGCCTTCATCAGTGAGGAGCCTTGGATCTGAGAGCATTGCACCTGGATTGATTACTCTAGATTGCTGTGTGTGGCAATACATATAGTGAGTTTTGCCTATTTTAACAACAGTTATACACAAGCATAAGAGGTGGTGGTCATGTGAACAAAATACGTAAATGATAAATTAGTCTTTAAACAATTTACTGCCCCCCCCTCCCAATCTTAAAAGTACAATAGAGAAAATGCATTATACTCCTGGTTTCCAATTGCATGAGATTAGAGGTTTAGAAGTTTTCTACTCATGCTTAATTCTCTAGCATAAAAACGATATTTGGACTTTTTTTAAAATCTATCCATTTACACGTGCAGTATGCAATATAAACAAATGCTGAGTACATGCTCTGATAAATCTAAAGCACACATAATAAATACAAAAATAAATCTATCGGAGAGTGCACATGAGTATGAAAATATTAAAAGTGGTAAACACTTTAGCAGAATAAAAGTATCGCTCACCTGTTATTTAAAAAGGAATTAATTTTATCTTCCTGCTGACAACTTATAAAATTACAAAGAAGAACAATTCTAATTTCCGCTTTTAGAATATTAGAAACGAAATCTCCACCTGTGGAAAATTAGACAATAAAGTCACCTGCCAAAATATTTTTGGAGGTTTGCGAAAGGGCAAACACAGTGTTTATAAAAAATTAATTATTGAATGATAAAATAATTACAGGTAAGTATATAAAATGCACACCTTCCAAAGCATTTATAAAAAGTGAGGCATAAAAATATAAAACTCACTCATCACTCTCCAATAAACAAAACTGAAAGCCAATTGGGAATCTTAAAACTAAGATTCCAAAACCCATTACAAAAATTCAAGAAAACACAATAAAGATTAGATATGAAAATAAATATTACTTAAGCTTATGAACACATTTTTAATTAGTCAGAGTGGAGATTTAATGAGCATTAAGTTACCCTGGGAAGAATAAAAAGAAAATGGTTACCTTTCAGTAAAACAATGTTCACTTAGAGTGCACACTATTATTCTAATTCATTTCAAGTCTGTAGACAGCAGCAACGTAGAGATAAAGAGGTTCCAACTTTTTCTAGATGTTTAAGGCATTACTGGAACAAATTTGGAAGTTAGGGATCTGTCTTTTGTTGAGTTACCAAGCCATTTGGGTGGTGATAACATGTATAGTGTTTGTCATCTTGTTGTAAGCAAAATGATTTAATAACAGCTAATTTCCTTTAAGAATTTAAATGTCCGAACTGATATAAACTTTTACTTGAGAAACAGCTTGTCTAGTTATGAATAATGAGTTAACTGACACTCCAAATTTTCGGGACTATTTATATGTTGCTCCATTTCCCACGCAACACTTTCCTTGTTGTCCAATTTTTATGCCTTAGGCAGGGCAAATATTAATCTCCCGCTCAATCTAATCTAGGAATTTTACCCAGGGATTATTGAAATGAAAACAACTACAAAAAAATCAAATCTCCACTTTTAGAATTGTTTACAATAATTAAAATAAAAACCAACAGGAATGCAATTAGCTAGCCAGCTTGTTTTTAAATAAAATTGATTTAAAGTAAAAACAAGCGGTATAAGAAAACTATTTTAAAATAAATTGATAAACATTAAAATGATCCATTGTAGATATAAATGTGTGCCATGTGTATTTTGACACACATACTCTTTTAAATAATAATGAAAATTTAAACATTAAAGAAGATTTAACAAAAATTAAGTTTAGTGAAAATTAAAAACCTATTTTTTTTTAAATAACACCATTGAATCGGATTTCAGATATATATATATATATATATATATATATATATATATATATATATATATATATATATATATATATATATATATATATATATATATATATATATATATATATATGATGGAATTCAAATCCATTATGTTGCCTTCATAAATACTTTAATATAAAAATATAAACAAATATTATAGACAACTACATTTGAATTAATAAACAATCAATTTATTTACATCAAATCGATTTTCATTCAAAATGAACCTTCTCAAGATGTTAGAATACATAAAAAAGTCACATGATTTATATTAACGAAGTATGCACTTATTGTCCAAATTAAATTTTAAAAATTATTAAAAATTTTTAATGTTTAACTGATGACTTTCAACTCAGAATTCTTGGTGCAAAAATCAGAAACTTAGCTTTCTTTAATCTTAATAATAAAGGCTTCATAAAAATTATGATAAATCAAAGACAGTTTATAAAATTTACCATCAACAATCAGAAGACACTGATCACACTAAATGTCTGTAGAGTTAAAAGAAATCAGATGGTGTATCTTCAATATAGCAGTTTTCTTAATCATGTTTTTAAATATCATAAAATAAATTAAAAGATATTATATCCCCTGAATTATATAAAAAAACATACATTTTTCTTTACTAGATCAAATTGTAAATTCATTTCCTTGAATCTACTTATATATTAAAGTATTTTATGAAGGCAACATAATGGATTTCAATTCCATTATATGAAATATTATTGAAGAAAATTTAGAAATGGGTTTAAATTATAACATCATCGAAGTATTACTATTAATGAAGGAAATGACATTAGTATATTGATCGACTACAGAAAAATGCAAGTTTTTATATAATTCAGTGGATATAATATATTTTAATTTATTTAAATTTTTTTATAAACAAGATTAAGAAAACTGCTATATTGAAGATACACCATCCGATTTCTTTTAACTCTACAAACATTTGGTGTGACCAGTGTCTGATTGTTGATGGTAACTTTAATAAACTGTGTCCTTGATTTGTCATAATTTTATGAAGCCTTTATTATTAAGGTTAAAGAATGCTAAGTTTCTGAATTTTGCACCAAAAATCCTGAGTTGAAAGTCATCAGTTAAACATTCAAAATTTTTAAGAATTTTTAAAATTTAATTTGAACAAAAGTGTATACTATGTTAATTTAAATCACATTCCTTTTTGATTTATTCCAACATCTTGAGAAGATTCATTTTGAATGAAAATCGATTTGATGTAAATAAATTGATTATTTATTAATTCAAATGAAGCTGTCTATAATATATATATATATATATATATATATATATATATATAGGTTTTGATAAAGCTCCATCTATTGATCATAAAGGCAAGCAATAGCAAGTTACGTGATTTATAACTTGTTTTGTTTTTCATATAGGTACCTTTAAAGGTTTTTGCAATGATATATATTGCAGAGGCTTTGACTATGCGGTGAAACTGAACTCATATCAGACCCATGTAGCTATCTGGCTTGTAAGGCTGGGTTTGAAGACATTACATGTCTGAAAAATTCATGCTTGCAAACTGATAGAAATTAGTTGCATAAATGCTTGGAGTCAGTGTTTAGATCTAGTTTGTAGCCCTATTCTTCCCTGATGATACAAATTAGCTTTAAATCAGCTGATCTGAAAGTGGACCCTATGAAAGAGATAGTGAATTCTGACTCTTTTGACATATATGTAAACAAATATATGCTTGTTTGGAGGTTTTGGGAAAGCTCCATCTATTGATCATAAATGCAAGCTATAGCAAGTTACGTGATTTATAACTTGGTTTTTGTTTTATAAGGAAATGAAATCTTGTTAGAAAATGTTGGTCTTCATAAGTAAGATAAGATTAAATTTAAAAAAATTAAATGAATTTTAATTTTGATAAAAAAAGATTCATAAACTATACATTATTTTTTGTTTGAGTTGCAATGGCATATATACATATATATATATATATATATATATATATATATATATATATATATATATATATATATATATATATATATATATATATATATATATATATATATATATATACACACTTTAGTTGCAATATGAAAATTATAATTGCAATATCTAATGTTTTAATTACCTATTTATTAGTCTGCATTCAGAACAAGTTATATTTACCTGTTTAAGGAGGTTTTATTTAAGCTTCTTCCAATCAATAATTTTAATCTCTGTAGTCACATTGCAATCTTTAGTATCTTTACAAATATAGACACAATTAATGGACATAGGATTCCAACTCTATTGCTAAACGAGCTTAACTTGACAACACTTTGAAATTTTTGATTTTTATCTATGATGGTTTCTAAATAATATATATATATATATATATATATATATATATATATATATATATATATATATATATATATATATATATATATATATATATATATATATATATATATATATATATATATATATAATGGAATCCATTATATTTAAAGACTAAATTGGGCTTGTTAAATATAATGGGATGATTAAATTCACCAGAAAGAGGTTATGCATTTCACTACAATCGGACTTTGAGGCTTGAGGTAGAATGCTAGAAATGAATCATTGAAATACTAAGTCCATGATTATATTTATCATTATTATGCTAGCTCAATAATTTTTAAATAAATTTTAATATAATTTAGACTAATTCATCCATCTCTTATCCCACTTTCAGTCACCATTATGCCACAATATTCAAACTCATGGAGAATTTGGAATTAGCTCTTTTCAAGGATAATTTCAAAACAAATCATTATATAATATGCCTCTATATAAGCATTAACTAACAATTGATATTCATATGATATTTATAATATTAACATATATATATAATATAATATAATAATGATTAGACAAAGAGAACCCATTAATAAATCAATATTTAATAAACAATAAAAATATAATGTAAAAGATAATAAAATATTAATAAATAAATAAGGATGAATTTTACCATTTAAAAATATTAATAAATAATATTCTCCTCTAATACATTATGATAAAATTCTATACTAAAATAAACTATTCAAAAGTGAAGAATATAATTCAAATTAACAGATATATAAAAATAATATCTAGATTCAAAAATTAATAATTTATATAATTTATTAATTTATTTACAGTTCTTATTATATATATTATAATATATATATATATATATATATATATATATATATATATATATATATATATATATATATATATATAAATTATTTACAATTGTATAACATATATTATATGTATTTATATTAAATGAAATACACTAAATGTTTATTATACTATATAGTAAATATAATAAACCTATTTAAAAATATCTGTTAAGTTATAATCATTTTTTTTATATTTCATTTAATTTTGATGAATTATGTTCATGCTTTCAATTTATGTTTATAATTTTAAATTTAAATATTCCTATTAAAAAATAATGATGCCAAATTTGAAATAATAATAATAATAATAATAATAATAATAATAATAATAATAATAATAATAATAATAATAATAATAATAATAATAATAATAATAATAATAATATAAGTATTATAATATATATATATATAAATAATATTTATTTTCCAGAGTTAAGAATAAATATTTAAGTCTGTAGTTCATAATCATAATGAAGATCTTTTATAAAGTATATTACTCCATTGGTATAATGATGATTTATTTAATCCTTAATTGATAAACTGTTAATAATATCTAATGATTTGATTGATATAATATAAAGTAAATATTATTCAAATGTTGATGTTCTTATTCTCCTTTTTTCTATAAACATTAGACATTCTTTACAACTAATATTTCAAAATAGCATGTAAGTTGGGTTTGAAACCTTTACGATACAACAATTATTCTACTCAATCCACATTGTAATTTTCTTATATATATATAATTACTTTAAATTTATATATATCTGAAGAATAATGAAGTTTTAAAAATAAAGCAGTTTCCAAAAAACTTAAACTGATGTTCTATTCTTTTATATTGCTATTCCTTTTAAGATTTAATAGAAAATTTAAATATTTTCCTTATAATATTTTAATCCATAGATTTATCTTAATTTGAAAGAGTTAATATTTAATTCCAAATGTTGAAAAGTAATATTTATAAAAGAAAAGTTATTTAAAGAGAAATGATTTGTTTTTTTTTCTTTTTAATAATCAGACACCGAATGAATCTCCTCATGTTTTGTTACAATTTCATGCTTAATTCAACTATTAATTGTTCAATAGACATTAAGATTTAGTAATAAAATATATATAAAATTATTTATTTCTCAACTTCAAATCTGGCATTTACTGAAAATCTTGATATTAATGTATGCATTATTTAAAGTTCACATGTATATATAAATAGTATATATGTATACATATTAAAATAATCAAATAGATTTTATATTTATAAATAATTTCATTAGAGATAAAAGTATGTTAAGTTAATAATAATAACTGGAAGTTACTATTATAATATATATATATATATATATATATATATATATATATATATATATATATATATATATATATATATATATATATATATATATATATATATATATATATATATATATATATATATATATATATTCTAATGGGTAAATTGTCAATGTGATTAAGCCATTTATTTAACGCTGTAAATTACATTGGCATTTAATTACCATTTTATCAAAAATCAAAATTTCCAATCCTAATAATTATATTTAATAATTCACTCACTATGCATTTTCCCATTAAAATACATGATGATTATCAATGATTAGCTTACTATTCCAGCCACGCATCTGAACTAAACTGTGATGATGAAGCAAGGGAGACTGATCAATCTGATCTGAATAAAATCTAATATAATTTAATCTAATCTAGCTCGATCTGATGCAATGAACTATCATAAAATACTAGTAATATTTACAAATGCCTAATTTGTTAAAGCTATATGTAAAACGAAATAACAATGAGTTATTGTCTCCCCAGACATCAACAAATCTATTACAATTACAAAATAAAGTGCAATAATCAGTAAATTTGTATATCATTGTCCCAAACAATAATGTATCCTTAAACTAACTATTTGATTAATAATTGAAGGAAAGTCAATTAGAATCAATAACTAAATTAGATTCCAACAATATTTATTAATCTATTGTTATTATAATAATTCAAACTTACTTTAATATTTAATGATACTACATTTTATTTAAATACATTAGTTTCTAACTAATATAATTGAATTTTACAAAATATTTTTAACTTATACACTATTTTAAATGTTGAAACACAATAATATTTTCCTCAAATTTACATCTAGTTGAATATAATGCTAAATATAATGTATAAACATTTTATTCCTATGTTCCAATAAAGTGATACATAATTATTGCTTCATTTATATTTTAATATGGAATACTCCACAATAATTTATTATCAACACATCTATTAGATAATTTCTAACTCTACAATGCCCTGTCACATTATATAAAATATATCTGAATTTTCCATTCGATGTTTATTAACTTATAATTATTAATATTAAATTCAAATATCGGCCTTTCAAGCTAATTGTGCAAATGCTTTGCAAGTGTTAATAATAAATGAATACTTTCTCACCAATACAAGATATAGTATTTATGCAGGAATAAAAGGAATCCTCTTATTCTTACAACTCAAATATTTATATATGAGCAAATCTAAAGTACTGGCAAAGAAAGCATGACGATAGAACAGTCACATTAAATTACTCTATACGATGTCTGAATGAATGACGTCAATGAAATTGTCTAGAATTTACTAAACGTCATTAAGTTTCAGTTGGAATGATTTTTAGTAAATTCTAGACAATTTTATCGATGTCATTTATTCAAACATCATATAGAGTAATTTAAAGTGACTGTTCTATCCTCATACTTTCTTTGCCAGTACTTTAGATTTTCTCATATATAAATATTTGAGTTGTAGGAATAAGAAGATTCATTTTATTCCTGCATAAATACTATATCTTGTATTGGTGAGAAAGTATTCATTTATTATTAACACTTGCAAATGCGTTTGCACAATTAGTTTGAAAGGCTGATATTTTAATTTAATACAATTGTATACAGACGATAAATAAAAGAAACTTATTTAAATTATTAATATTGTTTATTTGAATTTTCAATCAATCCAATAAGAAATTGATTCTGGTAACAATTAAGCTATATAACTATAAGTGACAGTTATTCAAATCAAAGATAATATTCAATTAAGCTAGTCAATGATATTTGTTATCTTCAGTTTAGAGAAATTTAAAAAGTATTTAAGATAAGTCATTCTAAACCAATGAAAAAGTACCATCTATTTATATTTTTATGATGGAAATAGATAAGCAAATAAATAATCAACTCTAAGCTAATGATATTGACTCCTAGCTATTAATATATTATATATATATATATATATATATATATATATATATATATATATATATATATATATATATATATATATATATATATATATATATATATATATATATATTGTAAATATCGATAAGTCTATCTATATTTTAAAAATTGTCATTTGTTATTAAAAAAAAATCTCT